>CM060942.1:108018966-108618966 GCA_030765085.1 Allium cepa | reverse complement strand
ATATATGTTCTCTTAGGTCTATAGCTATCAAAGGTTGACTCTAATAATTTGTTACATTCACCGATAATTTATCTAGATATGAATACGTGTTTACTATGAAACAAATCAAAAGTCCATATTAAGTTCATAGAATATAAGAACAAAGTTAAAAACCAATCCTGTAAGAAAATTAAAATTCTCTGATATAATCGAGGTGGTGAGTACATTGGATATAAGATCCAAGAGTTCCTAAAAGAGAATGATATTCTATCTCAAGTGACTCCTCCATATACTCCTCAACACAACAATGTTCGGGGAAAAAAAAATCAAACCCTGTTAGACATGGCTCAATCGATGATGTGTGATACTAAGTTGCCTATTTTCTTTTGGGGATAAGTGCTTGAAACCAGACCATATATGTTGAATTTTATACCATTTAAATTCTTTCCTAAGACTCTATACGAGTTTTTGTTTAATGGCTAAATCTTTATTGGATTAGAAAAATAGCCGAAAAATTTAAATTAAAAATAACTGCAAGCGCACGACGTACAATGTTAGTATGTGGCATTTATGGAACGATCCTTAAGGAATTATATTGATTTTAAATTTTCTACTCAATCAAATTAAACCAAGAATTTGAAAGTGTTGTTAAGTACAAAAAAATTACAAAAACTAGCTACTATAGAAGTGAATGAAAACTACGAGATTAAAAGACAATTTAGAAATAAATCTACTCTCATGATCACATAAATCAACAAAATGAAATTATGATATCTCTTTTGGTCATTAGCGAATTTAGTTGATATGTTTATCATAAATATGGCATATTTGTGATTAGCCCATCATAAACCATCAAACTTTAACATACCCACTAAACCACTTCTTAACTCTCATGAAAATGTTAATGAAGTTGAAAATAAAATCTATTCTAAGCATGATCTATTCAATATTTGATTAGTAATATACCATCAAATTTTGATTTTAAAATTCACTTCATTACCATAATCATACGTAAATGAAGAGATAGTTTGTGTTTGTGTTTGTTTATGCATAGCCTATTTGATGTCAAAAACATATGCTATCAAATTCAAAGCTATATAACAAAATTTAACCACATCAAATATTGTCAATAAGCACAAAAAGAGATCACAGGCTATCAAAATGTTGAATCTACATGATTAAGAGAGCTTCATTACCCATAAATTGAAGGGGGTTTAGCTCCTCATATTATTTTTTATCATTTCAACAAATGTAGAGTTCAACATGATAAAAAAATAAAGGGGAAATGCAAGCAGTAAGAAGAGAGCTAATTAAAATAAAATAAAAACTAATCTACTTGCATAAATAAAAAGATGTACACTACTAATATGAAAAGAAAGAGAGCATGTAAATAGAAAAGAGCATGAATTAACATTGCATAATAAATTACACAAAAGAAGAAGGCTAAGAAGCCATGAAAAAGAAAAGAGAGTTTTTGTTTATTTTTGAGCCCAAAACTAAACTAAAGAGGAGGCTAGGAGATTAATTACACGAACATATGTGGTATTAATACAAGTCCAAAACCCTAACGCATATTTTAGGGTACTACCCAAAATACCCTCTTAGGAAATGTAACCTCTAATTAATTAGCATGAGCGTAATCCTCCGTTTATATGTGCATGTAGCTTAATCATGTGCATTAGCTCTTAATAGGGGATCATGGTAAGTGGATAGGTGGGGTCATCCATGATGCACGAAATGAATTATTTCCTTCTTCATTTATTTCTTCTCTTGTGCATGCCCATCTTCATGAAGCCTCTTCATATTTTCCATCCAATTCCCTACAAATAAATATAAAATGTGCAAATAAATATTCTTAAAATTAATATATGCACAAAAACGACCATTCTGCCCCTATATGAAGATGGATAAATCATGATTTTTGAAAATAATTGAAATATTGGTTTAAACATGTTAAAATACCAACATGCTCATTTATTTGATTAAATTCGATTAAATACGGAAGTAAAAATATGCACATTTACATGCATATCAAATACCCCCACACTTATCTTTTTATTCGTCATTGAATAAACTAAAACTAAGATAAATTCTTTTTTGCAGGAAACACGATTGCATTGAGCGTATGCAACAAGTCGTTAATCCTCTAGGTGTCCCTAGTAGGACGAGTGTTGTCTCGTGAGGGTTTTCAGCGGATACTACCCACAAAATCCGAAAGCGAAATGAAAATTTATAGTAAGATTTATTTACAAAGAGATGAATGCAAGTTTTTTAAATATTTACAAATGAATAATTTACTTTTAAATTAATACGAATAAGTTAAATATAAGTGCCGATCATTATCAAGTAATTTAATTCATTTTACTTGTCAAAATTTCCAATAAAAATTAAGTAATCATCACAATTAGACTCTAGTTGTACTAGTTGTTTCGGTTGATAACATAGTGCAACTACGAAATGGATCCTGAGTTGATTTTCAAAGTTTATCAAAGTGGTATTTTCATTTCTTTTGAATAAAAAGTCAAATCAAATAAATAGAATTAGTGCTTGAATTTCAATTGCTTACTCTCTCTATTTTTGAAAATTTTATTGATATTAACAATATTTACATATGCCTCACTAAGAAAACTAAAGCTGGATATATGACCCATGCACTGCCTTTCAGGCTTACGTAAGGAGAATACAGAGCATGGCGAGTGTACACACGAGTGCATACACCTATCGACTGTAGGAATTATTAATAATCTTTTTATATACATACACCTAACTTGGATAAAACTGAGGCTAGATATACCGATCATACACCATCTTTCAGGCTTACGTGAGAAGGGTAAAGAGCATGGTGAGTGTACACCCTTGCGTGTGAACACATGACTCTAGGTGTTAATAAAAAATATATACATATATACAAATATATTTTTCTTTTGTTTGTTTGTTTTTTTTGTTTTTTTCTTGTTTTTTGAAGAGAGAGTTTTACAAAATCATCTTAGCACCATTTAACTTAGAAGATAAAAATGTTATATCCTTTTGTTTAAATCCACCACTTTTTTTTAAAAAGATTTTCAATTTGGATATAATTCACAATTAACACCTGTGTACCTTCCCATATACTAGTTAAACCATCGTTAAACTTTGTTTTTATTTTTTTTGAGACAAATAAAATTTTCAAAAATTTCAGTTTAATAAATAAGATCCTATACTTATCCTATAGTGTTTCTTCAAAAATAAATCAAAAGGCTAAAAATAAATTTGTTGTTTTTTTATTTTTAAGATTTTTGAGTTTTGGAAAGAAAATGCAAAAATAAACAATGAAAAATAAAAAATAAATATGAGACTCCCCCTACACTTGATTTTGGCTGTGTCCCCATAGTCAACCCAAGTGAAAGGAGAAAACTAAAAATAAAATATGTGACCTATATTTACATGAAAATGAAATGACTATTATTTACATGACATCAGAAAATATACTGTTAAAGAGTAAATGAAACTGTATTCCAAAGACCAGTTCATTTGTCTCGTCTAGTACGAGAGACACGGCTTAAGCCCGGAAAACCAAACCATAAAAGATTTCGAAGTTGAATTCGAAAAAAGAATGTCGTTTTATTAAGAATCGTGTGAGTTGTTTTACTTTCGATGGTTTTTAGGGTAACAATTTGTTGAAGTTCAAGTTTATTTTCACCAATTTTAAATTCAAATTTATCATTTACTATTCCTTTAGAATCATTGAATTTATAATCAAAATGGTGATTTAAATCCTCCGCTTCAAAATGCAACAGCTCATCTTCAAAAAGCCTAAATAATTTGTGTTCACAAAATTCATCTTCCTTTGTTGAATTATTCACAACTTCATTGCATATATCATATTCAAAATCCAAAGTTGTTGTATTCAATTTTTCAAAATCGGAAAAAGGTAGATCCAATTTTAAATTTGGTTTGACACTCTCAAAAGAATTGAAATCCGACTCAACTACCGTATTTTCAACAACTTCGTTAAGATTTTCAATTTCAATTTCAAAAGTTATTATTTGAGAATCATCAATTTTTGTAAAGGATGGATTATCATTTGACTCGTCATACGTTTGAATTTCAATTTGTTTTCCACGTTGTTTCATATATGTTTCAAATAATAAATCCATGTGATCTTTGTGAATTTCGTCCATTTGCTCATGTAACGTCCACTCTTTCCGCACACTTTAAACCGACACTTGTCCCAATTCAAAGCATACGCAAGGGCGGATTGTTATGGGGTAAATAAGAAAAATGGAGAAGAAATAAAACGAAAATAGAATCTCACAGCGGAAGGATAAAATATAATAACAAATATACAGTTTCATAAACAGTTTACAAAAGCTTGATTCTTCTTTTACAATAAATATCAGAGTTACACATACCAATACAAGCAATGCAGCGGAATAGAAAGAGTGTGGTGCAATACTATATGTAAAATAATACTGATTCTTCGTCTTCGTCCTCCAATGCTAAAATCTGCTATCCTGAAACGCTCGGACTGACCCGAGCGAATTTGAAAAGACAAAAACACTCGAGTCAGACTAGAAAATCTTATGTGAGTTAAATAAACAGAAATAAATATGAGTACAGTAACTCAAGAGATGCTCGGGATTTACATCTCCTAAGGATCCGTTAAACTATTTATTATGTAGTATATTGCGCTATTATAATAGTGTCTAATTGTAAAATAAACTTACTTTTAAATAGCGTTAAGGCTTTACATTTTCCACCTTAACACGTAAAATGCCAATAGTCTATACAGTACCGTAATACCTCCTGATCGGGAAGCTACCAGAGGATACTCCATAGGTACGACACAAATAGAAACTCGTAGTAAAGGCTCGATATGGTAGGTGACACGGCACAACTAGGCAATGCCAGGGTAGATATACCAATTGCTATCCAGGCTGGTGGAAACGCGTAGCCGCAGTTACCGCCCACCTCGGACTAACTCCCCAAAATCAAAATATAGAAGTGGCCACTGAATCCAATCCAAGTCAAAGTATAATATCGAAGAGGAGGGTCCGATCAGAGGAATGACCTCATTGGCCTGAGAATCGCTCCTGTTTTAGCCACCTTATGCCAACTCACGGGAGTTGGGTCCACGTATTTACCTTACAGGAAACGTCGCCACCACCTACTTCATTCTGGAATCTCCACCGCGTACACGGTTAGTCAAAGTGGTTTTCGGTATCGACAGAGAGTATGTCCATATCCGATCCCGGTCTCTTTGCCAACCAATCGTTATTATAACACCGCGGTTATTTAAAAATAGTTTATACTTTTAAAACCAAAATAAAATCCATTTCAAAACCATAATATTACGATATCATTTCTTCTTTAAAACCCAAAAAGATTCATTTTGATATTATTTTTTATAAACCCAAATCAATGATATCATTTCCCAAATATAAATCTTTTCCAAAAATTATGCCACTTTTAAAATTTATAATTCCTTGTAACCAAATATTTGAACATTAACTTTCCACATAATACTTCGAAATCCATAGTTTTTAAAACCATTACTTTCAAAACTAAATGGTTTGGATATTCAACAATATATAAAATAAGTGATTTAACTTTATGGTTACTTTGTACGGAAAATAATTTACATGGCTTTGTGAATATTTCTTTACTCAATGTTAAAACCATAATCCAAAATATTATTTCAAGTCCCAACCATTCCAATTTTATATATTTTTATATCCATCTTGAGGGTTAATATTTCAACTAAAGTTGGATTTTTATTCTTTCAACAAATCAAATGTTCTATTAATTAGTTTTGAACATTCACATAAAATCCATAAATAATAAGACTTCAATTTCTAGTAATAATATATATATATTTTTCAATTCAAATTATACTAGAATATTCATTTCAATTTATTTTGGGAAAAATCCAATTGTAAATATACTATCTTAAAATTTCCAACTTAACATTTAAACATAGGATATAAATTATCAAACTCCATTTTCTAAATTTTCTTCCATTTTAATAAAGAGATTTATACACCTTTTTATTTCAAAATTTTCAACTTCATATGTATATAAATATGGAAGAAAACATTTATTCAGTATAAAATTTAAGATTTTTATAAACCGTATTCCATCCAAACCATAGAAATCTCATTAAAAATAGTTATATATAAACCGCGGTGCCTGTATATAGTTTTCTATCCTATGGTCAAGTGATACGGATATTTATCATTTCAATCCGCAATTTAAAAAATAAAACTGCGGTTGTATATCATTTCAAACCGCAATCCCGAATGAAATGTAAATGCATACTAACTTGCAGTTTAATGATATCCAAATAAAACATTCATTCAACAACACATCCATCATCCAATCACACATCAAGCAATATCAATCAATAACAATATATGTTTGGTAATATACAACAGGTAATAATTGGCAGTTTTATTTCAAATTATATTTATCAACTATTAATCTAACAATTTATATTCAGTGATAATTTGACATAACTGTTAACTAGCAGTTCATATGCAAACAATAATTTCTAACAGCCAATTAACACGCAATAAATCAATTAAATTAACAGTTAAATTCAATAAAATGCAATTCTACAGATATGAATGAAATAACATGCCAAAAGCTCATAAATAAATTTCTATTCATTTCTAAAATTTATTTAACAAACATAAAAGCTTCTAGTAGTTGTGAGTGGGTTAAAACACTCACCTTTTGAATTTAAATCGAATTTAAAATTCGATTTAAACCCAAAAATTCGCCCGTCTCGGAATTCGTCCAAACCAGCGTCATCATGTCCGGAATTAAATTACGATCCTAACAAAAGAAATTTTGTGTGAATCCGACTTCGTATGAGAAAGTTATGGCGAAAAATGATGATTGAATTCAAATTGAAAAATAAATAGAAACGACACACAATTAACAACTTACTACGCCACGTCACCTTCTCTCCCAGGCTTCACGCGCAGGCACCAATTTGCACGCAACAGAGAGAAACGAACCCAACACGTCCCTTTTTGACCAAAATCCGACCGTCGATTCGACCAACGAACCATATAGATCTAACCCCCTCAGTCCCCTCTCCAATACCCAGAAACCGTTTCTCGATCCGATGAAGTTTTGTGCGATGATGATGAACGGTTTTGGGGCTGTTTGAATTTATTCTGGATGAACGACAGCTCCAATTGAAAAACAAATTTCACCATGAGATTACGCGTATCGAAAACATCAACATAAATTTTTTTTGAAAATTTTCTGAGGTGTTTGAATTTTCACTGAATTTTGCAATTTGAAATTGGATCTGAGATGTATACATTGAGGAAGAAAGAAGGTTGAAGAAAATGAACGTACAACAGATGAAAAAAGAAGGGAGCTAGGGTTTATAACTGTATATTTATAGATAGGCTAGAGGTAGGGTAGCTAGACTGGATACGCGAACGTACGGAATAAACTATGGCCCAAAAATGGCTATTTTTAATATTTATTAAATAAATTAAAATAAATTATAAATCCAGTTTTTATGTTTCAACTTCTAATATTGGCCAAATTTTGTGACTTATATAATTCAAACAATCCCAAATGGTTTTCCAAGCTTGGATGTGAATTAAAATTTATAAGTATATCAATTTTGCAGTGTTAATTTCTGCGTTTTCTTATTATTTGGGAATTATAAATTTTATTCGCAAAAACCCAATTATTAAATCATATACTCTTATACTCTCACTTAAATCCAATTAGATAAATAGATTTGACTTCCATTCCAACTCATTTGATTGCAAATAAACTTTTTACCATAAATAAAATTCCAAATTATTAATAACTTTATTCCCATTTCCTTTACACACAAACATCGTATTATAAAGGTATCTACATTATTCTCCATTGGTTTGCCTTAACTTATTTAAGGCGACCTTACATTAATATCTATTGCTATGTTTTCAAATTATTCTTCCCTCATTCTTCTTTACTATTATTAATTCCAATCTTAACGAATTCAACATTATAAGTTTGATAAATTTATTAAATTCACTCAATTGTTTACAAATTCCATTTTAAATTCAATAACGTAATATTTTACGTTTAATTCTATTTTATTTGTAGTAAATACCCTTTGTTGGATTTAATATTCAAATTATAAATAAAATCTTGCTTTCTAAAGTTATATCAACAATGGTCCAACTAAATTTGAATTAGCTTTAACTTTATTTTATGGAATTAACTATTGCAATAAATCCAAATTGATAAATAAGGCTTGATTCTTATATTAACTACTTTGGTTCCAATTAACCTTTTATGGTGAATATGAATTTCAAGGTATAATTGAAATCTTTATATCAATTTGATTTCACTGTTTCATTTTTATTATTAAATCCATTATAGCCAAATGCATGAAATTAATATACACAAATATTTTAAATCCCAACTTAAGTTTTACTTAACGTATAAATAAACGTTTAAATTTTCTTAATTACAATAACTCAATTACCTTCATTCTTTTTATTCACGTAGCCAAATCTTGATTTAAAATCTTTACTATAACCCATAGTCTTATTAAAATAGGAATTTACACTACCTGTAACGTTAATTTCCATCAGTAAAGATCTTACACCCTTTGTTCCATAGATTTAGATTTCACAAATTTAGCTACTGCATTAATTCTTATTTATATAACATAAATGTTCATATACTTTGAATTCATTCCCAATTCACCAACTCAATTAATTATGCTTTACAAATGTGTTTCCAATATATAGGTATTTTATACTAATTGTTATCATACCCATAATTACACGCTTATAACTAATTCCCACATTTACATAAATTTATTAAGTTAGAATGTTTATTAAGGTTTATGCATTTCCAACTTGTACTGATTTTACACAATTATTATGATTTCTCACAGAACGTTAAATTTATTAAATGACCATTTATTATAATTTAATTCCCTTAATTGAATCAATTGCTTATTATTATATATATTCTTTTCATTCTACCATTCCTTCCCATTATAAATTCATTAACGTATTTACACATCTCTATCTTTCAAATATCAATAACCAAACTTGATTACAAACACTGTCCTTATCAATCTTCATAAATTTGTTCAGATCTATACTCCTTTATATAATTAGAGTTTATGTCTCTATTAGATTTCTTTTCACTACAGGCATAAATTATTACTATCTTACTAATTACATCTTTGTATTAATGAACACCATTCAAGTTAATATTTGTACTACATTCACAGATTCAACATTTGTTTGTTTCTTAAAATTAACTTTAAATCAAATTGTGACAATTTGCATTATCCACATTTATCGTCATAAAATCTAATTTACAAGCCTATACTTAATTATTACCCTACAATACGTTTACGTTACTATAATATCCACTCTTCCGTTACTACGTTTCTATAAATTTATCCGTTTATAAATTTATTGTCTGAAAGTTCTCCTTTTATTGACTAGACACAACAATAACCAAAATAATTAATTAGATTCATTTATATACATTAGATAAATGGGTACACTTCTGCAATAATCCTATAAATGAAAATATTTTGGTGCATAAATTTCTACATACTTAGTGCATTCATTTATTAAATTACAAATTTCCTCAATCCACATAAATCACCCATTCACATAGTTTAATTTAGCGTTTATTTAAATCTTCGTTTATACATTTAGAGTTTCTACTAAATTGAATTACACAACTTATGAACTTTAACAAATTTAGTTCACTTAATAAATTTTCTAATGTTTATTAAATTGCAATCCAATCCAGTTATCATTTCATTAATACCATTTAATCAGCTAATTATAACTAATAGCCACCCACAAATTTACGTTAATTCAATCCATGCCATATAAGTATTTAATTGTCAATATTAAATTACAATCACTATATCAATTTCTACGTTTATTCTTAAACAAATTAAAATTTATATCAAATTAATTTATTAAATATTATTAATTCACGGGTCGTTACAGCTCAACAAAATCAAATTTATAATTATTAACTTGAGAGTTTTCAATTTGAAATTGTTGAGATCAAAAATTGTCTATTGCACCATAATTAAAATTATTCTCATTGCCAAGATCATTTAAACAGTTGTTTCCATTTTCGTTTTGATTTTGATATTCATTTTGGAGTTTGACATTGAATTGGCATGAGTTATAATCAAAATCATTTGAATTTTGAAGTGAATTCATATTTTGATTATTTTGAAATTTTCTTCTTAAGTTATTGCGTAAATATGAATTACACAAAACATTTATCCTTTGATTTTGTTGTGTAGAGAGTTTAAGTAAAGATGAAATCATTTCAATGCTATTTTCAAGAGTTGAGGGTTGGTCATCATTTTGAAAACTTTGCACAAAATCCAATTTTTTTGCACAAAAGTTGTCATTAAAATATCCATACGAGTTTCATGTGAAACTATATGGACTATAATGATTTTCACAACTATTATAAAATTCTTATGAGTAGGGAAATTTAGACATTTGCAAAAGTTTTTTCTTTCTTTTTTTTTGGATTTTTTATAAAGGAAAACTATTTACCAAAAGGAATTTATTTTTCAAAAGGAAAATTTGATTTTTTTTCCTCTAGATTTTCAACTTTATTTTATTTTGAAAACATTATTATTATTTTTTGGATTTTTTCTTTTCTAAAAAAAACTAAATTAATTTTTTTTGAATATTTTTTATTTTGATTGAAAATTTTCAAAGGATTTAAAAACTAAGTAAAGAAATATTTACAATTTTTTAGTTTTGGCTTTTGAATTTTTTTAATATGCATGAATTAACACAACTAAATGAATGCAAAGACCCAATTACAAATTTTCTATCCTAATTAGCTCCTAACCCAAAATTGTATAATCACACTTTGTCTTGATCCAATAAAATAGTTCTCAGCCACGTAGACGACATGATTTATCGGTGTATCACGAATCACCGTAGCAATGCAGCCGAAGGTTTAAGTACCTTTAGAGAGACAACCACTATAATATTTATAGATTACCATAATATTTATAAATGATTATTTCTCTACCATAGCCTAAACACCAAGAAATTAAATTATCGAAAAACGACAACTTCTCAATATACAATTAATCCCTAAGTGAGCTCGTGATACCCTTAAGTTCGATGTCTAACCGTTATTATTATCAAATTCTAAGATGAAATGCTAAACTTAAATTAAACGTGTATTAACAATGCAACTACAAATGAAATTTTTGTTTCTATTTTTGGAAATTTCTAAAATGCAAGCAACCAACAATACAAAGCAAATAAAAACAAGAGAAGAGAGCATGATACCAGAGTGTGCAGAATTATTTGCAATTTATTTTTTGAAGTGGCAAATTTTTTATATAAGCAAGCAAAGCAAAGCAAAGCAAAGCAAGCAAATGATTCTTCCTTATCTGCTTCCACAACCTGAAAATAAAAACTAGGTATATACGGTTATATATATAAAGAAGAAACTAAACCAAAGCAAAAACAAATTAAGTGAAAACAAAATGAATAAGAAAACAAGACAAATTGAAACTTATTTTTTCCCTCTTTTATTAGAGAGGAGAAAGACCTAAAGCTTAAATAGATTAAATAAATAAAAATAGGAGAAAAAGGAAAAATAAAAAAAATAAATAAAATAGAAAGAAAGAAAGAATAAATCCACACACAACCCGACCCACTTTAAAAACCAAAATTACTTTTCCAAATGATTCTCCATGAATTCACTATTAAAATGACTTCACTAATCGAAATCATAGTGTGCAATTCAATTCCCAATTCGATTCTTAGAAAAAAATTCGCAACTCAGGTTTGAAGTTTGTTTTTTTATGGATTTGGAGGTAGGGATGTGATTCTCGATTTTGGTTTGGGTATGGCGGTTGTGGAGGTGGGTTGGATGCATTGAAGTCGAGGTATAAGGTTGGGGTCTTTGTGGCAAGTTGCGGTGGCTGAAGCTGTTGATGGATGGATTTGAGAGTCGCGATTGTTTTCGATTGGGTATTAAGTGGTTCGAGGCAATTGGTAGAGGTTGTTGTGCTGGTGGTTGGTTTGGGAGAGGCTGTTGTGCTGTGGGGCAGGCGATCAGAGCAAAAATGTTGCACTGGAAGTGTGGGATGGCGGTTGTTCGAAGCAGTGTAGGGATGAAGGAATTTGTCATAGTTGGAGTTTGTGGTGTGATCGAATTTCTTGATGAGCAGTGAAGTATGGTTGATGTGTTATATACGAGGAGTAGCAAGCAGTGTTTCACGCAAGCAGAGGGTAGATAGATTGCTGGAGTTTGATTGGTGATGGTAGCAGAGAGGATTGAAGTATGTTGCAGTTTGGAAATGACGTGCAGGTCGGATGAGTGTGTTTTTTTGTATGTGGTTGTGACTCAGTGAAGATGGTTAGATGAGTTTGGGTGGTCTGGAAATTGTAGTCAATTGCAAATGAAGTAGTAATATGAATGTTTGGAAGGTTGAGCAGTTGTTAAGGTCGAGGAAAGATGAACGTTGTGGTTGAAAGTGTGGTAGTAGTACGATGTAAATGGCAGATTGCAGGAGTATTACTGGCAACAGTGAAGTATGGTAGTGTATGGCCAGAGAGTGGTGTTGTCGACTGGTAGTGGATGTTGGTCAGAGGATTGTTGTGAGGGGTGTTTGTGATGATGGCAAATTTTGTGCACAGTAGTTGATGGGCAAGTGTATGGGTTGATGATGGTGGAGTTATCAGAGTACTTTGGGTTGATGATGGTGGAGTTATCAGAGTACTTTGGGTTGATGAACAGTGGCGGAGTAGGGGATGTGAGAAATGTATGTATGACTGTATGTTTGTGTTTGAAGTAGATGGAGCAAGGTTGATGGTGGAAGTATCTGGTAATGGCAAGGAAGTTTAGAGGGGCTTAGGTGTTGTGGTAGGAAATGCACTGTGGGTAAGGTAGTATTGCACTGTGATGGGTGTTCATATAAAGATGTAATAGTTTTGATAGGAAGAGAAGTTGGAGGCAGTGATTGGTAGGAATGTGCACGATTGTGATGCCTAGTGTATGGAATGTTTGGATATGGATGGTGAATGTAGATATGGAAGTAATATGTTGACAGGTAAGGTGAGCAATGGTGATGGCTGATGGCTATGTGCAGGGTAGGGGTAATGAGTTTTGTGATAGGCAGTGGTTAATGGAGGATTGTCACTGTTAGTGACAATGGATGCTAGTGAGTGTATAACTGCATGCACAACGTGCACAAAAATATTGAAGCAAGGTAGTGCACAGTGCAAGGATGTGCACAGTGAGGGGAAGGATATGGCTGTGGCATTAGTTGGCAGAAGGAATGGAATAGCTGCTGTTGTAATGTGCAAATGTGTGCACAGTGAAATGAATTTACAGTGAAAAAGAGCTATTCTGCAAATGAAACTAATAAGAAGAAATGTATGTGTTGTAAAAAGAAATTCATAATGCAGTTAAACAGTGAATGAAAATTTGTTTTAATTTTTTTTGAAATGCATATGTTTATTTAAATATGGAAATGCAAATGGAAAAACAACAAGCACTCAACAAAATGAAAGCAAAATTTGCACAACAAACACACAATAATTATTTTTAAAATGCAATTCACACACAAAATTAAAACACAATAAAAATCAAACAATAAATAATTCGAAGAATAAAAATTAAAATCAAGACTATTCCCCGACAATGGCGCCAAGAACTTATTTAACCAGC
Organism: Allium cepa; assembly: GCA_030765085.1. Classification (NCBI taxonomy): domain Eukaryota; kingdom Viridiplantae; phylum Streptophyta; class Magnoliopsida; order Asparagales; family Amaryllidaceae; genus Allium; species Allium cepa. The sequence goes on along the minus strand of CM060942.1, from coordinate 108,605,280 downwards.
TAATTTCCCATCGGATTAGAAAAATAGCCAATCAAATTTAAATTAAAAATAACCACAAGCGCATAGCGTATAATGTTAGTACGTAGCAAGCACGGCTCGATCCGTCGGGAATTTCATTGATTTTTAAATTTCTACCCAATCAAATTAAACCAAGAACTTGGGAGTGTTGTTAACTATAAAAAAATTGTAAAAACTAACTATTACAAAAGTGAATGAAAACTATGAGATTAAAAGACAATATAGAGATAAATTCACTCTCATGATCACATATCAACAAAATAAAATTATGATCTCTTTTTTGGTCATTCGTGAATTTAGTTGATACGTTTATCATAAGTATGACCTATTTATGCTATTAATTAGCCCAACATAAACCATCAAAATTTAACATACCCACTAAACAACTTGTTAACTCTCATGAAAATATTAATGAACTTGAAAATAAAATCTATTCTAAGCATAATCCATTCACTATTGATTAGTAATATAGACTAACAAATTTTGATTTTAAAATTCACTTCCTTACTATAATCATATGTATATAAAGAGGTTATTTATGTTTGTGTTTGTTTAAGCATAGCCTATTTGTATCAACAACATAGGCCATCAAATTCAAAGCTAAACAACAAAATTTAACCACATCAACTATTGTCATTGAGCACAAACAGAGATCATAAAATCAAAATGTTGAATCTACATGATTAAGAGAGCTTCACTACCCCTAAATTGTAGGTGGTTCAGCTTCTCATATTTGTTATTATTTCAACAAATGTAGAGTTCATCATGAAATAAAAATAAGAGGAAAATGCAAGCAAAGCAAGAAGATAGCTAATTAAAATAAATTAAAAACTAATCTACATGCATAAATAAAAAGATCTACACTAGTAACATGAAAAAAAAAAGCATGTAAATAGAAAAGCACATGAATTAACGTTGCATAAAAATATATTACATAAAATAAGAAGGTTAAGAAGCCATGAAAAAGAAAAAGAGAGTTTTTGTTTATTTTTGAGCCTAAAACTAAACTAACTAACGAGAAGGCTAAGAGATTAATTACATGAACATATAAGATATTTATACAAGCCTAATACTCTAATGCATATTTTAGGGTACTATCCAAAATACCCTCATAGAAAATGTAGCCTCCAAGTAATCATTAGCATGAGCATAATCCTCCATTTAAATATGCATGTAGCTTTAATCATGTGGATTAGCTCTTAATAGGGGATCATGGTAAGTGGGTAAGGGGGTCCTCCATGATGCATGAAATGAATTATTTTCATCTTCATTTGTTTCCTTCTCTTGTGCATGCATATCTTCATGAAACGTCTTCATATTTTTCCATCCAATTTCCTACAAATAAATATAAAATGTGCAAATAAATATTCTCAAAATTAATATACGCACAAAACGACCATTTTGTCTCTATATGAAGATGAATAAATGATGATTTGAAAATAATTGAAATATCGGTCTAGACGTGTTAAAATACCCAATATGCTCATTTATTTAATTAAATTCGATCAAATATGGATGTAAAAATATGCACATTTACTGCACATAAGTTATGTACTGGTAAGAAATACCTCTTTAATTATTTTAAGGTATAGGGTTGTTCGACATACATTAGGAACGTAAACTCTTGTAAACTTGAGGCAAGATCGGTTTGTGCAAGTTTATAATGTATCATAGATATTTTCATGGATACATATTCTATCATAATGAGGAATGGAAGGTGTTTATTTCAAGACATGACACTTTTTTTAGGAAAGGAATTTCTATCATGAGAAATTTAGTAGTAGCAAGATAGAATTGGATGAGATCATAGAAACTTCCATAGAAACTGATTGTTGAGATAATAATTTAACACTTGTATAAGACACATAACCCATTAGAAGGTTTGGTAGGAATCTCGCAAGCTAAAGAGATACTATGGGTTTCTCATTAACAATGAGAAAAAGGATCACAACATTCAAGATGATGACCCCCTCACATACTAGCATGCCTTTGCGAATAAAGACTATTTTGTGGCTTGATGCGATGAAATCCAAAATAGATTCCATGTACAAGAACAAAGTTTAAACTTTGGAAAATGCACCCAAAGAGGATAAACCCATTGGCTATAAATGGATCTATAAGAAAAATATCGGTGCAGATGGAAAGATCGAGACCTATGAAGCAAGGTTGGTGGTGTAAGGATTTTTTTTTTCAAATTCTAGGTGTTGATTATGACGAAACATCATCTCCAAAGACCGTGCTTAAATCAGCTCAGATTCTACTTCTTATCGCTGCTTATTAGGCCCATGAAATATGGAAGATGGACGTTAAAAAGCATTCCCAAATGGTGATTTAGAAGAGACATTTTATATATCACAGCTATTGTATTTCGAAGCCAGTGGGAGCATCGACAAGGCATATACACAGAGAAATCATATACAAATGTTACAATTAATGAAAGCTTTGAAAGATTTATCATTAGCATCCTTTATCCTAGGTATATATAGACCTAGAAGATTATTGAGGTTGTCTCAATCAATGTATAGATACCATACTAGAAGGTTTAGTGTGGAAAATTCCCTATACAGAAATGTTCTTGTACGACATATGATTGTCCATTATAAGAAAGACTTTCCATTTACAAATGTGAATAGAAAGTTTATGAGCAGTATCTTATGATTCCCCAATAAGATCCATCATATGTCCTAGCTTTGTAACGACCGTGATTTTTGAATTACTGTTGAAATAAATATTTTAAACAGAAATTTTAGAAATAAAAATTTGAAAAAAAATGATGCACATCCATTTCTAAGTCAGTTGCATAAATTTTGTCAAAGCACAATGGAAGCAAATATACAAGTTGTGTTTTATTCCTTAGCCTTCACGTGTGAGGCTAAGTCCAAAGTAATAAAGCAATTTATAAAAATTTTCTATCACAAATATTTGAACCCACTTTACTGCTGCCATCACCATTTAATGCAAGTGTGTACTTTCTCTCCTCTGTTACACGTTGCCTTAAATGCTTTTGTACCCAAATTGCATGCCAGCACACTTTTCCTTGACTTGTTCACAAATTGAGAAAGAAAAAGTATACCCTTCATTATTCTTTCGTTTTGAATTTCAATGGCTGTGCAAAAGAGTTAATGGCGGTTCATAATTTCTTGTTTCCTTTGAATCTCGGTTGCTGACAAAATTTGAAGCAAATATTTTAGTGAGTTCAAAACTCACTTTGCTAATTTATTCATTCTTCATATTTTCGTGCATGATAAATCATTAGTCCAGGCAAATAATCGAAACTGCATTTTTGCGTGAAATTTGTCCAAGTCTTTTTTTCTATGAATGTAAGTGCCCAGGTTGTTTCACTTATAAACCTCACATGCGTGCGCTGGCCATTTTTTTCATGCTTTAAAGCATACACATGTTTTGTAAGAGTCCAGGTATATTTGTCAACTCCTGTTTCGTGTGCAGGCAAAAGAAAATTTATACGTTACTTTGTTCAGGGCATTTTTCGTGTACACTCATCTTGTGTGCACAAGTATGCCAAACATTCTTCATTTTTACATGCGTATAAAGCATTAGCCTGACCTATAGTGGTGTGTATGTATATAACTTGCTCTGGCCTTTTTTTTATATTTATATTTTTTTTTCGTGCAAGTAATTTACATGTGCAAGTGCAGGGTTGCATTGCAAGGAAAAGTGATATTTGGTACGTGGGCATGTAGTATGGTGTTGAGTGTGTTAGTGCATTTTTACAAAAGCAAGTTCCTTGTCACTTTATTCTTATATTATTTTTACGTGTGTCAAATTTTTGTTCCAGGCCTTGCATTTTTGCCTATCCACGCGTGTAAAGTATTTCCTGCGTGCGTGTAGTAGTTTTGGTGAAAATTTGTGTTTAATGTTGAGTGCGTGCATGTAGACATCAACTTCCAGGCCTTTTAAAATGCAAACTAAGTCCAGGCTGTGTACATTGCAACCTACGTACAAAGTATAAAAATTTAAAGCTCTGACCATATTTCAATTGCATGCATACAAAATTAAAGCATGCGTATGTATTGCATGTTGCATTTCACTAAAAATATGGTCCAGGTCTTATTATTCATATTTATTTCATTCTTGCTTGTGGTAGACAAATTTTTGATGAAAATATAGTGGTGCAGTCCACTATTTAATTTACGTTGAACCGATGTATGGTTTTAAAACGTATTTTGTTGTCGTTATTTTTATAACGGAATTTTTAACCGGTGTTTATATTTTTGAAGCATGTTGTTTTGACGACATTTTTTACGAATAAAAATTACTATTATTTTGACGTCAGTAACCATTAATTTAAAGTGAAATATTTTTGCGGCTATCCCGCAACGCTGATTTGATATCCGTTTTTACAATATTTTGTGAAGTGCGATTTTCTTGTCGAAATTACTACAAATGTTGTTGTTTTAATCACGTGTTTTCAAATCGTTTTAAAATAAAATTGTTTTCAAAAATTTCACAGATTACGCTTTCAAAAGAATGAGGAATCAATTTAAACGCTTTAGCAAAATTGAGTACTATGAACCCTTACTTTTACTGATTCGCTTAATTCCGGACTTGTCCGTTTGAGAACGTAAAATGTTATTTATATAAAATACACAATTTTGCACTTTCAAGGAAACGATAAAGAGATTTAAACGATTTAGCAAAAGTGCGGAGTATGAAACCACACTTTTACTAATTCGGTTAATTCTAGACTCGTTAATTGAAATATTTGCTGAGGATTTGATGTTTGATGATTTGTTGGGATTTCGAGCCACTTTGCTGGACCTTCGGGTCATCTGATGGACCTTCGGGTCAATTACTAGTACTAGACCTTCGGGTCACTCTACGGACCTTCGGGTCATCTGATGGGCGCCAAAAATTTATGGTACTTGGTAGGCTTCGGTCATATGAGATGCACGTGCGGCGTAGCTAAAACTCACCATCTGCTGGGATCGATCCACTTTCATACTGATTTGTCTAGTTATCTATTTTGATTTCTAGATTTTGCATACTGTTGTTTTGAATTCAATTGAATTTGAAAGTTGATTTTGATGGAGTTTAAATTGAGATTTCTTCATTTAACTATGTTGATTGCTTATGTTGAATAGTCTCATTCGAGACTATAATTATTTGCTTAAGTGTTGTTTATCATACACTTATTTATGAGTTTAAATTAGACTGATCCGTTTATTATTTTCTTTTAAATAATACTCGGGTCAGACCGAGTTATTTCAGGGTAATCGCTATCTCTGACTCTGTTGCAGCTTCAGCTTTAGAGTTTCATATCATCTTTTGTCTGGTCTTCGAGGAGTACTTTTGGTTTATTGACTCTTGTCTCATGTATGTTGATGACATGTATATGTACTTTTGGTTCATATGAACTATCGATTGTTGTAGCATGTATCCAGACTTGTCTTCCGCTATATATCTGATAATTCTGTTCTGATGTGATTTTATATATCTATGTTGTTGTTATTATGAGTTGTTATGGATTTTTCATTAGCCACCGTAGTTTCATTTTAGATTTGGATTGAATGTATATTATTGGGAGTAATTTACACAACTCATATCGATGTAATCAATACTCGTCTAAGGCATAACTTACGGATGGTCACTTCTAACAAGCCTTATTCTTCGCAATAGCAAACGTTATTCCTTAGAATAACCTTTGTTATTGTGAGCATAGAGGTGGGGCGTCACAGCTTGGTATCAGAGCTGAAATTCAGAACAAATTATAATGAAACACAGAACAGAAGTAGAATGGAACATGCGTTACAACTAATCGAGGGTTTTATTCGTGCCTTCCTAATTTATTCCTTCCACTTTAACATGTGGAGTATGTCTAGGAGTAAATCTCATATTCCGTAGTATTCCATTTGTTAAATTTCTTATCAATTTTGTATAGTTTAACTAATCCTTATCTTCTCTTGTTCTCTCAGCCTATGGTTGGAAGAGGTAGAGGAAAGCGTTCTACTGCACGTGCGTCTAGTGGTTCTCATTCGGACGGAGTAGATATGTCAGCCGATCAGTTTATGGAGCTATTTTGGGGTACTCAGCCTTCTGTTGCTACTCCCGCAACTCCTACTCAAAAGTCTACCTTCGCCCACATGTGTAGTGACTATTCTCACCTTGGAGGCAAGCCTTTCAAGGGATCAGAAAGTGTAATGGAGGTTCAGACTTGATTGCGCACTTGTGAGCGCATATTTTCTTGGATGAATCTTTCTGATCATCATCGCATTCTCGTAGCATCTAGCATGTTGCAAGAGCATGCGCTTGATTGGTATGAGCTTTTTATTGTGGAAGTTGATGAGTCCTCTCTCTCTCTTGGATTCAGTTTAAGGAACGTTTCGAACTTAAGTTCGTTCCTGAATCAGAAAAGGCTAATCTTGCTCGTAGTTTCCTTGAGTTGAAGCAAGGAAAGTCCTCTGTCTCTGATTATGTTGCATCTTTCGAGGCCTTATCCAAATACGGAGTTGAGTTCATTAACACTCCGCGTAAGAAAAATCTTCGTTTTGTTGATGGTTTGAAGAAGTATTTGAAGAAAGTTCTTTTACTTCAGCTTAAGCTCTCTTTTGAGGAGCTTGTTAATTCGGCTCTTTGCCTTGAAGCTGTTGAAAAGGAACGTGATAGTGGTGATGAGGTTGTGGTTTCTAAGAACCCCAACAAGAAGAGGTTTCCATTTCATAAGCCTAATTCTTCCAACCAGAAGAAGAAGAAGCAAGCTACCTTTAGTTCTCAGGCTAGTAGTGCACCTTCTATTTATAGGGCGTGCTATAATTGTGGTTTCTAGATCATCTTCACCGTAGTTGTCCTAAGCCTCGCATTTGCCGCTATTGCAAGAAAGAGGGTCATTGGATTTCTGATTGTCCTACTGCTTCTAGGGGTCTCAAATCTGGGAAGCTTAATGTTGCTAAAGCTTCCGGTGATTCTTCTCAGCCCAAAGGTATTACTTCTTATATTTTGGAAGGTTTTATTTTATTTCATGGCCGTTCTATTAGAGTTCTTTTCGATACGGGTGCATCGCATTCATTCGTGTCAAAGGAGCTTGTTGATGTTATTCCTTTGGATGTTGTTACTCTTTGCGACCGTTTGAGGATCGTAAATCCTATTAGTGGATCCGCTACTCTTGGTTTGTTATGTGATGATGTTGAGATTATTCTATATGGCTTTTCCTTTCATGAGAATCTGCATGTTATGGATCATCTTGGTTTTGATATGATATTGGGTATGGATTGGCTCGTCCGTTATGAAGTTCAAATCCTATGTCTCGAAAGAACTTTATATCTCAAGCATCCCGATGCTATCGAGCAATTATCTATTATATTTCGAAGCATGGATCATACTTCGAATGCTCTCATTTCTTCCTTCGAATCAGAGGATGTCATAGATAATATTCCTGTTGTTTGTAATTTTTCTGATGTCTTTGAGCCTATTTCATATTTGCCGCTGAATAGGGCAATTGAGTTCCGTATTGATCTTATCTCTGGTGCTCATCTTGTCAGTCGTCCTCCCACGAGGATGTTTGCTAAGGAAAATGAGGAACTCAAACAACAATTATCTGAGTTGGAAGCCAAACATTTTATTCGTTCTAGCTCATCTCCTAGGGGCGCCGCCGTTGTCTTTGTTAAGAAGCTAGATGGTACTCTTAGGCTTTGCATTGATTATCGCAAGCTTAACGAGCTCACTATCAAAAATAGGTATCCATTACCTAGGATCGATGACATGTTCGATCAATTAAGTGGCGCTAAACTCTTCTCCCAACTCGATCTTGCTACCGGTTTTCATCAGTTACGAGTTACGGAAGATAGTATTCCTCTTACAGCATTCCGTACTCGTTATGGTTCTTATGAATGGCTTGTTATGCAGTTCGGTTTGACGAACGCTCCAGCATATTTTGTAGATCTTATGAATCGGATATTCCGGGAATATCTTGATAAGTTCGTCTTGGTTTTCATTGATGATATTCTTATTTATTCCAAATCTGAAGCCGATCATATTCAGCATTTGGAGATTGTTTTGAGCACTCTTCGTCAGCATCAGCTTTATGCCAAATTCTCCAAGTGTCACTTCTGGGAGAATAAGGTGAAGTTTCTCAGTCATATTGTTTCTTACGATGGTATTTCTGTCGATCCTTCCAAGATTGAAATCTATTTAGAATTGGAAGAGGCCCAAGACCATTACTGAGATTCGTAGTTTTCTTGGATTGGCGGGATATTATCGCCGGTTCATTAAGGACTTTTCTCATATTGCTTTACCGCTTACCACACTCACGAGAAAAGCTGTTCCTTTTATTTGGTCGGATAGGCGTGAGAATTCTTTCTTGAAGTTAAAAGATCTCCTTACTCATGCTCCTATCTTAGTGGTTCCCGAAGGGAATCATGATCTTGTTGTTTATACCGATGCCAGTGGTTTTGGACTCGGTGCTGTTCTCATGCAAAAGGATAGAGTAGTTGCCTATGCTTCTAGACAACTAAAGCCTAACGAGATTCGTTATGCTACCCATAATTTGGATTTAGCCACTATAGTCTTTGCTCTAAAGATTTGGCGACATTGTTTATTGGACGAGCGTTTTATTCTCTTCACTGATCACAAATTTCTGAAGTATTTATTCACTCAGAAAGAACTTAATATGAGGCAACAGCGTTGGCTCGAATTTCTTGCTTCATATGATTTCGATATTCAGTATACCCCTGGTAAGGGTAATCGAGTGGCTGATGCGCTTAGTCGCAAGCAGCAAGTTGTTGTTTCCATGATGCTAGCAGAGTGGAATATATTGGAAGCTTTATCTCATTGTGATATTAGAGACCGTCCTTCAGTTTTTGATTCTCCTGTGCTTTTATTTAGCATGGAAGCTCATCCTAGTTTGTTGGATCGTGTTGCCGATGCCCAGAAACAAGATCCACATATTGCTTATCTTATTCAGAGTTGTAAATCGAGATCCCGAAGTGATAATCTAAAGGATTTCGATATTGATATTCAGGGTTGTATTCGGAAGAAGGGTAGATTGATCGTGCCTAATGTTCCTAATCTTAGAAATGACATTCTTGAGGACTGTCATCGTTCTAAGTATACTATCCATCCGGGTAGTAGTACGATGTATCCTGATATGAAACGCTTATACTATTAGGAGGGTATGAAACGTGATGTTGCAAGTTATGTAAGTCATTGCATGACTTGTCAACTTGTTAAAGCAGAACACCAGCGTCCTAGTGGTCTTTTGCAGCCTCTTGAGATTCCATTATTGAAATGGGATCATATTTCTATAGACTTCATTGATGGTCTACCTCGTTTGGGGTCGGGCCATACTAGTATTTTGGTGATTGTTGACAGATTGACTAAATCAGCCCATTTTATTCCTATCAAGTCCAATCAGACTGCTCCTTTATTGGCTAAACTGTTTATTAAAGAAGTCATTCGACTTCATGGTGTGCCTAGTTCTATTGTTAATGACAGAGATCCGCTTTTTACTAGTGGTTTCTGGCAAAGTCTTCAGAAAGCTTTGGGCACTAAGCTCAATCTCAGTACAGCTTATCATCCAACTGAAAGGGTGAATCAACTCTTAGAGGATCTCCTTCGAGCTTGCATTCTTGATTTTGGTGGTAGTTGGGAAGACCGCTTATCTCTTGTTGAGTTCTCTTATAACAACAGTTTTCAATCCAGTATCGGTATGGCTCCTTTCGAAGCTCTGTGCGGAAGGCCGTGTCGATCACCATCTTGTTGGTTGGAATCGGGGGAAAAGTTAGTTCTCGGCCCCGATTATATTCGTGATTCTACTGAGAGGATTGATATTATTAGACAGAGAGTGAAGGAGGCTCAAAATAGGCAGAAATCTTATGCCGATCATCATAGGAAGCCTTTGGAATTTTCTGTTGGCGATCTCGTATTCATCCGTGTTTCTCCAATGAAGGGTGTGGTGCATTTTAGTAGCTCCGGAAAATTGGCTCCTCGATATATTGGACCGTTTCCTATTAAGGAACGCATTGGTCCTGTTGCTTATCGTGTATTGCTACCTATTCAGTTTTCGATAATTCATGACGTATTTCATGTATCACGGCTTCGTGGATGCCTTCGAGATTCAGATTCTGTTATTGATCCTCATGTGTTGCAAGATCTTAAGATCTCACCCGACTTATCTATTGTGCAAAATCCTATTCGTATGCTAGCTTCAGAGGTTAAACGCCTTCGGAATAAAGAAGTATCGCTTCTGAAAATTCAATGGTCCGCAAACCCCAAAGATTGCACTTGGGAAACCAAAGAATTCATCGAGCGCTCTTATTCGGGTTTTCTCTCCTCTTCGGGTGGGGGTGAGCATTCTTGATCTATCTTTTCTTTTTAAATCTCTGTTGTGATGAATTATTTGTGTTATTGACTGCTTCTAGTATGAAAATTGCAGGGACGTAATTTTATAAGGGGGAGTCTGTAACGACCGTGATTTTTGAATTACTGTTGAAATAAATATTTTAAATAGAAATTTTAAAAATAAAAATTTGAAAAAAATTGATGCTAATCCATTTCTAATTCAGTTGCATAAATTTTGTGATAGCACAATGGAAGCAAATATACAAGTTGTGTTTTATTCCTTAGCCTTCACGTGTGAGGCTAAGTCCAAAGTAATAAAGCAATTTATAAACCTTTGCTATCACAAATATTTGAACCCACTTTACTGCTGCCATCACCATTTAATGCAAGTGTGTACTTTCTCTCCTCTGTTACACGTTGCCTTAAATGCTTTTGTACCCAAATTGCATGCCAGCACACTTTTCCTTGACTTGCTCACAAATTGGGAAAGAAAAAGTATACCCTTCATTATTCTTTCGTTTTGAATTTCAATGGCTGTGCAAAAGAGTTAATGGCTGTTCATAATTTCTTGTTTCCTTTGAATCTCGGTTGCTGAAGCAAATATTTTGGGGAGTTCAAAACTCACTTTGCTAATTTATTCATTCTTCATATTTTCGTGCGTGATAAATCGTTAGTCCAGGCAAATAATCGAAACTGCATTTTTGCGTGAAATTTGTCCAAGTCTTGTTTTTTCTATGAATGCAAGTGCCCAAGTTGTTTCACTTATAAACCTCACATGCGTGCGCTGGCCATTTTTTTCATGCTTTAAAGTATACACATGTTTTGTAAGAGTCCAGGCATATTTGTCAATTCCTGTTTCGTGTGCAGGCAAAATAAAATTTATACGTTACTTTGTTCAGGGCATTTTTCGTGTACACTCATCTTGTGTGCACAAGTATGCCAAACTTTCTTCATTTTTACATGCGTATAAAGCATTAGCCTGACCTATAGTGGTGTGCATGTATATAACTTGCTCTGGCCTTTTTTTTAATATTCATATTATTTTTTGTGCAAGTAATTTACATGTACAAGTGCAGGGTTGCATTGCAAGGAAAAGTGATATTTGGTACGTGGGAATGTAGTATGGTGTTGAGTGTGTTAGTGCATTTTTACAAAAGCAAGTTCCTAGTCACTTTATTCTTATATTATTTTTACTTGTGTCAATTTTTGTTCCAGGCCTTGCATTTTTGCCTATCTACGCGTGTAAAGTATTTCCTGCGTGTGTGTAGTAGTTTTGGTGAAAATTTATGTTTAATGTTGAGTGCGTGCATGCAGACATCAACTTCCAGGCCTTTTAAAATGTAAACTAAGTCCAGGCCATGTACATTGCAACCTACGTACAAAGTATAAAAATTTAAAGCTCTGAGCATATTTCAATTGCATGCATACAAAATTAAAGCATGCGTATGTACTGCATGTTGCATTTCACCAAAAACATGGTCCAGGTCTTGTTGTTCATATTTATTTCATTCTTGCTTGGGGTAGATAAATTTTTGATGAAAATATAGTGGTGCGGTCCACTATTTAATTTACGTTGAACTGATGTATGGTTTTAAAACGTATTTTGTTGCCATTATTTTTATAACGGAATTTTTAACCGGTATTTATATTTTTGAAGCGTGTTGTTTTGACGACATTTTTGACGAATAAAAATTACTATCATCTTGACGTCAGTAACCGTTAATTTAAAGTGAAATTTTTTAGCGGCTATCCCACAACACTGATTTGATATCCGTTTTACGATGTTTTGTGAAGCGCAATTTCCTTGTCGAAATTGCTACAGATGTTGCTGTTTTGATCACGTATTTTCAAATCGTTTTAAAATAAAATTGTTTCCAAAAATTTCACAATTTACGCTTTCAAAAGAATGAGGAATCAATTTAAACGCTTTAGCAAAATTGAGGACTATGAACCCATACTTTTACTAATTCGCTTAATTTTGGACTTGTCCGTTTGAGAACGTAAAATGTTATTTATATAAAATACACAATTTTGCACTTTCAAGGAAACGATGAAGAGATTTAAACGATTTAGCAAAAGTGCAAAGTATGGAACCACAATTTTACCCGTGCGGTTAATTCCGGACTCGTTAATTGAAATATTAGCTGAGGATTTGCTGTTTGATGATTTTGATGATTTGTTGGGCTTTCGAGCCACTCTGCTGGACCTTCGGGTCATCTGATGGACCTTCGTGTCACTCTGCCGACCTTTGGGTCATCTGATGGGTGCCAAATATTTATGGTACTTGGTAGGCTTCGGCCATATGAGATGCACGTGCGGCGTAGCTAAAACTTGCCATCTGCTGGGATCGATCCACTTTCATTTTGATTTGTCTAGTTATCTATTTTGATTTCTAAATTTTGCGTATTGCTGTTTTGAATTCAATTGTGAATTTGAAAGTTGATTTTGATGGAGTTTAAATTGAGATTTCTTCATTTAAACTATGTTGATTACTTATGTTGAATAGTCTCATTTGAGACTATAATTATTTGCTTAAGTGTTGTTTATCATACACTTATTTCTGAGTTTAAATTAGACTGATCCATTTATCATTTTCTTTTAATTAATACTTGGGTCAGACCGAGTTATTTCATGGTAATCACTATCTCTGACTCTGTTGCAGCTTCAGCTTTTGGGATTTCATATCATCTTTTATCTGGTCTTTGAGGAGTACTTTTGGTTTATTGACTCTCGTCTCATGTATGTTGATGACATGTATATGTACTTTTGGTTCATGTGAACTATCGATTGTTGTAGCATGTGTCCAGACTTGTCTTCCTTTATATATCTGATATTTCTGTTCTGATGTGATTTTACATATCTATGTTGTCGTTATTATGAGTTGTTCTGGATTTTTCATTAGCCATCGTAGTTTTGTTTTAGATTTGGATTGAATGTATATCTTTGGGAGTAATTTACACAGCTCCTATCGACGCAATCAATACTCGTCTAAGGAATAACTTACGATGGTCGCTTCTAACAAGCCTTATTCTTCGCAATAGAAGACGTTATTTCGTAGAATAACCTTTGTTATTGTGAGCATAGAGGTGGGGCGTCACACGCTTTTTCACTAGGTGCAATTAGTTGAATAGTCAAATTTGGACAAAAATCATTGGACAATGGTTAAGGTCATCATAAAATATTTTAAGGATTTTTTTAATGTATGTAAATGATGAAATCCTTATGAAAGGGTACTCAACCTCGGGTTTTCAAAATAATGTCGACGGTAACAAATGAGCTTCATGATTCGTATTTACCCACAACCGAAGGGCTATAAGTTGAAAAGGTTCCAAGCATTGATAACAATATGTTTGTACAAATTTATAAGCTAGAAATTGGTTCCTACCATTAAGAATCCAATAATTTATTATGACAATAATGCAATATGGACTGTAAAGAACCGACAACATAATGAGAGATTGAGCAATTCTCCATAATTAACACGTGATAAAATAGTTTGTCAGTAATGGAGAAGTATAACTGAAAAAAGTATATTCTAAAAACACATCACATATCCATTCACTGAGGCCCTTTCTCATTTTTATTTAAGTAGATTGATCGAAGTTATAGGAATGAAGAACATAATTAGCCAAAGTGCAAAAGGGAGATTAATAGAGTCAAGAGTGTGCCCTAGAGATAATTATGTAATTTGAACATATAACTGCACTCTTGAAAAGAATGATGTTCAAAATGAAGTATGCTTCTAGTTTAACTTTTCTATTATATGTATTATTATATTAGATATAAGTAATTTTTATATACATTAAATATATATAAGTAAAAAGCCTTAGGAAAAGTATTTAATTGATTGTAGTTGTGAATGGTTTGCAACCATGAGTGCTGATTTGTGTTTAATAAATACTTATGCTTAAATTGTTTCTTGTCAAGATGAATTGACAAAAAGATATCGATACATCCATTGAGACTAGTGCACCTAACGTTCTCTGCATGATGGACAATGAATTACTCATGATCGCTAGGAACACCAAGGGATTTCATATGTGTGGTTGTTTAGAACAATCACAAAACAACTCAGTGAGAGTCTTTTATAAGTTAATACAGCTAAGTCTAAAGAGAAGATCACATGTAATGACGTGTAGTAGTCTTCTGACATGAAAGTATTGTTTACCTTAAACAATTAGGTGTACTTTGATTATCTATCACATGACATCACAATCATATTATGACCATAGTTGGGTACATGTGAACTACTTGAAGTCAAAATCTCCGGCTAAAGCAAAATAGTTAATCGATAAATGTTCTTGGATTGAACCGAGGACTTTAAGTTGGTACATGCAATTAACTATGTATACTATTGGAGTTTCTGACCATTGATCAAACTTTAAAAATTTAGTGATATAGTGATGACGAAAAGAAAATGTACACAAAATATCGTTACAAGGTGTAGCTTAACCAATATTAGAAATTGGATATCACTCAAATGATCTATAAGTAGCTGAACATATGCTTGATACTATACTTTAGAAAAGTCCATATAGGCTCCAATATTTAATGTTTAAGTATTGACTGAGGACTGAGTTTGCACCAGAATTCAACACAACCGTATTATGTTGCTACTTTCCAAGTTCAATCAATTTGAAATTAATTTATAAATGTTAGAAATTAATAATAAAAGTAAAATAATTGTTATATTGAATTTTTATGGCATTTTAATTATTTTTTGAAGCATTGTAGTTAATTAAAATAATATATAATTGTTAACATATTGGTTTAGTTGAATATATAAGGTTAAATGATTAGCTTAATAATCAATTTATGTTATATTAATTTAACAAGATATTATAACATCTTATAAAGGGTATGACAACCATATCAAGGGGTTTGGTGAGATTTTTGACTTAGTTTATGGCTCAAGATTAGATGTTGGCCAAATATAGAGAGTAAGATGGAGGATATTTAATTTTACGGTAACTATAAATAGCCCTAACCCTCTCCCATCCAAAGCATACAGAAAAATAACCCTAGCCTCTGTTAGAGTATGGTTGAAAACTTGAATCTAGGATTTGCACGTCAAGTTAAAGGACAAGGAATAACATTCCAAAGAGGAAGAGATAACAACTGACAGATCAAAAAAGATATGCATTTATTTTTGAATAATATAGATCTACAAATACATTGCTATATTATTTATTTTCAGCTTAAATTTTTTGAAAATAAAGTATGTGCATAAAAATTAAACTACATATGTATGCGTATATTACATATATAGAATTATTTATATATATGGATTGCTTAAATTACATTTTCCTTTATATGCTCTCTATGACATATATAAATAAGTTTATGTATACATATATATAAAATAAACTAATTCGTTATCAGTTTGAATAAGAAAACTATTTTTTTAGGTTTGATAAAAAAAACTTCCAATTTTATCTTGGTTTGATGTTGAGAAAATAATTTTTTTGATTTTAAATAAAAAAAGATATGCAATATTTATATTGTTTATGAATTTTTAAAATTTTATTTGGTATAAGTGTTTGAATTAGTCAAATCAATTTAAATTTCAATCTTTAAATAAAAACATATATCAATATATATATATAATAAAAATAATTAATGAAATATATATACACAATCATAAATAAATGTAATTCGGCTTTTATATTTTAAGAAAAAAAATATTTATTTTAAAAATAGAAAGATTGGAAGGCCGACTAATCTACATTTTTGTGCCTATTAGTGCAATAAACAATGGGGTTAGGACATCGTATTAAACTACAAATGAGTCTTGCTATCGAGATGTTGCTCTTGTTGCTATCTTAATGTTATACACATATACTCCATTTGAAAAATCTTGACTTTAGGCAGATTCCAGGAATGTTACATTGATATGATAGTATGAGACCTACATTGACGATATATGTTATGTAGTATTTATTTAAGAGTAGTAGACGCTAGTATGCTAAATTATGATGGAGTAAATCGATAGGTATAAATGATACAAATATGTTAAGTGTAGTATTAGTCCATAAAGAATTATTTTCAACATGATAATATTGTATACATAGCGATATTTTTACTCACATCGACATATGTGTGATGATCCCCTCTATATTTTCTTCTGGTGCAACAACCCATACCTTAATATTAAATTTCAACAAAAATCGAAACCTAAGTCCATCAAAAGACATATCGTTGGATTTAGTACCTACAAATAAGCATGAGCATTATGAGAGATTGATAGAAATCTAAACTCATAGTGGAAGCAATAATAGGATAAGAATACCGATTATGACTACTATCTCAGAATTAATGACAGTCCTTGGATAGCAGATTGTCACCTCGATATCGAACAAGATGAAAAAAAGACTTCTCCAACAACTAAATCACTGACCTATTCCTCTAAATCAATTTTGTGGGTTGAAATGAGGAGGGGGTCAGAACAACGTTCCGATGGCTAGAAAATCTATAAACCGTCAATAACATAAATTTATACCGATTGGTTTCCCTTTAATTGTTATGTCTATTAAGGTTAGCAATTCTAATCTAACCTTGCATTGCATACACGATTACTTGCCTACCCATTCCCGAAGTATAAAATACCGATGAAGCCTTATCAGCCATCAAATATTTCCATGCCCATTTGCCACTTAATACTTCTAAATAAGAAGCGAGCTTCTACTATAACCACATAATACTTTTTAAAAAGAGAAATAAGTGGACTCTACCATTTAAGACCTCAATCAAGGTAAACCCCATCATCTAAGACCTATTCCTAAGGTGGATTTCTAGCATCGTCATTATTGGTCTATTGATACTAGCTATTGAGACCTTTGACCACTATCTATGGCCTTATAATTTATAGTAGTCATATTACTAACACATCTATCGTTATTAAAGTCTTAGCAATGTGAGATATCGTACCCAAGCCACTTAATACCTCATTTATAAGGATTAGGCGGACCTCTTATCATTTATCATCTATTTATATGTTGGCCTTTGCCATATAAAACCTAACCCCAAGGCGGGCTCCTCTCACGTATATCCCGCTGACACTGCTTGAAAATCTCATTGGGTACTTAATACTTCTTTTATGAGAGAGAGGTGAACCCTAGATTAGTCACCTAGTACCTAATCCCAAAGTGAGCACTTCTCGAGATATCCATAATCACTCTTAATTATAAATATGAAATCTCATTAGGTTACTTCTTTCGGTAGGGAGATAGGTCCTGCAATAGCCACCTAATGCCTCAATACAGAAGTGAAACTTTTTAGAGATACCCTTATTTATTTGGAATCTCATCAGGTTATTAATATTTCCTTTTAGGAGAGAGGCGGACCCTAATGCCACTTAATACCTCAAACCATAAGCAAACCCCTATGGAGATATCCCTCACCACTCCTAATTCCAAATTTTGACCATTTAATACTTTCAATTAAGAAAGTAGGTCTAATCTTTCACGCCATCATGGGTCCTAGGATTAGTGATATCTCACATCAGTAAAGTGCATCCGACTTGTGGTAA
Source organism: Allium cepa (assembly GCA_030765085.1). Classification (NCBI taxonomy): domain Eukaryota; kingdom Viridiplantae; phylum Streptophyta; class Magnoliopsida; order Asparagales; family Amaryllidaceae; genus Allium; species Allium cepa. The sequence goes on along the minus strand of CM060942.1, from coordinate 108,587,441 downwards.
CCTCAAAGTGAAGGGCAGTCTTCCATCTAGTGACTCTACTAACCTCGCACCACTAACCTACTAAGTCCAATTAACTATCCTAAGTCTTTACTTAAACTATCTTAGGTTGACAAAGGAATTAGCTTACTAATTACCTTTTTATTTAAGGCAATAAGATTTGCCTTAAATACTTATCTTCCCAAAAATCTCATTTTAATGCTCATAAATGTCAATTTGTCCATGAAATCCTAACAAACATTTCCTAAGACATTTATGTATAGTTACTAATTTCAAATTAGTAATCTTTTTATATCTATTCCATTTTAATCGATCCCATTAATCCATTTGTCTCTATTAATTGTAAACTTAATTTAATACTATCCATTATTTCTCATTAATTTTCCTTTAATTGAAGTTATAATTTTTTTATTTCCTATTAATTATGGGCAACCCCTAATTTATTGCCCATTAATAGGAATTACTCCCTTCCTAATTCTACCTATTCGCTTTCTTAAATATAATAATAACTAACGAACATTACACATATATAATGTACGAATAAACGCTGTTCTTATTTACTAACGCAAAATATGTGTAAACTCCCCAATCAAACTATCTATTCATAACCAAATATCTTCTAGCCATAAATATGTAACTAGAATATGCTTTCCATATTTAATTTGCTAGGATTAATTTCCTTAAAATGATTTTCTACTATGATATCCACAAATTAGAAATATTGACTCCATTTGAAATTACAGGAAATGTATAATTTCTTTTTAATGGGAATAGAAGTGTAAACTATGGGAATAAATCTGTACCTTACACATCTTTTTCCTTTTATTTGTGGATAATCCTTGTTAAGTCAGATGTCGCCATTTTTAACCAAAAGTGGAAAAATTAAACAAATTTATAAAAATCAAATTGAAGTTCTACCCACAAATTAAATTGTGAAAAATCTACAACATAAACAGATTGGGCAATAATCCAAAAATCCTAATTTACACTCAAGTATAGATCTGGAATAAAAACATACGACATTCAAATTATAAAATCTTAGGGATTGATTTCTAGATCTAGGTGTGAACATATTTCGAATTAGATTTAAAACAAGAATACATAGGAAATAGTTTTCTACATTAATTTAAGCCTACAATCCATAAATTAAATTGATTTAGGCATAAAAATCAAACATATGCCAACGAAATAGATTTAACTCCTAAACAATATATAAAATTTCTCACAAACCTTTTTAAAAGCAATCAAAATCTCCATATCCAAAGTAGAACCTTAAATTCATCTCCAAATCCTCTTTAATCCAAGAAATATATATAAAAAAGAGTATCTACATATATTGCAATTACATATTTGAGAAGAGATTTGATATTGGGAGAGAATATATATATATATATAACCTCAAATACGCATATAGTCGATTCTCTTCTCTTCTCTTTTTTATTAGATTTCTATTCTTCTTTAATTTGTATGAATATACATATTAATATCTTATTTTATAATTTAGAAAGAAAGTGGAGAAGTAGAAATGACAGAGTTTCGCTACTACCTCTTGAAAAATATGAGAAGAGAATGGAGGGTTAGGACTGAATTTATAGGCGTAAGAGTCAATCTCAACCTTTAGATCGAAATATATTAAATCTGGACCATTGGGCCTAGGATAACACTAGTCGCTGCAGATTAAGCGGTAGACCGCCCCTGGTCAACTGCTTCAATATACAGATCGACCTGTAGTCCCTAGATAATTAATATATAAACGTTAATTTATTCAAATCGAATTATTTTCGTTTCGAATTTGTTTTTCGTTCGTACTTTCTTTGTTCGGCCTCCGATTGCAAAACCCTGAATATGAAAATTGCTCAGCATTTCGCCACAAAAGCAATAGTGCAAATTTCATGGTCAAATTCCATTATTTACACAAATTCTATTTTTGGAGCCTAATAAATTAACTATTAACTAATTAAATATCTAACGTTAAATTACGGGGTGTTACATTCTTCCTTCCATAAAAATAATTTCGTCCCTGAAATTTCATCAATGACTAAGTCATGGTTTTGTCTCATAATTATCCTAAACTACACAACCAATGAGCGTACAACCAATTTTGCAACCAATGTGCGCAAGTGCATAGTGTATTACCGTATCACCTGTAACGCACCGGAAATTTTCGACTTTCGAAAATTCAACATCGATACTCACTTTATCGACTGCCGAGAAATCGAAGGCCGGAAACCCGAAATGTTATGGTTTAAGAAAAGGAAAGACAAAGAAAAAGAGAGAAAAGACAGAAAATAGAGAGAAAAGAAAATAGAAAATAGAGAATAGAACAGAAAGAAAATAGAACGGAATAGAAAACAACAGAACAACAACAGAATCTCACAATTCGCAGCGGAACAACATATAATAATAAATGAATAATCTTTAAACAAAGAACTATATCAGTTATTACATTACATCACATTTCATTACATCATATCATTAGAGTTTACTACATCAAACAACAACAATGCAGCGGAAAAAGAAATACTTATATAAACTAGTAATACGCCATGCCATCTAGCTTGCCTCCAGCAACTCCTGAATATCCAGAATATCCTGATAAACCTAACTCTTAACTGCCCGTGTGGAAATTGGTGGGCACCCAGAGTTTAGGAAGGAAAACAATAAACTCCAAGTCAGTCATGTGACTGGTGTGAGAACTCAAAACAGTTTACTTATCTTTAAAATCAAAATAGAGGAATATTTTTAAATCAATTCGCAATGCTTTTAAAAATGAGACTACCATAAGGCCTCCCGCACACACACACAATGCAAACGCAGAATCGGAGGAGATTTCTCCTTATGATAGTCAAAGATGCTTGATACGCATTAAAAAGAACATTTGATATTATTACTAGTGCATAGTGTAGAGAAAAATTCATTTCGAAAGTAGAATATAAATCTTAGCCAGCATAGACATTTCGAACTATGCCTACTATAGCTAACTATGTTCAATAGCAGGTTACCGCCACATTCCATAGCAGGTTATACAACTAAAACCGTACAAGTCTCGTATTGTTTCTTTGGATTTCCAACGAATGATCAGGCCAAGGAAGTTCCCATTGCCACATGAGAATGCCTCTGGATGGACATCCCCGAGAACCAAACCGGATCTCTACCAACACAAGGCCGGGTTACCCCTAACTGAGTAACAACTGACCGAATATGCCATCCCCTGGTCCTTTGGGACCTTTCACCGAGCGCTCGTAATCAATTCACACAATCATAACAAAGTGTTTTCAACATGAGTAAGTATCTGGGCTCCATACCATGATACCACCCTTTTCCAGAAGGAAATGCACACATCCTAAAGGGCGCTACCCCTCATAACCTTGCCGCATCTTTTCTGTTTTGACCATTCACGGGGTGTGAGGCTCGACGAAGTCACGTCCACAAAAACATACTTTATACAAAAGCCATGCTTTGGGTTAACAAATGATCATAGAAATGATCACCAAGATAGACGATCAAATAAACGATCCTATCACAAATAATCAACACAATGATCATTTACAGCAACACTCAGCATGTCACATTACCAAATTGGGAATATATCGCTGATAACATTCAACTACATAACCTCTGAGCTCGTACGTCTCAGAGAAGGGTGTTAAGCTAAAAGAATAAATTCTCCGCCACAAACAGAAATATATTTGAAAGAAATCTGCTTTATATCTCAATTTGTAACGTCAGACATACAATCCATACAAGTCTGTTCCGGACTCGAACAAAACCGAAGGTACTTACAAAGAAGTCCTTGCAATTCAGATATTCACAATCCTGATCGGATTCACCATCACATATGGAGAACTCTATACCGAAGCAACTCGGTGCAGAGTCAATCGACAGGTCATCCTATTGCTCTCGCAAATACCGGGTCTTCAACACCGATCTTCAATGCAATTCACAACGACGTATCACATATTCGGAATGGGTTATACGACCCCATGGTCCTTTCCCGGTTAACCCGAATAGTGAGCGCTTATTAAAAAAATAAGTGTGGCATTCAAATTCAAACAAATCACATCAAATACCCATTCAAAGGGAAATATTGATAGTCGGTTATTGAACTATCAATGGATATGCACACATCACCAGATTCCAAATAATTTCCCAAATTATTTATTTTTCCAAAATATCTTTACTAGATATATAATTTCACACTTCAAAAATAAATCAATATTTATTTTTAAACAAGTTCCACTTCCTTTTATAAATTCCATAGTGAATTTATGTTTCACAATATCCATGCATATATGATTTCAATTTATCTTCAAAAAGATAAATTCTCTAATATTCACTTTATATTGGAAAAACATTTCCATACTTATTTATTCATAAGTAATTCACAAATTTTATTTATTTTCAACACTTAGAAAATATTCAATATACTTAAATCGAGATTAAGTATATATTTCATTCTTTAAGGAAATCATTCTCTTAACATATTTATTTGGGCCAAAACGAATGTTGCGTAAAACATCGTTACGACAACCCAAAATCACTAGTATAGGGATTCGAAATTAAAATAGATATATAAATCCCAATACTATACAAAACATTTCCTTTCGGAAATCATTTACTATAACAACAGTGTTATAGTCCACTATTTCCTTTTATTTCTCGAAAACGTCTATTTCAACAATAAATGTTGAAATCTATGGTTTCGAATCTCAACACATTTTAAAACATCGTTAGATCGTTTTAATTCAATTTAAACATCTCATTCAAACATTTTCTTTAACATATTATTCACTATTCAAAACGTGAATATACTTTGTTAACAAATTTCATCCTTTTATTTATTTCATTTCAAAGGATTATTCACAGTCAAAACGTGAATATAACTCCATTTATAGGTTTCAACAATTTACTTATCAAAATAAGTCGTTTGCGAATTTATAAAACAACGTTTATAAATCCCATTTCTATTTATTTATAACAACTTCCTTTTATAAATTCCTTTATTAACCTATTCGATTTATAACTCAATTATAAAACAAAGGTTCATATTATAAGTCAAATACTTATAAACGATTATTTTACAAAAATCGTTTCTTTGAACTTCATAATTATAAATCTTATAACTTATAAGATTCAATTATTCATCCAAATATATTCTTTAATAATTTCACAAAATTTATAAATCTTACTATTTATAAATTTTATTTATAACTTCACCATTTATAATTTTATGAATTCCATTCATTTACAAAAATTCATTTTCACTTCATTCAAACACTTATAAAAACTCGTTTTATAATGTCAATATTTCAATTTATAAATATCCATTTATAAATCTCTTAATATAAATCAATTTATATTATTCTTTAAAACGTCTTTAAATTCCTTTATAATTTCACCATTTTTATTCATAAAATAATTAAATTTCATAAATCCTATTTTTAAACTTTTTATAATAAATTCAAAAATTCCGATTTAACTATTTTATAAAATCATTAATCCATATTTCTCAAAAATAAATCTTTAACCGTATTTCTCAAAAATCATAATTTTTATAACTTTAAAAATTATATCGTTTATTTATTTAAAATGAATCAATTCCAAAATTATTTTATAAAATGTATACTTTTCAAAAATCACTTTAAAAATCATTTTAAAGTTTCAAAATTTGGTCCAATGCTGCTACATATCAAATAGTCAATCACGACAACAACGATATCATATATCAATATGATAATCCATCAAATATCAAAATATCTGAAATCAAATCAATACTGTTGAGGAATCCAGTTGGATCCCTCCAACCTGTTTCCTGCATCCACAAACATTAGCACAATACCAATTTCGCTCCAGTACGAAATTATCGCGGTATATGGGATTTAAAATATTATCCGCTTAATAACGGCGCAATAGGGTCTCATCCGCTAAACAAAAAATGCGGGAAATCAATAACTGCAATATATACATATGCCAATATATATATATTGATATTATATATAATACCAATTTCACCGTTTATGAAATATTCGCGGTATATGTTTTTAAATAAATAACATCCGCTTACTAACGGCGCATAATGTCTATTTTAACAATCAATAGATATCAATCATCATTCAAACATGCATTCAAATATTTTAAATCTAACTATTTAAAATAAAATCGAAACTGATTCGATTGAGTGAGAAGTTCTCACCTTGATTTCAATTTCGTTTTAGCGATTTATTTCGAATAAAATTAAACGGACGTTTAATTTTACCCAAAATTCTCACTAACTCCAAACGACTCCAATCCAACTCCATCGTGTAGTGCTCGTCCATACGATTCCAACGCAACTGGTTTCGCGCGTTTTCGACCTCGTATGAAAAAGATATTGATTTTATAAGTTACACGATTTTTATATAATTATAATTTACAACATTTGATTCTATTTTTAAACCTACAACATCTCTGGCCGTAGATCTTGCTTGCTCCCCATCTGGACCGTGCGTGCTTTCTCCCCCAACTCCTTCTCACGCGTATCCCCTACAGGAAATCACGCAACAAAACCCACTACTGCCGCCCCCTAGGGTTAAATATCACGGCAACTACGAGCCCCTCCACCTCGATCAACCACCTCCATTTCGTGCGCACGCCCCCACTCCATGCTCGGCCCAAGTGGCTTCGAGCTCGGCGGTCCATGGTGCTCGAAATACGTGCTTGAACTCGCAGCCTTCTAGCTCCAATTGCCGACAATCCATCGCTTCTTTTGCGATCATAACCGTTGAATCTGGAGATCTTGGAGTGCTCTTCACTTTTGTAGTTGGAAGTTTGTTGAATTGATTCACGGATTGGAAGAAATCGAGGGAGGAAGTGGATTGTTTTCTGGCCGTTCAATACGTTGGTGGCGGCTAGGGTTTAGTATATTAGGTTTTATTTTTATTTTAATTTATGAAGGGGTGGTGCTATTTATAGAGAAACGATCGACACTATTCATCCGGAAATTCCAAACTCCGATTCACGCGCCGTAACCAGCGTTTCTAGGGTTTACCCCGCGTTCCGGACACAATGGAACAGGTTTCGTAAGCTAATTCGGACATCTGTGCGAGTTATGGCAACAAACGTTCAATTTAAATTAAACCGATTTAAACGATTTGCTAGGCGTTTTAATTTGTATCGGACAAACGGTAAATCCAATTGACACGAAATTTGAAACCTAACAATAATATCACATTACGGATCCGATGAAACTTGTTTCGTCGAAATCCGAGACTTTTTGAAAAATGGCTATTTTAACTCGCCAAATTAAAAAAAAAAAAATTCGATGCGTTTCGAGCTTCCACGATCAAACGATAACTCCGATTGACACGAAAATTGAAATCCGGTAATAACTAACTATTACGGATCCAATGGAACTGGTTTCGTTCAATTCTGAGACTGTTCAAAATTTGACTATTTCCACTAGTCGATTTAAATATTAAAATATTCAATTTTCACAAATTAACTCTTAATTCGATTTTAAAAGTCCTAAAATATCATTCTAACTCCAATATGATAAAACAAAATTTTACAAATCATTTTAAATCATTTTTAACTCAATTTTCAATTATTTTCACAATTTAACTTATTAAATTATTGATTTAATTATTCAATTAAATCCAATAATTCAAATAAAAATTTATTTGACTCATAAATTCACTTATTAATATTTAAAATTAATTAAATATTCAAATTTTAATTACTAAAAATCCTGGGTCATTACATCACCACTTAGAAATTAGGCATGCAGAATAATTCTAAATCAGATCCTCCTCAATGAATGCAATTCTTTGAAAACACTTTTGAAAAATATGATCAAACAACCTATATATATATACATATACATATATACTAGCAGTTTTGCATATATGCAACTTTTGAAAAATCTTTTCAATCCAAACTCCCATACTCCTACGAATAGAAGTATGAAGCAACATATTTTGCATCCACTTCCTACCATCCAATAATCAAATGCATTGAAATATCTCTTTCTAGACTTAACTCCTATGCCGAAAAAAGGAATTTAGGTGGAGAATTTATCATTCTTACCACTCTATAATCTTCCTATTCCGATAGTATAGTAAAAATTTCCTCGCTGCCCCTGAACTACTCCAAATTTTCCACGCAAAAAGGCATAAGAAGGCTTATTTAAAGCTCTAAAATGGAATTAAGTCTAAAAATAGACTTGCACACTTCGTCGACAATGTATGAAAATAGAAATTCCAAGGCTAAAACAACTTTTCCCTTATTACCCGCTTGCATCTATCACACTGTCGATCCTAATGTACCGTTATATCCGCAAATAGTAACTTTATTTGCCTTTCCCACACCTAACATATAGCCTTCAAAATGAAAGGTTTTTAAAAAAATTCTCAGTTTTCAAATTTGTATGTCATTTAAAAAATAAAATCTCAAAATATTTAGATGCTTGTCTTCCATTGAAATTAAATTTTTTGAAAAAAATTCTAAAAATAATTTAAATGCCAAAAATAACTAAAACCTTTTTTTCCAAAAGAGAAGCTTTTCAAGATATTTTATTTTCTAAAATTTTGATAAATTAAGCAGCAATTTTAGCGTGGTCGGAGTCAGTTATGCGTTAAGCGCATAGACCAAATTCTAAAATTTTCCAACTAACCTTTACCTAATAACGCTGGCATTTTATTAAAATGTCATCATGCCGAATTATCCAAAATTTTAAATTTTAAGAAGCATGACCCGTGATATCAAAACAACTTTACCACGTCTTTCGCCAAAATTTTCCAACTATTCAAAACTTCCATCTTATCTTGCATTTACTTTTAGTTAAGTATCTTTTATGAGATTTCTCTATTTATGCTTCTTCTTCACTATGCATATAAGAGCGTTTTGCATGTCTAGAAACAATAATGCAGTAAATAAATAGGAACTCATAACATCGTACGTGCCTTTTACAAGAGAAAACTAACAGTTACAACCCAAACAAACTAAAAGAAAAGAACAAATGCTGGAAGGGAAAAAACAACACCATAAATCTTAAAATAACGCCTACAGACTATGGGATGTCTTGCTCCACAGCTGGAGATCGATCCATTGCTATGGCCCTTGAATGGTCGTAGCATGACAGCTGTGCACCCAATCTCATACCACTGACACTGCTTGTGTTGCTGGCGGCGTTGGAATTGCCATCTTCCTTAGGAAGGATCTAATGATAGCAGAAGGAACCTTCTGCTGAACTGCTTTTCTACGGAGGTTCACCCGTGTTAACTAAAGTCGAGAGTGGACATGTGAAAATATTGAAAGTGACTATGTGGAATGCTAATCCTCGATTAACAAATTGCATCATAAAGGCGCAGGTCCAATTAATGGTGATGCCGCCAATACAAGCATAGGTGGTTTTCCGCAACATGGGATAAATCCGGTCGCAACTTCCCATCTTAGGGATGATATTATGTTGAATGACACATACAACTTAACCGGTAGTCAGACGTAGGTTATCCGTCTTCAAAACACTGATATCCTCAAAAAAGATCTGCTACAAAATCTTTAAGTCGGTCATTTCAAAATCATCCAAGATCGTGTCCTTTGCCGAGGCCTCCAAAATCTCAACGAGATCATCATTAGACAGCTCAATCAAGAAACCCTTCACCTTTGAATGAATCAAACTGTTGTCTCCATTGAATTTTTGCACCAACAAGACATCGAAAAGGCAGATAAAACATTGGTAACATTCCTACTTAAAGGTCTCGAAGCAAAGGATCGGTGCAAATCCTACCGCGACGAATAGCTCTTCCAACCCAAAAGTGGAAAAACCTTTTGCTCTTTTCGGTCTAGTCAAGTGGCCTTTTGAGGGTTGAGACCATAATAGTGCGAGGAAAAACCGGGAGCGTGGAAAGGTGTCTTGGACTACGAAGTAGTCGGAGGGAGGAAATAGGGTTTACATCCCGAGTGGTGGTGGGACGAGATCTAATATGCAAAACCAGCGCAAGGGGAAAAAAGGTGAGGCTGCTACTTCAAGGGAAAAATAATGTCACTTAGTGGTGGAACAAAGGCGAGAGGCTACTACTTGGAGGAGGAGGATGGAGACTGGGTTTGGCTTATTAACGAAGGAAAAACGAAAGAAGACAACTAGGGAATTTGGGCGCGAATTTTGTAGTCCCATTCCAGGTTCAAGTTATGCCAAAACTCTTAATTGGTAGACCACTCTAGGTTTACCGCTAGGTGATCAATCATTAGACAAGCTATGGGCATTAACTGAACCTAGACCCATTTTGGGTCGGATTAAATAATAATAATAATCATTTTGCATCGTCTCCTTCAATTTGACCTGATCCGAAAAATTTCTATCCTCGTTACAGTGGTATCAGAGTCTACCACCTAGTCCTGAACCATGCTCCAGCAATTCACAGTAGTCCCAATAAAATTGCCACGACCAACAATAATTCCAAAAACCCAAAAATATTCCAACTGCTATTTCCTATCTACTTCGCATGAAAATATTTCTTCCAATAGCTGGTGGTACAACAACACTTCAGACTACATATCCCAATAAAATTGAATGTCATTCCTATGTTGTCTATATCTTAAAGAGGTTAGATATTAAAAACCTCGATTTTATAAACTGAAAAATCAATGAGCTAAATATATGCTACATTATACTTGTTTCTAAATAATACAAACTATTTCATACCAAAACTTCCCTTAAAAACCAAACTTATATATATTTCAAGGTTTTTGAAAACCTTTTTAAACACAAATCAAAATCAAGCCTTTAGCGATATATGCATATAAATATTTAAGGATTTCAAGAATTAATCCTTTACAAACTTAAAATTTCTTAATAGGACCAACGTAGTATACACATATTTCTTTGAAAATTTAAATTTAAAAATTTTCCAAAACAAAATTTCCAAAATAAATCCTTGGGAAAAGAAATCCATTGAAAACCCTTTTACCAAAATCTAAGGTATTTCCAAAATACACTTTATAAAAATTCTGTCATAGGTTTTAGACTAAGGAATTAACATCAATTATCCGAATATAAATATAGTTTGCAATCAAAGAGGTGATTAGTGAATGAACCCTATCAAAAATTTGTTTTCGGACAATTACGGCGTATAGACTCTAATTTCTTGCCCATCTGGAATAAATGCGTGTCTTCGACTGGAGTTCATCATCAAAATCTAAAATCATTAGGTAGCTAGAATCTTAACCATCAAGTCAGACATCTCTAGTCTTCAGGATTCTGTCATATGTCACACTCATGCTCTTTATCAGCAGTGCCTTATGCATCGCTAGCACTCTATGAGGTACTTCAGAGTCGACGTGAAAATCTTAACTCTAAGATACTTCCTAACCAAAGTTGCTTTGCCTATTCCTTCTGAGTGCAACTACAACTACTTTTATAATCAAAATTCTTAGAATCTAACCTAAAAATATAATAATACTAGATGGGAAAGTACAAATGCGTTCTCTCAGTTTATCCTAATTCCTCTGATCTACTAACCTAGGCTCTAATACCCAATCCAACAACCCAAACGGTCACCCCTTAAAGGGCGCGACTACAAATGGTAACCCCAAACTTCCTTGTTTTATAGCCAGCATCTCGACTATCAACCAACCCATAATGTCGGGACGTGTAGGAGCAAGAGACACAGCTCTGCCACCATTCACAATGTGAGAACCCTCTATCACGTAAGCATAAACATGCCAACAAGTTCTAGTGACTGAAAAATCTATAAACTGTCCATAACATAAATTTATACCGATTGGTTCCCATTTAATTATTTTGTCTATTAAGGTTAGAAATTCCAATCTAACCTTGCATTGCACACACGATTACTTACATACCCATTCCTAAGGTACAAAGTACTAGTGAAGCCTTATCAGCCACCCAATGCTTCCATACCCATTTTCCACTTAATACTTCTAAATCTGAAGCAGGCTTCTACTATCACCGCATAATACTTTTTTTAGGGAGAAATAGGTAGACTCTGCCATTTAAGACCTCAGTCAAGGTAGACCCCATCATTTAAGACCTATTCCCAAGGTGAACTTCTAGCATTGTCATTATTGGTGTTTTGGCACTAGACATTGGGACCTTTGACGACAATCTATGGCCTCATCATTTATATTAGCCATTCTACTAGCCCATCTATTATTATTAAAGTCTTGGCAATGTAAGAGACTTTACCTAAGATACTTATCAAATATTTAAGAAATACTAAGGATTTTTTTCTATTTATAGTAATTATGAACTACTCATGAAGGGGTGCTGGGACTCAAGTTTTTAGAGTGATATCGATGGCAAAACATCAGACTTGGGGTCTTTCTTTACTCTTAAAGGAGGGGTCATTCGTTGGAAGAGTTCAAAGCAAGAAGATGTAGATGATTCTACCATAGAGGCTAAGTGCATCGCCTTGAATGATTCTCTAAAAGAAGTACTGTAGATATGCAATTTTACTAAGGAGTCAGGAGTGATCCCATGCATTAATTTTAACATCCCCTATCCTAAACCCAAAGATGGAACCCAATATACTATAGTCACCTTGGATTTATCTTTCGGTGACAAAATGAGTTGAGTAGATATAACTGTTTCAGTAAACAAAGCAACTAAATAAAGTTCATTACACATATTAGTCTTTATATTATTTTTATACACCTGAAATCGTGCCCATGTAGGGGTAAAATATAAATCGTCACATAGTAGGATCAAAGTTCTGACATATGATGATGTTAAACCCTTAGTCTCTGGAGTTAATAAATGTTTATATTATACAGAAGAAATTAAGCCACTACAAAAGATAATAATAGTAATGCCTCATGCATATCTTCATGTAACATCCCCCTCTTCGAGACACGAAGATGAACGCCGATAATGCTGCAGTCATCACCCAAATTATTTTCAAGCGATGAAAGTGAGTTCGGCATATTCAAATATAGTCTAATTAAACAAAGTAACTAAAAATTTTCATTACACACAAATTTCCTTAATATTCATTACATACATCTTCTTTGAAATTAGCCTTAAAGTTATGCCCACGCAGGGGTCAAATAACAATATAAGATAACATAGTGAAGAGTCAGGTCAGCATATGGTGCTGCTGCTTGAACTCATTAAAATAGGTGAAATAACAGCTTTATTAGCCAACAAAGTGTAACATCCCCATACTTAGAGGTCCAAAACTAACGGCTACGGATGCTGCAGCTATCCAGTTATTAATCCTTGGTGACCAAATACGGTGGTGCTAGATACGTTGATACGCAGATCATAGAAATATAGAAAAAAATTTACAATTCCAAAAACATATTTCCACATTCAAATCAAAACATTTCAAGTTCATTACATAATCCCAAAATACATTAACCACGTTCAACAAAATATATTTATTACAATTAAGCCAAGAGCAACATATGAATATGCCGTTTTGGTTGATTAGAGTATATAGTAAGGCTAATAAATCTGCCTTTACAAACAAAACACACAGTGGAAAGAAAAACTTAAATAACTATCTGCCTCCGAAAGTTTTATTCGCCAAGGAAGAAAACTTTAAACCTTAACTCTCAAACTACTCAAAATTAATTGAGCACCCGAGAGTTTAATGGGAAAAAAAAGCTTCGAGTCGGACATAAAGCCTAGTATGAATAATAATCTTACATCTCAACTCATTAGATATCGGTGAGACCATGCCGCTTAGCAGAATAGGCTTTCCCCTCACTAGTATCCTAAAACCTTTATAAATCCATATACTGTGCTCCTACATCCACAACGGTTAAAACATACATTTTCAAAATATTGTGATGATATGCATACTTGAAAATAATTAGGATTTCCCATTCCCAATTTAATCTGACATCCTGTCATAATTATAGTTTCTGGGATCACTATTAACCTTTTTAGTTTTCATGGGTTTACTAATAACCTTGTTATACCTAATAGACACCATGTCATATTCAAAGTTTTCATGGGATCATAAGAACCTATATGCTCCTACCAGTTAACTTAATCACTTCATGGGTCCTCCTGAACCTATTAGTCCTTCCAATAACTAATCATCTTTCCTAGTTTTCATAGGTTTACTAGGAACTTGTGGATTTATCCAGTAATTCACTTCACATCCTAGTTTTCATGGGTTAACTAGGAACCTACTGATGCTTTCATTAGCCACATTTTTATCCTAGTTTTTATGAGCTTACTAGGAAACTATTGATTGGTGTAGATTCTTAGTCCAGATATAGTTTTCATGGGTTCACTTCAAACCAATTAGCCCTTGCCAACTATCCTTAATATTTATTTTTTATGCTTTAGCTATGAACTTGTTGGTTTCCTCCAATAACTAATTAATCATAGTTTTCATTTTTTTGTTATGAACCTTTTGGTTACCTCCAATAACTACAAAGTTTAGGCATCGTATATTTATGGTCACAATTATACTCATTCAGAAAGCAATTTATATTCACTATTGAGTTAAACTAGCTGGTTCTTCTACTCCTTTTTACCCCAGAATACAGTTATGGGTCATTATGTGAATATATTCCTATTTGAAGAGGCAAAACAACAATTTAACATTACCTCTCCTATGGGTTTAAGGTTCTTGAAATATATTTCATAAAACATAGTTAACACCTATAACATATACTTTTATCAAGGCAAATTCTTCTTCAAATTACATACTTAAAGCCATCACAAAACTCCTTTATATAAGCTATGGTTTTTCTTAAAAATTTAGAGTTATGGGTCTTAAAATCTTTCGTCAATGTCGAAAGCTTCTAAGTTCAACCCCTTCGAATGGTTTCAATCATATCTTTTTAAAATGATAGGCTCCTACACTCTTTATACTTTAAAACACTAATTTCCAAACCCTTCGACCCCATTGAAACTTAAACCATTCACATGTAATGGAAAACCATTCGAAACCATTAAAACGCAAACTGTTCGACAACAATGGAAAATAAACCTTTTGAAAACTCTTTGGGTTCAATTTAAAACATGTGGAGAAACTTCTTTGAAAACCTTTCAACTTCATTAGAGCAACCATTCAACTTTGTCGGAAGCTCTGATTCAAAATCTTTAAAATATGTCATTTAAAACAATAGGCCTCTGCCTTTTAAAACAACTCATTCGAAAGCTTTGGGTTATACTTCAATTATAAAATAAGGTAAATCATCTAAGGAAAAAGTTTTGATACCTTTCGAAAGCATTGGAGAAGCGGGCTTGTTTTAAAACAAGTAAATCTTTCGACTTTGTCAAAGCAACAACTTTGAAGGTTGGAAAAATGGTAATAAACTTACGACTGTGTCGGAAGGTTTAAAAAAAAAACTATGATAAAGTGGCAATAAACTTTCGACTATGTCGAAAGGTTTAAAACCTTTATTTTAAATAATCGACCTGGTCGAAAGCAACCAAGTCGAAAGCTCCTTTTCGAAAGCAAGCAGGTGTAAGCTTATGGTTTATAAAACCAACATACCACAACCTCTTTAGCAACCAACCTTTTGACCCTTCGACCTTGATCAATTCAACGCCAAGTAACTTGATACCATATATATTAAACTTCAACCTTGTCGAAAGCTATAATCGTTCGACTTAGTCGGTAGGTCTGGGTCGGAAGGTTTGATGCTTAAAATGGATGAAACATGCTAAAAGCATGATTTTCTTGTTTTTAACTTAAAAAGATAACTTTTCAACTAACCTGCCATTATTAGTCAAATTCTCATTGATAATTACTTTTCAAAAATGTGCCGCCACTAATTTCAGAATTAGGTAATAACTTTATTTTATAAAATGCCCCTACTCTTTAATCAAATATATTAAACATTTAAGTCCCATACCTTAAATAATTCTGTATATTCATCAAATCACTTATGAAAAATCTGAAAAAATTCCAAAAAATATATTTTATTATGTTTTCCAGCATATAAAAATTTTAAACCTAAATAATTGTTATTTTAGCAGTAAATAATTTATAATCCAATGAATCAATTTCTTTACTAGAAAATTAATATAAAATCCGCGTAAATTCTAAAAATTATGAAAATTGGAACCCATCTCTAGAATCATGTTTTCTACAACATATAATTTTTTCATGGCATTTAATAATAATTTCATCTTGGTTTTTCCCAAAACCATGTATATCTCTTTTTTAACAAACTTATTTAATCCATATAAATCATAATTCAAGCATACATCATTCAATATGTCATTAAAACAGATTTACACTAAAGTCCGAAACCATATGACCATAAAACTAAAATAAAGAAGTATAAATTATTATTCACCTTAGATTAGATAAGGAAATTGAAGTTTGGTTGAGATTGATTCCTTCTGACTTGAATCCTAGGCTTTAAGTCGATTTTCTCTTCTCTTCTTTCTTCCTAGTGGCCGGCCTTGCTTCTCACGGTTATAAAATTTTATTTTAACCAAATTAACATGTATGACCTAATGAGAATAGTATAAGGGTGGGAAATATGGTTATTTACCCTAATGCCCTTATTTAATTTCCTAACCATTTATACAAGTTCATTGGATTTTTAAATAAGCACAAACACCTAGTTTATTAATCAACCTCAATCTCCTTATCTACATTATTCTATTTAATTTATTTCTAATTAGATCTCCTTAATAGTGTCAGTAAAATTAGCGGTGTTACATGCTTCCCTCCTTAAAGAATTTCATCCTCGAAATTCAGCAACGACTAACTAGTAAACATAACAATCATCTGTAACATCTCCTAACAACCATACTAGCCTATTTTCCTAGCAACCAATCTACATAAATCTACTGTAGACATGCCATCAAAGCAAATTAGGATAAGCCTCTCGAATCCCGTCTTATGTCTCCCAAGTATAGTCTTTCTCGTTTTCGCTCCATCGAACTTTCACAAACTTGACTATTTTGGTCCTCAATCTCTTCTCATCTCTTGCTACAATCCAAACTGGTTGTCTAACAAAAGTCAATTCTGGCTCTATAACCAAATCCTCCAACTCTGTCTAAGGAATAGTAGCCTCTGGATCATGCATATACTTACAAAGATGTGACATATGGAATACATTATAGACACCTGCCAAACTACTCGACAACTCTACTCTGTATGCGAGCTTTCCAATCCTTTCTAAAATCTATAATGTTCCAACATTCCTTGGAGATAACTTTCTCGACTTTTCAATTCATACCACACCCTTCATTGGTGATACTTTAATGAAAACCTATCTTCCACTGAGAACTCTAGTTCTTTATGCCTCTTGTTTGCGTAACTCTTCTGCCAGGATTGAGCTTCCTTCATCCGTCCCCGAATTAGCTCAATCTTTTCTGACGCCTCTCTAACCTAATCCAGACCTAAGACCAATCAGTCTCCAGTCTCTAACCAACATGCTGGTGATTTACATGGCCTTCCATACAAAGCTTCAAAAGGCGCCGTTCCTATAGTAGTCTATAATAATTATTATTATAAGAAAACTCAATCAAACGTAGGTGATCTTTCCAAGATCCACCAAAGTCAAACGCACAAGCTCTCAACAAATCCTCGAGTACCTTATTGACCCTCTTTGTCTGCCCATCCTTCTGTAGGTGATATGCTGTACTCATCTTGAGCTTAGTACCTAATACCATTTATAGGCTCCTCCAAAATTTGCTAGTTAATAATGCATCTCTGTCGTTGACTATGTTTCTAGGAATCCCATGAACTCTAACTATGTTCTTCAAAAACAACTTACCCAAAATAGGTGCCGTCCTGGTTGACTATACCGAAATGAAATAGGCACTCATGGTCAGCCTGTAACAGCCCGCAAATCCGTACCCCTTGAATCAACACTATTCTACCTCTATTAACTCAAGTGGCACAGAATTACGAACCATTAGGGTTAAAGAAGGAGAGATAGAAGAAGAAGAAACTAAACAATATCAGAATCTCATAGTCGCAGCGGAATAAAATATAATAGTAAATATATAACTTTACACAAAATGAAGTTTATAACTGTTTTATACATCATATCATCAGAGTATCTCATACAACAATATTTAGCAATCAGACATTACCATACAATCATGACATCGGATATATATAGGTACTGATAATACGTCTCGGGCTCCAGCTCCTCTCCTGCTCCATAGCATCCTGTCCTGAACATATAATACTCGGTCTGACCTGAGCATTATAATGAAATAACACCCGAGTCAGTCTGGAATGCCAGCTGATAATAATGCACCCAAATTGACTATTAAAGTTCCAAAAATCCTTTTTGAAAACAAAATCATCTCGTAAGACCATGCCACAAATAAACATGTCGGGTTTTACCTTACGATAGCTAAAACACTTTTTATAGAAATCCTATGATATTATAATAGGGTCTATATACAAATACTTACAGAAATTGTTACATTCATTAAATTCCAGCTACTAGCCACAAAAGTGGGTAATACAAACAAAACTCGTACAAGGCTCGTAGGGAGAATGAATTTCCAACAATGACTAGGCACTGGGGTACCACATGTCACAGTAGGGGGCCTAGATCACCGTACCGAGGACCACTCCCGATCCCCTGCAACACAAGGCCGGACCCATCCCTTACTGGACAGTTCCGAATAAGATCACCCCGCGGTTGGGATCAGCAATCGCCCACTAAGCCGAAATAAAAAGGGACATCTAGACAGGGATGACCTTACTCTCAAGTGGGGGCTATCCACGAAGCCTTGCTGCATATCCCCTGATTTTCAGTCATTCCCATTTGATGAGGCTTGAGGCTAAGCGTTACCTTTTTGAACGTTTCACTTAGAATGCCCATCGCCCACCTGACGATGTTCCGAAAGCATTCGTCCATACATGTCCATCCTAGGTTCGAACGGAACCGAAGGCACTATTCCTACTACATCCATTTTGGAAATATCCTCAGGATTAGTAGCGACTAGCCCTTGCACTTCACTGCTCCATCTTCACCTCCGAACACATTTTTCGCACGAAACGTACAAACCGGATCGAAGTGGTTTTCGAGAAATAAATCTCGATCCCGGTCTCTTCGAAACGATCAACGCATTTGTCCAATATTGATAGTCGGTGATTTAACTATCAATTTATATTCACAAACATCCATCACACAATAAATAATTTCCCACATTATTTATTTGCCTCAAATATCTTTAAAAGATATATTTCAAATTTTCAAACTCGTTTCAAAAAACAAGTCTCAAAGTTCTTTATTTTACAAGGTAAATCCTTTACCATTTATTCCCATTGGGAATAACCAAGTTCAAAACAATTAGATTTAAAACAGTTAAAACACTTTATACTGAAATATACTTTAAAATATGTAAATTTACTTCTAGTTATTACTCAAAAGTATAATTTCAAATATGTAAAATAAACCTATTTATTAAATAAGAGATTTGTTAACTAAACTTAAAAGTAGGGGTTTAAAGAATAAATACTAGTTTTCAAATAACTTAGATCATCCATTCTTTAAATAAATCCGTTTATAAAATATAATTACTAGTAAACTTCTTAAATAATCATACTATAGCTAAATTTATTTCTTATTTTTAAAGGAGAAATTCTTAAAGCACTTCCTTGAAACAAATTTTACTTAACCTTTAAAACCTGATTTTATTCACGAACTCGGTTTTTCCCAGGGAAACATTTTCATTCAAACAACCCGAAGAATCTTCCATATAGATTCCGCCCGATCTACTCCAACTCAAATTTATGTTAGTTATCGTAAATTTATTTCCAAGCTTACAAATAAACTCCCTTTGAAGTTTAAGCACTTTTTCCCATTTTCGGAATTTCAATTTGTTAAAGTATATTTTTAATACGTTTTTAAATAAAACATTTGGAGATTTCTTCAATGGAAATCATACTTACAAATTTCTTAAATAAATTTTCCATAGCGTAAAATTATATTTCAGAATATTTTATATACATTTCAGATAGCTATATATTTAATTTCCAGAAATTTGTACTTCCACAGTTATCAACTGATAAAATGTCCTCTTCGTTAATAATTCCAAATTTCACAAAATTTTTATTTTTATTTTTATCCAAACCAGATTCCAAATTTTATTCTTTTAAATTCTTATTTATCAATTTCCTTTATTTCTTTTAAAACCCAATTTATTCTACTTATAATTAAAATTCCGAGTTCATAATTTATCCAACAATATCACAGCACAATTTAATTTCAAATTTATCAATCACAACATATAAACAAACATCATCGTCAATTATAAAAATAATTACTACATCGTGAGGAATCCAGTTGGATCCCTCCAACCTGTTTTCCCTGCATCCACAAATATTAGCACATCACATATATAAATATCAATCCAAACTGATAGCAACAGTTATATCCAACCAATCACACAGATATTTAAACATTAACTATTTAAATGAGCTAGCATCCAGATGTGAATGCGAATAACTCACCTTGAGTTTCGGCGAGCGTTCGAAATTTAAATTAAACCGAGCGACGTTCGATTTAACTCAAATTTTCTACTTGCCCGGAATGACTCCCGAACTGCACCATTGCGTAGTACGCATTTCCGCGATTCCGGCGCCGCAAATTTCGTCAAATTTTGATTACATATGAAATAGATATGGATTTTATAAGTTTCAATTTCAATTTTAGACAAATTTCTTTTTAATTTTAATTTACTATTACCAACTATATCAGGCCGTTCGTTAGCAAAAGAAATCAAGGCCGCACCTTACATCTTCTTCCCTCACACGTCTATCTCCAGGAACGAAACCCATCTTCGTCACTTAGGGTTAGAGGCCGCACCACCTACGGTTGCTTAGAGGACGATCCAACACCTTCTTCTCGCTCGCCACCCTCAGCTCCACCCTCGGCCAGAAGATCTCCAAGCTTAGCCCCCTCTCCATCGCGAAATTCAAGCATGAACGCGCGGCCTTCCCAGTGCGATTCCTCCCATCTCGTCGCTCCAAACACGATCACTGCCGCACAACTCGTAGAGCTCGGGGAGCTCTTCGTCTTTGTAGTTGAACGAATCTCCTAAAATTCGACGGACTGTGGTAGATCTAAGGTGGAAGGCGAACAAATTTCGGCCATGAAATAAAATAGAGGCGGCTCTGAAGGCAATTAGGGTTTCGGCCCCTAATTCTATATATATATATATATATAAACCCTTAGTTATATTATTTTAATATTAAAATCAATTTTAACGAACATTTGCAAATGAACTCCAAAACACACGTGCCGACAGGCGTTCCTAAGGTTTTTCCACATTCCTGACACAATGGAACATGTTTCGTAAGCTAATTTAATCGTATATGCGAGTTACGGAATTAAACGATCAATTTAAAATTAAATTGGTTAAATCGATTTTTATGCGTTTCGAGCTGCCACGGTCAAACGACTATTCCAATCGCTACGAAAATTGAAACCCGATAATAACTAACTATTACGGATCCAATGGAACTAGTTTCGTCAAATTCCGAGACTATGCCCCGGAAGGCTATTTTAACTCGTTTATTAAATCAAGCGATTTTCATAATTGTCGAAACCGCTTAAAATTTTACTTTTAAAATTTTACTAACTTAATAATAAATCATATAAAATTTATAATCACACTAAAAGTCATTCTGGCTCATTTCGAACCCAAAATACAATTAAATTGCATTTTAGTAATATTAAATCCATTATTAAATTAACATAAAATTCCAAATAATAACTTATTAATTTTTAAATTCATCCAAAAATCCAGTAACACCTTTAATGACCAAATAAACTTAAAATAAATTTTAGAACTCATTTCCATATCTATTTACCTCCATATTCACAATTTATTCCGATTCAATAATTAATTATTATTATTTAAATTCCAATTGGATTACCATATTTGGAACTATACGTAAACTTATTAATTCCACCTAATTCTTTTTATTTTAAAGCCAATTCAAAATCTTCATTGAACATTTAAAATGAATTAAATGTTCAAAATTCAATGTCCAAAATTCCGGGATGTTACATTCCTTCCCCCTTATAAAAATTTCGTCCCTGAAATTTGCTAAGTTAGAACATACTTCTAAACCCACTTACTTACCCAACTTACTTAGTTAAAAACTTATATACACTTCCCAAAATCCTTTAGCCCAAATCTAAACTCATTTGCTTTATTTATACTCAAAAGCTTTTGTGGCAACATTATTTCAAAACAACTTTACTCGTTAATAAAATTTTCCAAAATTCTCAAAAAATTTCTAACTCCCAAAATTTTCAGAAATTTTTTGGCAGAGTCTCCCCTGCACAGAGGAGCTTTCGCGATATCGCGATACAGATAAATATATATACATCGAACCACACGGTCGGAAACCAAAATATATCACAATATATATATCATTTTTCCAATTATAATTGCGTGGGCGTACCTTTTTTTAGGAAAATTTTAAAGCAAGCGGCTAATATAACGCATATACGCGCTCCAACTCTATCGAACGACTTCCGTACCTGTACTTACTCAACAAACTCATCAGCTTCCAATAATATGACATTTTAACAACATTTCCAATATAATGTAAGCCAACATATCCATTTATATCCCAAACAACACTTTACATAATTTCATAAGTAAATCATATTTTAAAGCATATACAAAGTTCCTTTTCTAATGCCAAACTCCAAGTTATTTCACATAAAGGATTTACATACAAGTTTCGCTATTCCAATTCATACTTTACCAAATTTTTCGAATTGATTCACCAAGAAAATTTAATTTCAATTTGTTACATTTTCATTTCTATGATAACTCACTTACATTTATACACAAATCCACTTACCAAGATTTTAACCCATTCCAATTTATCCAAAAATAAACTTCATTTTATTTCACTTGAATGATTAATAGGTGCTTTACTAACATCAATCTATTCCATCTCAATTCCAAGTTGATTCACAATTCAATTCTTATTCTCAATTTAAAGTATTTGCATTTCTTTTATAATCCATTTTCATTCATATAAACATTACTTATTAAAATGTCGATTCATTCCAATTGATTCAAAAACCAATTTCATTTGCTTTTTAAACCATCTCAATTCCAAATACATGCCAATTTCATGTCATTCAAGCAAAATAACCACCACTTAAGCTTATAACCATTAAAATTAATTCTAGTTTTAATTTATAGTAATTTTATTCCATTTGCATGGTTCACAATCTAAGTTTTCTCATCACATTACAATTATTCAATTTCATTAACCAATTCAAGTTTAAATTAATATCATTCCATCCTGGATTATTTACAACTCATACAACCTTATTTTATCACAATAATTAATTAATTTTTTTTTTCACTTGCATTTAAATTTTATTATCTAATAAATTTCATTTAAGATTACTTAATAAAGCTCATCCATCATTATTGTTTTCAATTTGCTTATGTTGTTTAGATCATACAATATTTCCATTGTCTTCTTATATCAATTTTATTTTTTCTTCATTTGATTCTCATCCAAATCAATTCCAATCCATTTACAACTTTTAATCCACTTTATTTATTTATTCAATCCACTTTAAATTTATTCACCTTCACAATTCATTTCTGAATTTATTTTATTAACAATGTGGCCACTTCAAATCATTTCACTCACTGGAATTTATTTACAATTTAAACCATCACAATTATAATTCAATTCTATTATTCATTCATTCACACTTTCAACTTTTTGTTGCCAAAATTAACTTTCATACCAGAGCTGGGTTTTTATTTTCTTTCCAAGATTCCCTTAACAAACCCCCAAAATCTTATCCATGCCAATACAAATCCCCTTTAATTTAGTTTACACTAAATTCACCTTCAAGCTTCTCTTTATTTACTTTAGCTTATGCTAAATTCATTCTCAAACAATTCCTTTGAATTTAGTTGGGTTAAAATTTTATTTATACAATATCCTTTCAGCATAATTAGATTTCTTTCAATTCAATTCTTTTCCAGATTAAATTCAAGTCCACCTAAGTTTTTATTTAGCCAACTTGAATTCATTTCATTTCCTTTACCATCTAATAAGAATTTAATTACATTCATTTTTATTCATTACACACTGAATTTTTGATTCAATCCACATTCAACTCAATTCCATTTAATCGAAGTTAAATCCAATTCAATTCAGTTTTAATTCTCCATATACAAGTTCAAAATTTATTTACTGACTTAACTTCATTCACGTCATTTATCTCTCACTTTACCTTATCTTACTTTACATTTCATTTGAGATTAAGTTTGAATCCACCACACCATTCCACTATTTCCCATTTGTGATTATAATTCCATTTTACTTAGGTTTAAAATCAAATTTTCCATTCTCAAGTTCGTCAACTTTTTTGTTTAAAATTTTATATTGCTCATTTAAATCCATTTACATCTTATAATCACAATTCCAAATTTATATATATCTCTGAATTCTTAAGAATACAAATTTCTTTCACCTCAATCCTTTGCAAATTTTAAATTCACATAACACTTACTAACTTATGAGTACAATTTATTACACAATGACCCACAATCACAAAGTCATTTTACATTTCAGTTTAGTACAAATCAATTTAATTCTAAGCCCAATTAATTTAACTTATCCCAAGTTAAATTCAAATTTTCTATTCACCTCAATATATTTCATTCACTTCCATTTACTCAAGTTAAATTTTAAATCCCGGATTAAAATTTCATTTCTCCCTTCATATTAATATCAACTTCACCAAATAAGTTCAATAGTTGATTCATTTTACTTTATACATTATTTAAACAGAATTTCCCAGAATTCAATTACCCGGTTTTGTTACAAAACCATTTTGAAATATATCAAATATATACCCATTTGGTATATCAATCAAATCTCCAGATTTCCAAAACACTTGGTTTTACGAAAACAACTTCCCCTTTTGAAATTTATAAACCCACTTGTATACCCAACAGTCCAAACAATATCATAACCAACCACTTTGGTAGCAATCCATCACTTTAGAGATTCGAAAATGAATTCTAATGATGTGGCCAGCATCATCAGGATTATTTCCCAGCGACTGAAGTGAGTTCAATGCTTTCTTTACTTTTCCAAATTCATTTCAAAACAGATTTCATTCAAACATATTACCCCAAAATAATATTCCATCATTGCCTTCAAACATTTTGGAAAGCATTCCCAAACATTCCGAAGATTTTAAATTTCCAAATTTTGTTTCCAATACATTTAAAATCCTTTTCAAAATCCTCGGGATTTAAACTCCAGTTTAATTCAAATTTAGTTATTCTCTTTTGTTTAATTTATGCTTATAGAGTTTTATTTTATTATAACCATTTCAAATTTTAGATTCTTATTTAATTAAGATATCTTCATCCAAACAATCAAAAATATATAATAATTTCAAAAAATTATTTCTTTTATATCCAAAAATAATTTTGGGTAAAATTATTTCATTTACCCCCTTTTAAAAACAATACTATGTCGGTTTATCTTGTTTAAGAGTTTAGAAACCCCTATCGATATGGTTGTACTTCCCGCACCGACCAGAATTCATAAACACTCAACCGATAAATCAACACGGTATAAAAACAATTTTATATGCACTAACAAATACGCTCTCATATCTATTATTGCACTCAACTCATTATAGAGTACTATTGACTCTATATCTAATGAGTAATTTCCCCCACCAAAGCTTAGGTTGTCGCCAACCTAAGCTCTGATACCAAGTGTAACAACCCGCAAATCCGTACCCCTTGAATCAACACTATTCTACCTCTATTAACTCAAGTGGCACAGAATTACGAACCATTAGGGTTAGGAAGGAGAGATAGAAGAAGAAGAAACTAAACAATATCAGAATCTCACAGTCGCAGCGGAATAAAATATAATAGTAAATATATAACTTTACACAAAATAAAGTTTATAACTGTTTTATACATCATATCATCAGAGTATCTCATACAACAATATTTAGCAATCAGACATTACCATACAATCATGACAGCGGATATATATAGGTACTGATAATACGTCTCGGGCTCCAGCTCCTCTCCTGCTCCATAGCATCCTGTCCTGAACATATAATACTCGGTCTGACCCGAGCATTATAATGAAATAACACCCGAGTCAGTCTGGAGTACCAGCTGATAATAATGCATCCAAATTGATTATTAAAGTTCCAAAAATCCTTTTTGAAAACAAAAGCATCTCGTAAGACCACGCCACAAATAAACATGTTGGGTTTTTACCTTACGATAGCTAAAACACTTTTTTATAGAAATCCTCTGATATTATAATAGGGTCTATATGCAAATACTTATAAAATAGCCGAAATTATTACATTCATTAAATTCCGGCTACTAGCCACAAAAGTGGGTAATACAAACAAAACTCGTACAAGGCTCATAGGGAGAATGAATTTCCAACAATGACTAGGCACTGGGGTACCACCTGTCACAGTATGGGGCCTAGATCACCGTACCTAGGACCACTCCCGATCCCCTGCAACACAAGGCCGGACCCATCCCTTACTGGACAGTTCCGAATAAGATCACCCCGCAGTTGGGATCAGCAACCGCCCACTAAGACGAAATAAAAAGGGACATCTAGACAGGGATGACCTTACTCTCAAGTGGGGGCTACCCACGAAGCCTTGCTGCATATCCCCTGATTTTCAATCATTCCCATTTGATGAGGCTTGAGGCTAAGCTTTACCTTTTTGAACGTTTCACTTAGAATGCCCATCGCCCACGTGACGATGTTCCGAAAGCATTCGTCCATACAAGTCCGTCCCGGGTTCGAACGGAACCGAAGGCACTATTCCTACTACATCCATTTTGGAAATATCCTCAGGATTAGTAGCGACTAGCCCTTGCACTTCACTGCTCCATCTTCGACTCCGAACACGTTTTTCGCACGAAACGTACAAACCGGATCGAAGTGGTTTTCGAGAAATAAATCTCGATCCCGGTCTCTTCGAAACGATCAACGCATTTGTCCAATATTGATAGTCGGTGATTTAACTATCAATTTATATTCACAAACATCCATCACACAATAAATAATTTCCCACGTTATTTATTTGCCTCAAATATCTTTAAAAGATATATTTTCAAATTTTCAAACTCGTTTGAAAACAATTCCCAAAGTTCTTTCTGTTACAAGGTAAATCCTTTACCATTTATTCCCATTGGGAATAACCAAGTTCAAAACAATTAGATTTAAAATAGTTAAAACACTTTATACTGAATATACTTTAAAATATGTAAATTTACTTCTAGTTATTACTCAAAAGTATAATTTCAAATATGTAAAATAAACCTATTTATTAAATAAGAGATTTGTTAACTAAACTTAAAAGTAGGGGGTTAAAGAATAAATACTAGTTTTCAAATAACTTAGATCATCCATTCTTTAAATAAATCCGTTTATAAAATATAATTACTAGTAAACCTCTTAAATAATCATACTATAGCTAAATTTATTTCTTATTTTTAAAGGAGAAATTCTTAAAGCACTTCCTTGAAACAAATTTTACTTAACCTTTAAAACCTGATTTTATTCACGAACTCGGTTTTTCCCAGGGAAACATTTTCATTCAAACAACCCAAAGAATCTTCCATATAGATTCCGCCCGATCTATTCCAACTCAAATTATGTTAGTTATCGTAAATTTATTACCAAGCTTACAAATAAACTCCCTTTGAAGTTTAAGCACTTTTTCCCATTTCCGGAATTTCAATTTGTTAAAGTATATTTTTAATACGTTTTTAAATAAAGCATTTGGAGATTTCTTCAATGGAAATCATACTTACAAATTTCTTAAATAAAATTTTCATAGTGTAAAATTGTATTTCAGAATATTTTATATACATTTCAGATAGGGGTTTTTAGGCACAGGGAAGAAGTTGCAAAAAAATTTAGTCTTAGGGACAGCAAGTTTGTTTTTTAGTCTGAAGGACACTTTGTAGTGTAAATCACAGAATGATAGATGTAGCTATCAATTTCTGTTTACACTATAAAGTGTCCTTCAGACTAAAAAACAAACTTACCTTCCCTGAAACTAAATTTTTTTATAACTTTTTCCTTGTGCCTATTTTCCTGTTTCAGATAGTTATATTTAATTTCCAGAAATTTATACTTCCACAGTTATCAACTGATAAAATGTCCTCTTCGTTAATAATTCCAAATTTTACCAAATTTTTATTTTTAGTTTTATCCAAACCAGATTCCAAATTTTATTCTTTTAAATTCTTATTTATCAATTTCCTTTATTTCTTTTAAAACCCAATTTATTCTACTTATAATTAAAATTCTGAGTTTATAACTTATCCAACAATATCACATCACAATTTAATTTCAAATTTATCAATCACAACATATAAACAGACATCATTGTCAATTATAAAAATAATTACTACATCGTGAGGAATTCAGTTGGATCCCTCCAACCTGTTTTTTCAACAACCACAAATATTAGCACATCACATATATAAATATCAATCCAAACTGACAGCAACAATTATATCTAACCAATCACACAGATATTTAAACATTAACTATTTAAATGAGCTAGCATCCAGATGTGAGTGAGAATAACACACCTTGAGTTTCGGCGAGCGTTCGAAATTTAAATTAAACCGAACGACGTTCGATTTAACTCAAATTTTCTACTTGCCCGGAATGACTCCCGAACTGCACCATTGCGTAGTACGCATTTCCGTGATTCCGGCGCCGCAAATTTCATCAAATTCTGATTACATATGAAATAGATATGGATTTTATAAGTTTCAATTTCAATTTTAGACAAATTTCTTTTTAATTTTAATTTACTATTACCAACAACATCAGGCCGTTCGTTAGCAAAAGAAATCAAGGCCGCACCTTACATCTTCTTCCCTCACACGTCTATCTCCAGGAACGAAACCTATCTTCGTCACTTAGGGTTAGAGGCCGCACCACCTACGGTTGCTTAGAGGACGATCCAACACCTTCTTCTCGCTCGCCACCCTCAGCTCCACCCTCGGCCAGAAGATCTCCAAGCTCGGCCCCCTCTCCATCGCGAACTTCAAGCACGAACGCGCGGCCTTCCCAACGCGATTCCTCCCATCTCGTCGCTCCAAACACGATCACTGCCGCACAACTCGTAGAGCTCGGGGAGCTCTTCGTCTTTGTAGTTGAACGAATCTCCTAAAATTCGACGGATTATGGTAGATCTAAGAAGGCGAACGAATTTCGTCCATGAAATAAAATAGAGGCGGCTCTGAAGGCAATTAGGGTTTCGACCCCTAATTCTATATATATATATATATATATATATATATATATATATAAACCCTTAATTATATTATTTTAATATTAAAATCAATTTTAAAGAACATTTGCAGACGAACTCCAAAACACACGTGCCGACAGGTGTTCCTAAGGTTTTTCCGCGTTCCGGACACAATGGAACAGGTTTCGTAAGCTAATTTGATCGTATATGCGAGTTACGGAATTAAACGATCAATTTAAAATTAAATCGGTTAAATCGATTTCTATGCGTTTCGAGCTGCCACGGTCAAACGACAATTCCAATCGCTACGAAAATTGAAATCCGATAATAACTAACTATTACGGATCTAATGGAACTGGTTTCGTCGGATTCCGAGACTATGCCCCAGAAGGCTATTTTAACTCGTTTATTAAATCAAGTGATTTTCATAATTATCGAAACCGCTTAAAATTTTACTTTTAAAATTTTACTAACTTAATAATAAATCATATAAAATTTATAATCACATTAAAAGTCATTCTGGCTCATTTCGAACCCAAAATCTGATTAAACTGCATTTTAATAATATTAAATCCATTATTAAATTAACATAAAATTCCAAATAATAACTTATTAATTTTTAAATTCATCTAAAAATCCAGTAACACCTTTAATGACCAAATAAACTTAAAATAATTTTTAGAACTCATTTCCATATCTATTTACCTCCATATTCACAATTTATTCCGATTCAATAATTAATTATTATTATTTAAATTCCAATTGGATTACCATATTTGGAACTATACGTAAACTTATTAAATCCACCCAATTCTTTTTATTTTAAAGCCAAATCAAAATCTTCATTGAACATTCACAATGAATTAAATGTTCAAAATTCAATGTCCAAAATTCTGGGATGTTACACATCCTGTCCACAATAACCCATATGCTTTCATTTCTTCTCCTTTACCTTGGAAACCCATCTATGAAATCCATCGATATCGAATACCATTTCTAAACTGGAATATCTAGAGGCTGAAGTAACCCACGCGGCTTTTGATGTTTAGCTTTCACATGTTGACGGTTTACACACTGCCTAACCCACAAGCCGATATCCCTCTTCATGCCTTCCCATAGAAGCTCCTCTTGATGTCTCGATATATCTGGTCCCTCCAGGACGAATCGTAAACTTTGAACGATGACATTCCTCTAGGACTTCTCTCCTTAGGCTCTCTACATCTGGGACACATAATCGTCCCTTATTTCTCAGCCATCCTCTTTGGTCAAGACTAAAATCCTTTTGGTCATCAATCTCTGATCTAACCTCAAACCTTTTAATTCTTTCAGCTAAAACTGGATCTTCTCTTTTCTTAGAAGCCATCCTCTCAATCAGCACTGGTCGAACTTCTAAACAAGACAACATAGCAGTACCTCCACTAGAATTAAGCACTGGTCAAACTTCTAATGAACCTCATTCCTTCTGACATCAGTGTCAACTAAAGCATGAGCATATCGAGATAACTCATCAAATTTTGCAACATACTCCATCACAGACATCTATCCTTGGATAAGATCCATGAAATTCCTCATCAATGCCGACTTGGCAACCTCAGACAAGTACCTCTACTTAAACCTCCTCCTGAAGTCATCCTAGGTCAACTCTTTCTTCGGCATCCCCACCATCACACTGTTCCACCAATGAAGCACTAACTTTAGCAACTGTCTAGAGGCTAGCCTTCTCTTCTACCCATCATTCAAGCCTAAATATGTAAAGATCCTTTCACAGTTTAACAGCCAGTTCTCCACTTCAACAGCATCTTCCATTCCAGCAAACGGATTTCCTCCCAGACTGATATAGTCTCTACTCAGCTTAGCATAATTTTAAATAGCTAGAACTGCAAGATTAGCTCCTCCCACATTACCAGCAGCTCCTGCTTGTAAAAGATTAGCCAATAACTGATACACCATCCTCGCATCTGCAGATGGATTTCCAACACCTACATTGGCCTCAGCATTTTGATTAGCATTAGCCTGTCAACCTTGGTTTCTCGAAGTATTAGGTTGAGTATTTCCACATTCAAATCAAAACATTTCAATTCATTACATAATCGCAAAATACGTTAAGCACGTTTAGCAAAATATAATTATTACAATTAAGCCAAGAGCGACATACGAAGATTCCCCCTTGGTTGAGTAAAGTATATAGTAGGGCTAATAAATCTGCCTTTACAAACAAAACACACAGCAGAAAGAAAAACTATGAATAACTATCTTCCTCCTGCACACCTTCGGAAGCTTTATTTGTCAAGGAAGAAAACTGAGAACCTTAACTCTCAAACTATTCAACATTGAGCACCCGAGAGTTTAAGGGGAAAACAAAAACTTCAAGTCAAACATAAAGCCTGGTACGGATAATAATCTAACATCTCAACTCTTAAGATATCTAGTGAGACCATGCCGCTTAGTGGAACGGGTTTTCCCCTAAATAGTATCCTAAAACTTTATAAAGCCATACACTGTGCTTCTGCATCCACAAAGGTTAAAACATAAAATTTCAAAATATTATGATGATATGCATACTTGAAAATAATTAGGATTTCCCATTCCCAGTTTAGTCCGATAACCTGTCATAATTATAGTTTCCAGGGTCACTATTAACCTTTTTAGTTTTCATGGGGTTACTAATAACTTGTTATAACTAATAGACACCTTGTCATATTCAAAGTTTTCATGGAATCACTAAGAACCTATAAGATTTTTTCAATTAACTTAATCAATTCATGGGTCCTCCTGAACCTATTCGTCCTTCCAATAACTAATCACCTTATCCTAGTTTTCACGGGTTTACTAGGAACCTATGGATTTATCTAGTAACTCACTTCACATCCTAGTTTTCATGGGTTGACTAGGAACTTACTGATACTTCCCTTAGCCACATTCTTATCCTAGTTTTCATGGGTTTACTAAGAACCTATTAAATGATGTCAATTCTTAATCCGGATATAGTTTTCACGGGATCACTACAAACCAATTAGCCCCTGCCAACTGTCCTTAATACATAGTTTTCATGGATTAACTATGAACCTATTGGTTTCGTCTAATAACTATTAATTATAGTTTTCACGGGTTTACTATGAACCTTTTGGTTACCTCCAATAATTACAAAGTTTAGGCATCCTATGTTTATGGTCACCATGACTTCTTGGATGCAGTTCTACTCATTCAGCGGTTTAAGCAATTTATATTCACTATTGAGTTAACCTAGCTGGTTCTTCTACCCTTTTTCCTCCCAAAATACAGTAATAGGTCATTATGTGTATACATTCCTATTTGAAGAAGCAAAACAATAATTTAACAATATCACTCCTATAGGTTTAAGGTCCTTGAAATATATTTCAAAAAACATAGTTAACACCCTTAACATATATTTTTATAAAGGAAAACTCTTCTTCAAAATTACATACTTAAAACCATTACAAAACTCTTTTAGACAAGCTTTGGTTTTCCTTAAAAATTTAGAGTTATAGGACTTAAAACCTTTCCTCAATGTCGAAAGCTACTAAGTTCGACCCCTTCGAAGGGTTTCAATCATATCTTTTTAAAATAATAGGCTCCAACCCTCTTTTTTACTTTAATATGCTTCTTTTCAAACCCTTCGACCCCATTGAAGCTCAAACCTTTTGCAAGTACTGGAAAACCATTCGAAACCATTAAAACGAAAACTGTTCGTAAGCAATGGAAAATAAACCTTTCGAAAACTCACTGGGTTCAATCTAAAACATGTGGAGAACCTTCCTTGAAAACCTTTCGACTTCATTAGAGGCAACCTTTCGACTTTTTTGAAAGCCCTGCTTTGAAGGATTTTAAACATATCATTTAAAACAATAGGAGTCTGCCTTTTAAAACAGCTCCTCCGAAAGCTTGAGGTTATACTTCAATTATAAAACTAGGTAAATCATCTAAGTCGAAAGCTTCGATACCTTTCGAAAGCATTGGAGAAGTGGTTGGTTTTAAAACAAGTAAACCTTTCGACTTTGTCAAAGCAACAACTCTTAAAGGTTGGAAAAAGCAGTAATAACCTTTCGACTGTGTCGGAAGGTTCCAAACAAAATTATGATAAAGTGGCGGTAATCTTTGACTGCATCGAAAGGTTTAAGACCTTTATTTTAAATAATTAACCTGGTCGAAAACAGCCAAGTCGAAAGCTCTTTTTCGAAATCAAGCAGGTGTAAACTTTTGGTTTATAAAACAAACATACTCCAACCTCTTTAGCAACCAACCTTTCAACTAAGCACCCTTCGACCTTATTCAATGCATTATATACCAAGTAGATTGTTACCATATTCATTGAACTTTGACCTTGTCAAAAGGTATAATCTTTCGACTTAGTTGGAAGGTCTGGGTCAGAAGGTTTGATGCCTAAAATGGCTGAAACATGCTAAAAGCAAGATTTTCTTTGTTTTTAACTTAAAACGATAACTTTTCAACTAACCTGCCAATATTTGTCAAATTCTTATAGGTTGATAGTTACTTTTCAGAAAAGTGCTGCCACTAATTTCAGAATTAAATAATAATTTTATTTAATAAATTTCCCCTTCTCTTTAATTAAATTTATAAAACATTTAAGTCCCGTACCTTAAATAATTTTATATATTCATCAAATCACTTAGAAAAAATCTGGAAAAATTCCAAAAATCTATTTTAATACGTTTTCAACGTATAAAAATTTTAAACCTAAATAATTATTCCTTTAGCCCTAAATTATTTATAACCCAATAAATATTTTTTCACTAGAAAATTAATATAAAACCCGTATAAATTCAGAAAATTATAAAAATTGAAGCTCGCCTCTATAATCACATTTTCTACAACATATAATTTTCCCATGGCATTTAACAATCATTTCATCTCGGTTTTACCCGAAAAAATGTATGTCTCCTTTTTAACAAACTTGTTTAATCCGCATAAATCATAATTCCAGGATATCATCATTCAATATATCATAAAAGTTAGATTTACGCTGAAATCCAAAACCATATAATCATAAAACTAAAATAGAAATGTAGGAATTATTATTTACCTCAAATTAGATAAGGAAATTGAATTTTGGTTGAGATTGATTCGTTCTAACTTGAATCCTAAGCTTTAAGCTGACTTTTTCCTCTCTTCTTTCTTCCTAATGGTCGGCCTTGCTTTCACGGTTATAAATTTTTATGTTAAGTTAAATAAAATTATATGAATTAATGAGAATATTTTAAGGGTGGGAAGTATGGTTATTTACCTTAATGCGCATATATTTAATTTCCTAACCATTTATATAAGTTCATTGGATTTTTAAATAAGCACGGCCACCTGGTTTATTAATCAACCTCAATATCCTTATCCATATTATTTTATTTCATTTATTCTAATTAAATCTCCTTAATAATGTCAATTAAATTAGAGGTGTTATAGGCTCCCCTCCTTAAAGAATTTCATCCATGAAATTCAGTAAGGACTAACTAGCAAACATAAAAATCGTCCGTAACATCTCATTACAACTATACTAGCTTATTTTCCTAGTAACCAATCTATATAAATTCACTATAGACATACCATCAAATTAGATCAGGATAAGCTTCCCGAATCCTGTCCTTTGTCTCCCAAGTACAGTCTTTCTCATTGCCGCTCCACTGAACTTACACCAACTTGACTGTCTTGGTCCTCGATCTCTTCTCATCTCTTACAACAATCCTAACTGGCTGTCTAACAAAAGTCAAATCTGGCTCTACTACCAAACACTCTAACTGTATCGGAGGAATAGTAGGGATCATGCACATACTTACGAAGATGTGACACATGGAATACATTATGGATATCTGCCAAACTGCTTGGCAACTCTACTCTGTATCCAAGCTTTCCAATCCTTTCTAAAATCTGAAATGGCCCAACATACCTTGGAGCTAACTTTCCCGACTTTCCAAACCTTACCACACCCTTCATTGGTGATACTTTAATGAAAAACATGTATCCCATTGAGAACTCTAGTTCTTTACACCTCTTATCTGCGTAACTCTTCTGCCAGGATTGAGCTTCCTTCATCCATCCTCAGATTAGCTCAATCTTTTTCGACGCCTCTCTAACCAAATTCGAACCTAGGACCAATCTGTTTTCAGTCCCTAACCAACATGCTGGCAATTTGCATGGCCTTCATACAAAGCTTCAAAAGGTATCATTCCTATACTAGTCTGATAGTTATAATCATAGGAAAACTCAATCACATTTAGATGATCTTCCCAAGATCCACCAAAGTCTAATGCATAAGCTCTCAATAAATTCTCGAATACCTTGTTGACCCTCTCTGTTTGCCCATCGTCTGTGGATGATATGATGTACTCATGTAACGACCTACCTTTTTGGACGATTCAAATCGACAATAAACACACATGTCAAACTCAAACCATTTAAAAGTAAGGATTATTATAGGATAAATAAGTAAAAGAAGAGAAAACAAAGAAAACAAAACACAGAATCTTACAGCGGAATGACAAAATATAATAATCAAATAAACAATTTATGAAGCTGTTTAAAAATAATAATTGATAACACTTTTACAATACAGATCATAGTTACATACAACAGAAATAAAAAAATAATG
Source organism: Allium cepa (assembly GCA_030765085.1). Classification (NCBI taxonomy): domain Eukaryota; kingdom Viridiplantae; phylum Streptophyta; class Magnoliopsida; order Asparagales; family Amaryllidaceae; genus Allium; species Allium cepa. Next base: position 108,551,593 of record CM060942.1, on the reverse strand, counting down.
CAGTGGAATAATAAGATGCAACGGTAATAATGTAAGAAATAATAATATTGCTAAATCCTTATCTTGGTTCTCCAAAATGCAGTCTTCGATACACTAAAAAGCTTAGACAGCGAATTGAAAAGACAAAACACTCGAGTTGAAACTAAAAGATCTTATGTAAGTTAAATCAACAATAAATAAACTTGAGTGTAACGACGTCAGAGATGTTTATGGGATTTGACATCTCCCATCCAATGTCAAACGTAAGTGCAATAACTTAGGAGATGTCCGAGATTACCATTTCCTAAGGATCCGTTAAACTATCTACTATATAGTACAATACGCTATTATAATAGCGTCTACAGTAAAGTAAAGTATTAAAATTGCATTAAGGTGGTACCCATATCCCCCTTAACGCATTTTATATAATGCCGTAGTCTATACAGTACTGTAAATTCCACCAAATTGGTAGGCATCAGGGAGCACTCCATATGTACGACACAAATCAAACTTGTGAAAGGCGCGATAAGGCATGTGACACGGCACGAGAGGCAGTGCCAGGATATGATTATACCATTTGCACTTCTAGACTAGTGGTAACTCATAGCAGCTACTACCACCCACCTCAAAACGCACTCTCACAATCAAAATCGAGGGGCGGCCATCAAATCAATCACAAAGTAATAATATGGTATCGAAGAAATGTGCTCGATAGGAGGAGCGACCTCACTTGGCCCGGTATAGCTCTTGTTTAGCCGCATCACGTTGACTCACGGGAGTCAGGGCTAGGTAAATACCTCATATATAATCGTTTGTCAAACCATCCTACTTCATTCTGAGATCTCCACCACGTACACAATTGTAAAGTGGTTTTCAGTATTGGCAGAGAGTATGATAATATCCGATTCCGATCTCTTTAACAACCAAATGTTTATTTCACACCAGATGGTTCTTTTAAATTTCCAAAACTGTTTCATAATTGATATCAAAATATCATATTCAATTCAAACCATATCACTTTCTAAATCATATTCACAAATATGTTAAATTCTCATTTCAGAATCATCATACTTACTCAAATATGTCATTTCACTACAAAATATCATTTCAATTCCCAATGTAAGTTATAACATTTATTTAACCATTTCGCTTTCAAATCAAGGATTCAAATATACACTTCCACTTTACACAGTCTAAAATTTAGAAAATAGTTTAGATAGTTATAAATAGTTTAACATAGTTTAAATAAATTTTTAAATAGTTATAATACTCTAAAATAGTTCAAAAGTAGATTAAAATAGTTTGAAAGGATTTAAGATAGATTAAATAGAATTAAAAATAGATTAATAGATTTAAAAATAGTTTAAATATATTTGAAATAGATTAGAAATAGATTAGATAGGTTAAATTAGTCCAAAATAGGTTAAAATAAGTTAAATTAGTTTAAATAGATTAAAATATATCAAAATAAGTTAAAATAGAATTGATTTAAAATCATTTAAAATAGTTGAAATTAGATTTAAATTAATTTAATAGTTTGAAAACCTTAAAATCAGGACTTTTAAAATAATAAATCTTTAAACAGTTTATATAAAAATAATTAATTTGGAATTAATATCAAAATTAAACCATTTTTTCCATTTCAACACATTTGGACCATGTCCAACTTTCAATTCCACTAACTAAAATTGGTTTCTAAATTTAGATTCTCATTAAACCATTTAATCAATGTCGATTTCAAATCCATGTTTGAATTATCAATTAAAACCACTTTAAATTTAAATAGATTTAAAAGTTATATTCAAACAATTTCAATAACTCAATTTCGATAAATTTCATTTATGCTTCAAAAATTCGACTTTGAAATTTCCATTTTAGTTCCTTAAATAATTCATTAAATCAATTCCAATTTTGAACATTTAAAGCTTGGATTTCGAAAATGGTTTAGTTTATACAAATCAAATTTATTTCAAAATATCGTTTAACTAAATTCAAATTTAATGGTTTAAACTCGTTTAACTTAACCAATCCGGCGTCCGTATATAATTCTCTACCCTATGGTAAAGTGATACAGATATTTATCATTTCGATTTGTAATTATTTTATATTTACGAATATATATCATTTCAACCGCAATCTTAAATTTAATTACAAATCCATGAAATCGCTTAAGTCTATCATTTCAACTCATAACGATTTCTCCTTAATCTATCAGATTGTTCAGGTATGTATCATTTCAACCCATGCGGAACTTGCAGTGTTATAACAATATAAGAAGGTCATCCAATCTCAATAATCAAACATGCATCATAATAATCATCCAAATCAACCAATAGCGTTTGGTTGTTATAAAGACCAGGATCGTATATTGTCATACTCCCTACCATCGAAAACCACTTTAACAACTGTGCCCGTGGTGGAGATTCCAGAAATGAAGTAGGATGGTTTGGCGAATGATTCTGTATGAGGTATTTACGTAGCCCTGACTCCCGTGAGGCAGCTGAGATGTAACTAAAACTGGAGCTATACTTGGGCCAAGTGAGGTCATTCCTCCAATCAGACATGCTTTTTCGATACCATATTACGACTTTGTGATTGATTTGGTGGCCACCCTAGATTTGATTATGTGAGTGTATTTTGAGGTGGGCGGTAGTAGCTGCTATACGTTACCACCAGCCCGGTTCTGCAAAGCGGTAGAGTCCTACCCTGGTATTGCCTCGGGTGTTGTATTCATATGCCGTATCGTGCCTTCTATGAGTTTGGTCTGTGCCATACCTATGGAGTGCCCTTTGATAGCCCTCCAGTTTACGGAGGAATCACTATATAGACTACAGGAATATATAAAATGTGTTAAGGGGGATATGAGTAACGCCTTAACGTTATTTTAATACTTTACTTTACTGTAGAAACTATTATAATAGCGTATTGTACGAATTATGTAGATAGTTTAACGGTTCCTTAAGAGATGGAAATCCTGAACATTCTTTTAAGTTATTACACTCATGTGACATTGGATAGGAGATGCCAAAATCCATAAAAATCTTTGACACCGTTTATGACGACCCGCAAATCCTTACCCTTTGAATCGATAATAAATCACACATGTTCGACCCTAAAAGTACAGACCGATGGAAAGTCAAGAGAAAGAAAAGAAGAGAGAAGAAGAGAAGAAAGAGAGAAGATAGAACCAAACAGAACAATAAAGAATCTCACATCACGCGGAAAACATATAATATCATATCAATGATCTTTACAAAATATAAACTGTATATATACATACATCAATCAGAGTTCAATAACCAAACAATAATTATCAGCATGGACAACTATAATAAGCTGTCCTCACAATTGCCGGTAATATACAACAACTAAGCAGCAGATTATCAATAACCAAAACCGATACGTGTATACGAAATGAAGATCTCTAGCTTGCATACTGAAGCTCCAAAAGCACCAAATCTAAACCTGTAAATATACTCCGTCTGACCCGAGCATTAAAAGGAAAGAACGCCCAGATCAGTCTGGTAAACTAGCATGAGAAACACACTCAATTGAATGTATTAAATTACCAAACTTTTTCCTTTATCAAAACAAAAGTATCTCGTAAGACACACCCACACATAAACATGGGCATGTTTTTACCTTACGTTAACTAAATCATTTCATATCAAATCATCTGATATCATACTAGTGTCCAGTATTCAAATAATATTAATTACGGCCGAAATTGTTACATTGATTCAATTCCAGCATATAGCCCAAAATGGGTAGTACAATCAAAATGGCAAGCAAGTAGTGGAGTTTGGATTTTCATACAAATGACCAGGTGAAGGGACTACCTTCTAGCAGTACTTCTCTAGAAGAATGTACAAAGGACCATCACAAAGGATACTCTACCAACACAGGACCGTCCCACCTCTGTCACTAGATGGTACCAAATATACCGTCCTCCGGTCGTTACCGACCTTTATCGAGGGCCCTCAAAGCAAACAAACCACAATAATCAAATACACGGCTTCATAGCGTGTAAAGATATACTAGAAGAGGATGATCATACCCTAGTTGGGATCGACCCATTTAGTCTTGCCGCATCTTACCCTGTTTCGGTCATTTCCGACTAATGAAGCCTGAGGTAAAGATTTACCTTTAAAAAATCACAATCACATCACTTTGAATGCCACACGACCATTTTCATTGACTACTAATTGCCTACAAAAATACAACCCTTAAGCTTATACGTCTCAAGGAGGGTGTTAAGCTAAGAGAAGTTGCCTTCTCCGCCACCACTAGTGTACGTTTGTAAAAATCAATGTACGTAATCTTTAGAAATTCAATGTCAGACAAACGTCCATACAAGTTGTCTAGGAACAGGACAAATCGAAGGTACTTTCCTACAACATCCTATCGGGAAATCCCTAGGATTAGCAGCGAATAGTCCTTGCGTTGGATATTTCACAATAAAAAGACCATTGCTACTATATGTATATTGGGATTTTAACCTCAAATGGTCAACAAGCAGTCCCCCACTATGAAAATCCTGAATATCAATATCATCATAAGCAACCTGCACAATCGTCGCATATACATTGGTCCGAACTAGTTTTCAAATAAATCTGATTCCGGTCTCTTCACACCAACAACGCAAAAGCATTTCTCAACCTCACACAGAAACTAAGTCTCATAGACTTATCACCTCACCAACTTTCAACTTGCTATCCTTCGGACGAGGAAGCAAGCTTGATAGATTGGTGTAATACTCCGAACTATACGAATCAACATCCTCAACATAAATGATAATCAAGCCTACACAGAAGACTACATACTAAGTGTACGACTAAATAGTTCCCACATCAAGTAGAGGAACTAAATTGGCCAAATTTGATAGCCGGTTATTTAACTATAAAAGCAAACAAACAAATATTTAGCACCATAACAATCATAGGCCCTTTTAATTAATATTTTATTAATTACATCACTTTCCAAATATTCTCTTCAAGTTATCTTTAAAAAGATATAATTCCAAAACCATTCAATATTGGAAAACATTTCCATATACTTATTTAATATTAAGTAATTCACAAATCAATTTATTTTCAACACTTTGAAAATATTACATATACTTAAATCAGAATTAAGTGTATATTTTATTCTTTAAGGAAAACATTCTCTTTAAACATATTTATTTGGGTCAAAACAAATGCCGCGTAAATCATCCTTACGACAATCCAAAATCAATTGTATAGGGATTCGAAAATAAGATAGATATATAAATCCTATGTACTATACAAAAACATTTTCCTCAAAAACCATTTACTATAACAACTGTGTTATAGTCCATCATATTCTTTTTTCTTGAAACGTCTATTTCAACAATGAACGTTGAAATCTATGGTTTCGATACTTACCACATTTTAAAACATCTTCAAACCATTTAACTATATTTACAATATCACTTTCCAAAACATTTTTAAAAATATTATCCACTGTCCAAAATTATGAATATAAATCGTTTACCAAATTAAAGCTTCTACACATTTAATTCAAGAATTATCCACTGTCCAAAATCGTGGATATAAATCTCTAACCAAATTCAACACTTCTATATATTCAATTAAAGGATTATCCACTGTCCAAAATTATTGATGTATCTCCTTTAATAAGCTTTCATATTTACTTATCAAATTCAATTGATTTCGGATTTATAAAACAATGTTTATCAATTCCATTTATGTTTTATAAACTTCCATTTATAAATTCCCTTTATTAACAAATTCCATTTACATCTCATTTATATGCCTAAAATCTAAATTATAAGTTAATTATTTATAATTCTCTTTATTTTACAAATTCATTCTTTTATATATTCATAAATTATAAATTTTATTTACTTATAAAACCCATTTATACTTCATTTTAACATTTATAAAACTCCTTTATAATTTCATCACTTTGATTTATAAAATATCAATTTTATAAATCTTATATATAAACCGTTTATAATAAATTCAAAAATATCAATTTAACTCATTTTACAATTTAATCAACTTTATGTTTCCAAAAACCACATTTCGATTATATTTCACAAAATCATAATTTTTATAACAATAAAAATTATAACTATTTATTATTTATAATAAATTCCTTTCTTTAACACTTCAAAATTCAATAAAACGTATATTTTCAAAATCAACTTGAAAATCCTTTTTAATTTGAAAACCATCGCTTTAACGTTTCTAAATTACCAAAAATAGGCCCTATGTTGCAACATTACTAAATACATCAATCACGGCATCCAAAACATCATATATCACATGATAACAGAAGATATATCAATATTTGTAAATAGATCAATACTGGTGAGGAATCCAGTTGGATCCCTCCAACCTGCCACCTGCAATAAATATACATATTAGAAATATATGTACAATGTCCGCTTCAAGGTAGACGCATGCACAAAAGGTCATCCGCTCATACACAAGAACATATAGGGTCCCGTCTGCTCCAATGGGAAGGAATATATCCAAATACCGATTAATATATAGATAATATATCATATATCATCCACGCAATCATCATTCATCATAAATAAATTTTATTCTCACTTACATAAAAATATCAGTGAGTCAGAAAGAGTGAATTGTACTCACATTGCTTCAAATAGTAGTTGCAGTGTTTTATTCCGAATAAAATTAAACTAGCATTTAATTTTACTCAAAATTTACACTAGCTCTAATCAATTCCAAACCAGCTCTAAAATGTAGTGCTCATCAATATGGACCCATTGCAACTTGTTTCATCAAAACAGACCTGGTATGAAGAAGCTACGCAATTTTAAAGTTTGTATGAATTAATATAAAAATCAATTTCAATTTATATTTTATTTTTAAACCCTACTTTCACTTCTAGCCATTCGATTTCACTTGAGAAAATCTGGGCTACAAGATTCCTCTTCTTCCCTATCATTCAAATCACGTACGAACATACCCATCGGTCGCCTTCTTCTCTAAATTATCACGACCACATCGATCATCTTCACGACGATCAACAAACTCCACTTGAATGCCCACCACGTGAGCTAGCCACGGCTAGAGAATTGATGAACTCGGCTGCTCGATCATCACGCAAATCGTGTTCGAACTTCGGCCATCCAAACCCATTTTCCATCGATCCTCTCCACGGAACTCGATCATCAACATTGGATTGGAAGCCCTCGACGTACTCTATAACTTCTTAGTTGAAAGCATTTGATAATTGTTGACGGATAGAAAGAGATTAAGGGAGAAAGATTGAAGCATTTTTGAAATTAATGGTGGCGCGAGTAACATTCCCGGGTTTTGAGTCAAATTTGAATTGATAATTAATATAAATTTTAGGTTAAAATTGTGAATCAAATTGAATTTTTCCAAACTAAATAAAAATATATGTTGTTTATATATATGTATATCAAGTGATTTTTTTTACAGAATATAAATTTGAAAATCCAGAAAAAATTATTTTTAAAATAAATTGGATATGAATTCAATATAATAAACTTGGAATTTTTATATATGTATTTTGGAAGTATGTTTTAAATTTAATATAATAAAAAGGGTATTTAGGATTAAATTCTACTAATGTATATTTATTAGTATATAATTTAGTTAAATCATTTTCTTTAAAAGCTATATATAAAAAATAAATAATATAAAAAATTATGAATGCAAAATGTAAAACAAGAATTAATTAAAGCTTTAAACTTGCATATATGTATATATATCTTTTGAAATAAAAAAAAATGGTTTGTATATATATTAGGATATTTTGACTTAAGATTCATTTTTTTAATAAGTTTGATGAAAGGCTTAAGAACCTTCTATTTTATACTTGAATAAATAAAGTTAGTATATAAATATATATAAACATTTGTAAGAAAAATACATATGCTAGTAAATATATGAAACTATATATATATATATATATATATATATGAAAATATAAATATAATACATATGTAATTATATTACATAATTTACAATAGCATAAAGGATTTAAAACATAATTTGTAAATTAAAATAAAGCAAGGGTTTAAAACATAATTCATAAATTAACATAACTAAGTAGTTGACATAAATATACTTGTATTTAACAGGTGTAAAGATTTTAAAAAAACATAACAACAAATAATGTCATTTGTTTTATTTTCAAAATTAATAAATAAAAGAAAAAAAGAACAAAGTTATATATACACACATCATTACCTCATTCTTTCTTCATCTTTCAGTTCCTAAAGAAAATCTAAAAATCTGAGAAAGAAAGTTCACAATAGAAAAATAAAAAAACCTGAAAAACAGATCAAACAACAATCTTTTAGCATCTCAAACACCTCTGTTCAAATGATAAACCTAAAAGCCTGAAAGCAAAACAAAATCAAACAACAACTAGATTCAAAAGCAAATAAAATAGATTCAAGATCAAACCAAATCAAACCTGAAGCTTCAGTTTCAAATCATTTTCCCAATTGCAAGCTTTCAGATTTTCAAAAATCTGGATAGAGCCTGATCAAATTGAATTCAACCTGATCAAGCAAAGAAAAGATTAAAGCAAGCTTCGGTTTTTAAATCAAAGATTCGACTCAAAACTAAAGCAAGTTCCAGGCAACTCAACACAATCAAGTTCTGATCAACCAAGTTTTCAGTTTTGAAATCAAACATCATTTTCCAGGCTCAAGTGTTCTCTGTTTTCGAATCAAAGGTGAGCAAACTAACTAGTTAAAGTTTGAATCTGTCGTTCTGTGAAATGAAATGGTAAATAGAATTGTTTGCATGGATGTGAATATGTTGTATATGTGTATATATATGTAGTTTGTGTGTGTGCATGTCTGTACATGCCTCTGTTTACAGTTTTCCCAGTCATCTGTTAATTTTAAAACTCATAATCTCACTCCTTAATCTCTTTAGAGTCTGATGCTTGGACAAAATAGGATTTAAATATCAAGATTTAAATTTAAAAATACTTTAAGTACTAAAAGTTAATGGATTTACTGGGGAGTTTAAAAACACAGTGAACTCAAATTTTGTTAAAAATTTAATTGATTAAAACTTGAGTTTTGATTTCATGAACTTGTTCAGCTTCATGAGAAATGAATTTTAAAAATGGAATCATAAATTTTAAGTTTGGTTATCACGTGAAATTGCGAATTGATTGGTTTTGGGCCTTTCATCAATTGTCGTCGATCGACGAATTGAGGCGGGTCGAGGTTGATGCTGGAGGTGGTCAGTGGTCTTGTGATCATCGGAACAATCCTAATTGGATTTATTAATGAGTGAGGTGGCGAAACAATGATGAACTAGGGTTTTCGAGCCTGTTTTTGGCCATCGGGGGGTTTGCGTAGTCGACGTCGTATCAGGTTGCACCGGTGGTGGGGGAATCGAATCATGATGTGGCGGCGAAGCTTTGGTGTGGTTCGCGTGTTCTCTGGCGATCTAGGGAGAGGCGAGCTGGTTTTATCGATCCGATTAGGTTTCAGTTATGATTGATCAACTCGAATTTGTATTCCGGCATAGTTGAGGGTACTGGGTGGTCGAAACGATCGGGAGAGACTTCGGCGACTTTGTAACAACCCTGTATTTTCTGATTATTTTAATTTGTATATTTTAATTATTATAATTGAATTCTTGATTAAAAAACTTATTTTATTTATTAAAATGAATAAATATTTTATTTTAAATATAAATTTTGATTGGTATGTGAATTATAATCTCAAACTCGAATATATTGAATATTTCCAGAAAATGTGAATTTTGGTCAATATGGTCAAACTTTGACATTTAAATTTAAAATTTAAATATTTTAATTTTGGAATTTTATCCTTTATTATGAAAATAAATTAAATTTCAAGAATATTGCTTTTTGTTTCGTTGAAATCCGATTAATGTTGTAAAGTTATGCTTTTTACAATATTATGTGTAAATTGTTTTATTTAACAAAAATGTTTATTTTAATTTATATAATAATATTTTGTTTGTCAAATCTTGTTCTAATTTGTGTATTATATGTAACATGACATGTTATGCATATATTTTATTTTTAAAAACATTTTTAAAGTGAAGTTATAATTTTCTAATGTTCATTGTATTTTGTTTTCAATTTTTAAATTCTAGTTTCATTTATTAAACTATTTCTTATTTATTTTCTACTTTTACTTGAACTATTTATTTATTTATTTTCATTTTATTTTGTTTTCATTTTTATTTTATTTACTGAATTTTTATTTGTTTATTTTGATTTTAAAAAAATTGGAAATTGAAGAGACAAAACCTTTTCATCTTTGTGACTTTTCACCTTTGTCTTTTCATTTTTCATTTGCCTCTTCATTTTCTAGCATAGCCATCCTTTTCTTTTTGCATAGCCATGAGTTTTGTTTCTCCATGAGAAATCTCCCTCTCCTCAAAAAAAAAAAAATCCCGGCCATGGGAAAAAAACATGGAAGGCAATGGCCTCTCTCCTTCCTTCGTTTCCTCTTTTCTTCTTCTTTCTTCATTGTTTTGCCTAGTTCATTCATATTTGCATGGCCTCACCTCTCTCCTTCATCACTACCATCCCTCTACCATCACCAGCCACGTCAGCACCATCACTTTCCCTTTGTCCAGATCTGGACATGACCATTGGATGAAGCAATCACCACAAAAGCTTTGTACAAACTCCACCAAAACCATGTTAGCCGAGCCAATACTTCACCCTACCCATCATATATTACCACGGCCACCCCCTTGTCCACCACCACCAGCTAGTATACCACCTCTGGCCATCCCCTTTCTACTGACCTGACCTGAACAAGAGTATGTCCGAGCCTAATATAGTGTAGGCCGAGCCTACATGCACCAAAACTCCACTTATTTTGCCGTAACCCTTTATCTTCTTCAAGTTGCAACTCCTACCATAACCATCCCATTTTTTTCCTTCTTTTTGCTGACCATTGGATGAGCATTTTGGGTCTAGACCTGATCATGGCTGTGCCAAATGATGTCATGGCTAAGCATTGAAGTGATTGAGGCATGGTAAAATCATCTTGTCCATTGTTGCTTTTTATTTCAATCAGTTTCAATGTTATTTTGTATTGAAAATTCATGTGTTATATTGTTGTGTGCAAGATCATATCTTGGCTATCTCTCTCACTTGAACCAAAGTCGTGCTGTATTATACTTGTCGTGCCTTTGAAATCGTTTTGTGTGAGTCATAGTGGTCTCTAGCTTCGATAAAGGTGAGTCTTTCTCACTCTGACAATTTACTTATGAAAGAGTGAATTGATAGCAAGTGTTTAATAATTAAAAATGTTTATGCAAGTTAATGATGATTATATGATATGCTATGTTATGTTATTACCATGTTAACTCTGTTAAATATCACCTGGCATCTAATATATGACATTATATTGTGACATTGACATTGTTTATATTGTTTATATATAATCACACTACAAGTTCACTGTTAGAATAGAATCACTATGGGTTGAAATGATACATACCCGAACAGACTTTAGAATAGAGAAAAATCGTTATGGGCAGAAATGATAGGCCTGAATATATTAAATATTTATTTTCTGATTATTTTAATTTGTATATTTTAATTATTATAATTTAATTCTTGATATAAAAAATTTATTTTATTTATTAAAATGAATAATTTTGATATTTTAAGTATAAATTTTGGTTGGTATGTGAATTATAATCTCAAACCTGAATATATTAAATATTTCCATAAAATGTGAATTTTGGTCAATATATCTTTGATTTTTAAATTTAAATATTTGAATTTGGAATTTTATCTTTATTATGAAAATAAATTAAATTTCAAGAATACTGCTTTTCGTTTCGTTGAAATCTAATTAATATTGTTAAAGTTATGCTTTTTACAATATTGTGTGTAAATTGTTTTATTTAACAAAATTTTTTATTTTAATTTATATAAATAATATTTTGTTTGTCAAATCTTGTTCTAATTTGTGTATTATGTGTAACATGACATGTTATGCATATATATTTTATTTTTAAAAATGTTTTTAAAGTGAATTTATAATTTTCTAATGTTCATTGTATTTCGTTTTCAATTTTTAAATTCTAGTTTCATTTATTAAACTATTTGTTATTTATTTTCACATTATTTTGTTTTCATTTTTATTTTATTTACTGAATTTTTATTTGTTTATTTTGATTTAAAAGAAATTGGGAATTGAAGAGACAAAACCTTTTCGTCTTTGTGACTTTTCACCTTTGTCCTTTTATATTTCATTTGCCTCTTCATTTTCTTGCATAGCCGTCCTTTTATTTTTTCATAGCATGAATGTTGTTTCTCATTCATGTAAGAAATCTCCCTCTCCTCAAAAATCATCACGACCATGAGAAAAAAAATGGAAGACAATGGCCTCTCTCCTTCCTTCTTTTCCTCTTTTCTTCTTCTTTCTTCATTGTTTTGCCTAGTTCGTTCATATTTGCTTGGCCTCACCTCTCTCCTTCATCACCAATATCCTCTCCACCATCACCAGCCATGTTAGCACCATCACCTTCCCTTTGTCCAGATCTGGACATGACCATTGGATGAAGCCATCGCCACAAAAGCTTTACACAAACTCCAGCAAAACCATGCTAGCCGAGTTAATACTTCACCTTACCCATCATATATTGCCACGGCCACCCCCTTAGCCCCCACCACTACCAGCTAGTATACCACCTCTGGCGATCCCCTCTCCATTGACATGACCTGAACCAAAGCATGGCAGAGCCTAATATAGTGTAGAACGAGCCTACATGCACCAAGACTCCACTTATTTTGCCTTAACTCTTTATCTTCTTCAAGTTGCAACTCCTACCATCATCATCCCATTGTTTTGCATTCTTTTTGCTGACCATTGGATGAGCATTTCAGGTCTAGACCTGATCATGGCTGAGCCAAATGATGTCATGGCCAAGCATTGAAGTGATTGAGGCATGGTAAAATCATCTTGTCCATTGTTGCTTTTTATTTCAATCAGTTTCAATGTTGTTTTGTATTGAAAATTCATGTGTTATATTGTTGTGTTATTGGTTGTGTGCAAGATCATATCTTGGCTATCTCTCTCACTTGAATCAAAGTCATGTTGTATTGTTCTTGTCGTGCCTTTGGAATCATTTTGTGTGTGTCGTAGCGGTCTCTAGCTTCGATAAAGGTGAGTCTTTCTCACTCTGACAGTTTACTTATAAAATAGTGAATTGATGGCAAGTGTTTACTAATTAAAAGTGTTTATGCAAGTTAATGATGATTATATGATATTCTATGTTATGTTATTACCATGTTAACTCTGTTAATTATCACCTGACATCTGATATATGACATTATATTGTGGCATTGACATTGTTTATATATATGATCACACTGTAAGTTCCCTGTTAGAATAGAATCGCTATGGGTTGAAATGATACATATACGAACGGACTTTAGAATAGGAAAAAATCATTGTCGGCTGAAATGATAGGCCTGAGTAATTTTTATTATTTTTATTTACTTGGGATTGCGGGTTTGAAATGATAGAACCGGATTTTCTTTTCAAATTGCGGATTGAAATGATATATATCCGTATCACTTGACCTAGATTAGAAAATTATATACAAACCCCATGGTATATTTTTAAATGATTTTTCTTAAGATATGTATTTTAAAGTATGAAATTTTGATTTAAAAACATATATTTTATGGTTTTTAAGAAAATTAAATACTAAGTCTTGAAATTGTGAATTTAAGTATGTAAATTTGAAGTGATTGTGATTTTGACTTTAAATTTTATTTTTAAAATGTATGTAAATAATGGAAACTAAATTTAAAGTTTTGAAATGATATTTGAAGTAAAATGGTAATTTTTATTTAATTTATAAGTTAATAAACAATGAAATTTTGATTTAATTGATTTTTAAATTGGATATTTAATTATAAAATTTTGTTGTGATAAATCATATGTTAAAATGATTTAAATGTGAAATTTTGAAGTCCAGAATTAAGATTTATAAATTCAAAATAGAAATTTTTTGAAATTTTAAATGTTTCTGAAGTTATAATAAAATCTAGAATTTTATTAACACCATTTTCCAAAAATGCTGTGGTCTTATGATAGCATTTTTAAATGCTGTTGTTTTTTTGAATTTAACTATGTTGAAATAACTAAATATCTATTACGGCATTTTATAAATGCCGTTGTTCCTAAACTAAACTATTTTGGATACTATAAGCTACGATAGCACTTTATAAATGCCGTCGTTGCTAAATTTGACAATGTTTTGAAATGTTATAGATTTTAACACTATCTGAGTTATATTTTAAAGTATTAAACGATTTAACTTTTGGAATTGATTATTTGTGAAATTTAAGGAGTTTTAAATATAATTTAATATTTAAATTTGAAATTTTAAGGAATTTAAATTTAATTTGAATTTAAATAAGGTTTACTTGGTTATGTGTTAAATGGAATGAAATGTAATGAGATGAATGAATTTTTGAATGAAATTTTGAAATGTGTTTTGTAATGATATTTGAAGTAATAAATGAATGACTTATTTGATATAAAATGATATTTAAATTTGAATATTTGAAGTTGAATTCAAATAATGATTTGATAATGAGGTTTTGAAAGGACATGATATTTTGATGATTGAATTGGTTTGGAAATGATTTGATCTTTGTTTTGACAAAGAATATGAATTTGAAATGATATTTGATAAATGAATTTATATGGTATGAAAGGGTATTGAGTTTTCTTGTAATTTGAATTTATTTAAATAATATTGGATTTATGAAATGAATATTTCAAAACAAAGTAATAATGAAGTTAAATTTGAGATATATGAAAGTATAAAATTTAGTTTTGAAATGTGAGATATTAAAGCTTTGAATTATATTAAAAAATTTAATAGTTTATTTTGTGTATTAAATCTATATTTGAAATTGATAAGATTTGAAATAGTTTGTTGGGAAACTAAATTGAATTGCAACTGATGGTCTGAATTGAATTAAATTGGAAATTTGAAAATTTGGGTTTAATTGAATGAATTTGTAAAGTGCAAAGAATTAAAGGAATGTTTCCATGATTTCAAGTGTATGATTTCGAAATGTTATAATTTTCAAAATGTAACGATTTCAAGTATATTTGTTTCGAAAGAGTTATAACTTTGAAAGTATTATGACTTTTGAAAGATGAATATATGTTCGAAATGGTATTGATTTGAATATAGTTTGAAAAAAAGATAGTTTTGGTTTCGAAGTATAAACTATTTTGAAAGGAATATAGTTTTGAAATGAAATGATTTGATTTTTAAAGTATAAACTATTTTGAAATGACCACGGCATTATAATAACATTTGGTTGTTAAAGAGACTGGGATCGTAAGTTTTCATACTCTCCGCCAACTCCGAAAACCACTTTAACAACTGTGTATGCGGTGGAGATTCCAGAATGAAGTAGGATGGTGGCGACGCTCTTGAGGTATATTACGTGGACCCAACTCCCGTGAGTTGGTATAAGGTGGCTAAAATAAGAGCGATCTCGGGCCAAGTGAGGTCATTCCTCCGATCGGACACATTTCTTCGATACTATACTCTTACTTGTGTTTGATTTGATGGTCATCCTTCGATTTTGATTTGGGAGTGTGTTTCGAGGTAGGCGTATGTGACTTCTACGTTACCACCACCCCGTGTACGTAATTGGTATATCTACCTTGGCATTGCCTTGTGTGCCGTGTCACCTACCATAGCGAGCCTTACTACGAGTTTGTTTTTCTCCCGTAGCCCATGGTTTATATAGGGTAGTCTCCCGATCTGGAGATATGCTGATACTGGATGGACTACTGGGACTATTACGTGTTAGGAGCTATATGGGTAACCCTTCAACGCTATTTAAAAGTATGTTTATTTTACTGTAGACATTATTATAATAGTGCAATATTACTACATAGTAAATAGTTTAACGGATCCTTAAAGGATGGGCGATCCTAAGCATCCTTTAAGTTACTGATGCATTTTGTTACTGTTCACTTGAGTTGATTTACAGTTCATAAGTATTTATGTCCCGACTCGAGTGTTTTGTGTTTTGCTTTACGCTCGAGTCATACTGAGTGATTCAGCATTCAAGACTCACCTTCGGAGTTGGAGCTTTGCTTAAAGATCCGGCCATCTATTTTGCTTTCGGTATCTAGTGATTCCTGTGTCGTATTCTGGTTTGTACCTAATGTATCTCGTTACTCTTTGTTGTATCTTGTTTAACTTTGATGTATCTTATTTTTATATTGTAGCTTCATGAACTACTATCTCTTTTAAATCCCGCTGCATTGGTATTTACTCTGTGTCTGTGATCTGTGATTATATATATTACTGCATATTTCGAGATTTGCCAAATTTAATTTATTAGAGGTATTTCGAGCAATTTAAGTTTGACATGTGCGGATGCGAATGGTTGAAAATATCGGGTCGTTAAATTTGGTATCAGAGCTTTGGTAGCTCTAAGCAAAACTTAGCATATATGGTAAATGTATTTGCAGAATCACTTTCATTCGAGTTTGAATCTCTTCCTTTTTGACTCGATTCCTTTGAATTTTGGAATGTTTCCTGCGGTTCCAAAATCCATTTGTGTCCCTCACTATTCGTCTTCTTTTGATCCTGGAGTATCCTATAACTCCACTTCGAAAGATCTTTAAAATGAGTAGCCGGTCCCGCCAATCTCAAATTGATTTGTAAAGGGGTGAAACTCCTTTACAATAGCATCGATCCACCAGAAATTTTATATCCTCGGTTTAGATGCTAGTATCTCTTATTATCTCAAATTCTATCTCTTGAGACCGAATGTAGATTTTTTTCCAAAAATCCACATCAATCTTATTCTTTAAGTCACGGTTGACCCGGTTAAGGTTGCCTGCGATTTATATAAACTTATCCATCTTCTATTTTATTACTAATCATCTCCTCTTTGTTTCCAACTTATCTTCAAATCATTCTTGAAGTGTATTTGTAAACGAATATTTAAAATGTTTTGTGTTATTTGAGTTGCTGATGTTGATTTGGGTTTCTAATCGATCCGTCTGATCAACGCTATCGATAAGATTTCCAAAACACTTGAACATAGCAAACTGACATAATATGTTTTTTAAAGTTTAGTAATGAAATAAATTTTGCAACTATATTATAAATTTTTCTGGATTTTATTGAATTGATTGTTGAGAAATAATATTTGATCTTACATATCATTATCTCTTGTTTCATATATAAATAATTGAACTATAAACATGGTTATGAATTTATTTGGAAATTTAAAATGAATTCAATTTTCGATAGTTTCAAAACTTGTATTTAAAATTTTAAAGGATAACTATTTAAAGTATTTTCGAATAGAAATTTGTGTTCAAAGAATTTTAGACTTTAAAATTAGTGCTCTTCTCTTTGTCGCTAGAAAATAATTTCGATGATGAATGCAACATCATCGACATTCATTTTCGAGTTTCGAAGTGAAGAGACCATTTTGTAGTCTTGCTACAGTTTTGTTTAAGGGAATTTAATTGATTTGAATTTCTAAAATAAGACTGGATTTATAACGTATGCTGATATATGATTTGAATGGATATATATATATATATATATATATATATATATAGTATATGTGCATTTATTTATCTCTAAATAGTTTGGAATTTATCGGAAATTTAACTTTCGATAGTTTCAAAACTTGTATTTAAAATTTTAAAGGATAACTATTTAAAGTATTTTCGAATAGAAATTTGTTTCCAAAGAATTTTAAAGTTTAAAATTAGTGCTCTTCTCTTTGTTGCTGGAAAATAATTTCGATGATGACTGCAACATCATCGACATTCATTTTCGAGTTTCGAAGTGAAGAGACCATTTTGTAGTCATGCTATAGTTTTGTTTAAGGGAATTTAATCGATTTGAATTTCTAAAATAAGACTGGATTTATAACATATGCTGATATATGATTTGAATGGATATATATATAGTATATGTGCATTTATTTATCTCTAAATAGTTTGAAATTTATCGGAAATTTAATTCCTAAATTTTATCTTGAAAGATAATTTTCAAGTATAATTTCAAGATTTGGAAAAATATTCAAGCTTGGAATGATTGAATTGGAAAGTTTTATTTGTATAACACACAATTTCATTCCAATATAACTTACCTAAATTCTACAGAAGTTGGATATGAAATTGGGTAATATACAATATAAAAAGATTTTTATTAAAAAAAATTGAGTGGTTATAATAAATGTTATACACCTAAATTTTAGTTATAAAAAGATTAACAGTGATAAATAGAGAAAAAGGGGTAATGGAATAATTTACAATATAAAATGATGTTAAAGGAACTAAGAATAAATTTAAAGCAGTTATAATAAGTGTAAATATATTTAACATAGGTGATAAAATATATTGAGAGGAATAAAATTAATTATATTTAGGAATAAGAAGAATTAAATTTATTGGGTACATTTTGAGTATAATAAATGTTTTTTTCAAATCCATGATTTTAGAGATTGTTTATTTAGATAATTGGATGATAAGATAATGAAATTGTAGATGATTAAGATTTATTTAACATATGTAAAATTAATTTCCAATTTAAGTTGAAATTTTTAGGGTTTATAATTTATTATCTTAGCTTGTTTTTCAAACTATCTTTTGGCCGTCCTTATTTCCCTTATCTTACTACTGAATGGGAGGCTGTTGCTTATACTAGTCTATTTAGAAATCTTTCTATAATCTTTAATAATCTTTGGTACACATTTTTAATCCGAGCACTGCTTGCCATCCATAGACCGTCGGTCAAGCGGAAGGGTGAATCAGTTGCGTTCTTGATTCTGGAGGATTTTGGGAAGATCATCACCACCTTGCTAAACTTACCTATAACAATAGTTATCAGGTATAATTTCAATCTTCTTGTCGTCTTACCTTAATTCTATTTCATTCTATCTTTTTTCAGTGCTTTCCCGTACCTCATTCCTTTTCGGGGTCGAAAATTTTTAAGTGGGGGAGAATGTAACAACCCTGTATTTTCTGATTATTTTAATTTGTATATTTTAATTTGTATATTTTAATTATTATAATTTAATTCTTGATTTAAAAACTTTATTTTGTTTATTAAAATGAATAATTTTGATATTTTAAATATAAATTTTGGTTGGTATGTGAATTATAATCTCAAACCTGAATATATTAAATATTTCCAAAAAATGTGAATTTTGGTCAATATGGTCAAACTTTGACTTTTAAATTTATAATTAAATATTTGAATTTGGAATTTTATCTTTTATTATGAAAATAAATTAAATTTCAAGAATACTGCTTTTCGTTTCGTTGAAATCTAATTAATATTGTGAAAGTTATGCTTTTTACAATATTTTGTGTAAATTGTTTTATTTAACAAAATTGTTTATTTTAATTTATATAAATAATATTTTGTTTGTAAAATCTTGTTCTAATTTGTGTATTGTGTGTAACATGACATGTTATGCATATAAATTTTATTTTTAAAAACGTTTTTAAAGTGAAGTTATAATTTTCTAATGTTCATTGTATTTTGTTTTCAATTTTTAAATTCTAGTTTCATTTATTAAACTATTTCTTATTTATTTAATATTTTTCCTTAAAATATTTATTTATTTATTTTTCACATTATTTTGGTATCATTTTTATTTTATTTACTGAATTTTTATTGGTTTATTTTAATTTAAAAGAAATTGGGAATTGAAGAGACAAAATCTTTTCGTCTTTGTGACTTTTCACCTTTGTCTTTTTATTTTTCATTTTTCTCTTCATTCTCCTGCATAGCCGTCCTTTTCTTTTTTCATAGCATGAGTTTTGTTTCTCATTCACGTGAGAAATCTCCCTCTCCTCAAAAATAATCACGGCCATGAGAAAAAGAAAATATGGAAGGCAATGGCCTCTCTCCTTCCTTCTTTTCCTCTTTCCTTCTTCTTTCTTCATTGTTTTGCCTAGTTCGTTCATATTTGCTTGGCCTCACCTCTCTCCTTCATCACCACAATCCTCTCCACCAGCACCAGCCACGTTAGCACCATTACCTTCCCTTTGTCCAGATCTGGACATGACCATTGGATGAAGCCATCGCAACAAAAGCTTTGCACAAACTCCACCAAAACCATGCTAGCCGAGTCAATACTTCACCCTACCCATCATATATTGCCACGGCCACCCCTTTAGCCACCACCACTAGCTAGTATACCACCTCTAGCCATCCTCTCTCCACTGACCTGACCTGAACCAGAGCATGGCCGAGCCTAATATAGTGTAGAACGAGCCTACCTGCACCAAAACTCCACTTATTTTGCCTTAACCCTTTATCTTCTTCAAGTTGCAACTCCTAACATCATCATCCCATTGTTTTGCCTTCTTTTTGCTGACCATTGGATGAGCATTTCAGGTCTAGACCTGATCATGGCTGAGCCAAATGATGTCATGGTCAAGCATTGAAGTGATTGAGGATGGTAAAATCATCTTGTCCATTGTTGCTTTTTATTTCAATCAGTTTCAATGTTGTTTTGTATTGAAAATTCATGTGTTATATTGTTGTGTTATTGGTTGTGTGCAAGATCATATCTTGGCTATCTCTTTAACTTGAATCAAAGTCGTGTTGTATTGTGCTTGTCGTGCCTTTGGAATTGTTTTGTGTGTGTCTTAGTGGTCTCTAGCTTCGATAAAGGTGAGTCTTTCTCACTCTGACAATTTACTTATGAAATAGTGAATTGATGGCAAGTATTTACTAATTAAAAATGTTTATGCAAGTTAATGATGATCATATGATATTCTATGTTATGTTATTACCATGTTAACTCTGTTAATTATCACCTGACATCTGATATATGACATTATATTGTGACATTGACATTGTTTATATATATGATCACACTGTAAGTTCCATGTTAGAATAGAATCGCTATGGATTGAAATGATACATAAACGAACAGACTTTAGAATAGAAAAAAATCGTTATGGGCTGAAATGGTAGGCCTGAGCGATTTTTATTATTTTTATTTACTTGGGATTGCGGGTTTGAAATGATAGAACCCAGGTTTTCTTTTTAAATTGCGGATTGAAATGATATATATCCGTATCACTTGTCCTAGCTTAGAAAATTATATACATACCCCGTGGTACATTTTTAAATGATTTTTCTTAAGTTATGTATTTTTAAAGTATGAAATTTTGAGTTAAAAATATATATTTTACGGTTTTTAAGAAAATTAAATATTAAGTCTTGAAATTGTGAATTTAAGTATGTAAATTTGAAGTGATTGTGATTTTGAATTTAATTTTTTTTTAAATTTAAGTAAATAATGGAAACTAAATTTAAAGTTTTGAAATGATATTTGAAGTAAAATGGTAATTTTTATTTAATTTATAAGTTAATAAACAATGAAATTTTGACTTAATTCAGTTTTAAATTGGATATTTAATTATAAAATTTTGTTGTGATAAATCATATGTTAAAATGATTTAAATGTGAAATTTTAAAGTCTAGAATTAAGAGTTATAAATTCAAAATAAAAAGTTTTTGAAGTTTTAAATGTTTCTAAAGTTATAATAAAATATAGAATTTTATTAACAACATTTCCCAAAATGCCGTGGTCCTATGACAGCATTTTTAAATGCTGTTGTTTTCTTGAATTTAACTATGTTGAAATAACTAAATATCTGTTACGGCATTTTATAAATGCCTTTGGAAACTATAAGCTATGATAGCACTTTATAAATGCCATCGTTGCTAAATTTGACAATGTTTTGAAATTTTATAGATCTTAACACTATTTGAGTTATATTTTAAAGTGTTAAATGATTTAACTCTTGGAATTGATTATTTGTGAAATTTATGGAGTTTTAAATATAATTTAATATTTAAATTTGAAATTTTATGGAATTTAAATTTAATTTGAATTTAAATAAGGTTTACTTGGTTACGTGTTAAATGGAATGAAATGTAATGAGATGAATTAATTTTTGAATGAAATTTTGAAATGTGTTTTGTAATGATATTTGAAATAATAAATGAATGACTTATTTGATTTAAAAATGATATTTAAATTTGAATATTTGAAGTTGAATTCAAATAATGATTTGATAATGAGGTTTTGAAAGGACATGATATTTTGATGATTGAAATGGTTTGGAAATGATTTGATCTTTATTTTGATAAAGAATATGAATTTGAAATGATATTTGATAAATGAAAATTTGAATTTTATATAGTATGAAAGGATATTGAGTTTTCTTGTAATTTGAGTTTATTTAAATAATATTGGATTTATGAAATGAATATTTAAAAACTAAGTAATAATGAAGTTAAATTTGAGATATATGAAATTATAAAATTTAGTTTTGAAACGTGAGATATTAAAGCTTTGAATTATATTGAAAAATTTAATAGTTTATTTTGTGGATTAAATCTATATTTGAAATTGATAAGATTTGAAATAGTTTGTTGGGAAACTAAATTGAATTGAAACCGATGGTTTGAATTGAATTAAATTGGAAATTTGAAAATTTGGGTTTAATTGAATAAATTTGTAAAGTGTAAAGAATTAAAGGAATGTTTCCATGATTTCAAGTGTATGATTTCGAAATGTTATAATTTTCTAAGTGTAATGATTTCAAGTATTTTGGCTTTGAAAGAGTTATAACTTTGAAAGTATTATGACTTTTGAAAGATGAATATATGTTTGAAATGGTATTGATTTGAATATAGTTTGAAAAAAGATAGTTTTGGTTTTGAAGTATAAACTATTTTGAAAGGAATATAGTTTTGAAACGAAATGATTTGATTTTTGAAGTATAAATTATTTTGAAATGACCACGGTGTTAGAATAACGTTTGGTTGTTAAAGAGACCGGGATCGAAAGTTGTCATACTCTCTTCCAACTCCGAAAACCACTTTAACAACTGTGTACGTGGTGGAGATTCCGAAATGAAGCAGGATGGTGGCGACGTTCTTGAGGTATATTACGTGGACCAAACTCCCATTAGTTGGCACAAGGTGGCTAAAACAGGAGCGATCTCGAGCCAAGTGTGGTCTTCCTCCGATCGGACACATTTCTTCGATACTATACTCTTACTTGTGGTTGATTTGATGGCCATCCTCCGATTTTGATTTGGGAGTGTGTTCCGAGGTAGGAGTATGTGGCTGCTACGTACAGCCCGTGTGCGTAATTGGTATATCTGCCCTGGCATTGCCTTGTGTGTCGTATCATCTACCATAGCGAGCCTTACTACGAGTTTGTTTTTCTCCCATAGCCCATGGAGTATTTAGGGTAGTCTCCCAATCTGGAGATATGCTGATATTGGATGGACTACTGGGACTATTACGTGTTGGGGGTTATATGGGTAACCCTTCAATGCGATTTAAAAGTAACTTTATTTTACTGTAGACATTATTATAATAACGCAATATTACTACATAGTAAATAGTTTAATGGATCCTTAAAGGATGGGCGATCCGAAACATCCTTTGAGTTACTGATGCATTTTTTTACTGTTCACTCGAGTTGATTTACAGTTCATAAGTATTTATGTTCTGACTCGAGTGTTTTGTGTTTTGCTTTACGCTCGAGTCAGACTGAGTGATTCAGCATTTAGGACCACATTCGGAGTTGGAGCTTTGCTTGAAGATCCAGCCATCTTTTCTGCCTTGGGTATCCAGTGATTCCAGTGTTGTATTCTGATTTGTACCTGATGTATCTTGTTACTCTTTATTGTATCTTATTTAACTCTGATGTATCTTATTTTTATATTGTAGCTTCATGGACTGCCATCTTTTTTAAATTCCGCTGTATTATTATCTACTCTGTGTCTGTGATCAGTGATTATTTATATTACTGTATATTCTGAGATTTGCCAAATTTTATTTACTACGTGGTATTTTGAGCAATTCAAGTCCGACATGAGCGGATGTGAATGGTCGAAAATATCTGGCCGTTACACACTTGGTGGTGGCCGAAGACTTAGACGAAGGTGATCAAAACATTGGTGCACGTGCATGCATGTAGGCTTATGTCGGGAAGATGAAGTTGTTTGGGGACGAAGGTTTTGGCTCGAGACACATCTCGAGGTTATGGGTGAATCGACTCGAAGGAAAATAGGAGAGTGGGTTGCTCGAGAAGTTGCTCGGTTGTTGGTTGAGCTCGGGAAAATATTGTTTGGGCCCCGAGTGTTGGTAATGATAATTTTAAAAATTTAAATGGATCGTGTTTTTAAAGTTTGTTTAAAACAAAAAAGTTTTCAAAAGATTGTAAACTAGATTTTCCAAAGTGAGATCATTAAACAAGATTTCAATCGAGTTTAAAAGTTTAAATTTTAAAAGTTTACTGTTTTAAAGATAAATTGTTTTGGATATTATGTGTAATAGTTAATCAATGATAGTAATTAAAGAATAATTAATTTAAGGATAATTGATTTATGTGATTATTTAATTAAGGATAATTAATTAAATTAATTTGAGGATAATTAATAAATTAATTAAAGTTATTAATAAAGGGATAACTAACTAAAGTGATTTATTAATTAATATGACTAATTAAAGGATCGATTAATTAATTAATGTTAATAATTAAAGATAATTAATTTATGATTAGGGGTTGACTAATCAAGTGATTAAAAGATAATTACTCAATGTAATCAATTTTTGATTTATTAATATAAGGGATTGGAGATAATCACTTATTGTAATTAATTAAGGATAATTAGTCAAATAGTAATTACTTAAGGGTTAATTAATTAATATAATTAATTAAGGATTAATTAATTAAAGAATAATTAAATAATTAGAGGTTAATTATTTAATGATTAAAGGTTGTTTTATTTATTAATTAAGGTTAATTAATTAATGATTAAAGGTTAATTAATTTATTATTAATGGTTAATTAATTAAAATAATTTATAATTAATTAATGTTAATTAAACAGGATTAGTGATTAATCTGGTTTCAATTAATCAGATGATTAATTAACCTTGCTTATGGATGTTTGAATTGCATGGAGTGCTTTGAATTGTTGGTTATCCCAGATGTATGATGCTTTATGATATGAATTATTTTGATTTGAGCTATGATGAATCTAAATTATTTATTTATCTGTGATGAATTTAAATTAATTATCTATGAATCTATGAATGAAGATAAGCATTGTAGGATTATACCGCTTATCGATATTGTTGTGCTTGAATCTGTAATGATTGATGATGTTGCACCATTGTGTAAAACCCCTGGACTACACTATACACATACAAATATGGATTTCACGAGTAAATCGGTTATGTCACAAATATTTTGAAATCTAAGTATTATTTTGTTTGAAAGTTGAATTTTTAATCCAAATGGTTTTGGAAATAGAATTGAGTTGAATATGAAAAGCCTTTGAAAGGGGAAATTTTGAAATTGAAATTTAGTTTTGAATAAACTATATCTTGTTAAATATTATTTGAAATTATTTTGGAAACATGGTTTGAAAGGTTTATACAATTTCTATATATGAATTTAAAACTATTTTAAATAAATTGTTTTGGGAATTTGAATTCAATTTAAATTAGAACTTGCCAATAATACGGCAGCTCGTTGATTCTATGGTTTATACTTTTAAAGGCTATAACTTGTGTATATTTGAACAGATTTTTTCGAAACAAAATGTATTTGTTTCAGATCATAATAAATTTTAAACAAAGATAGGATTTTCGGTTTTTATTGAAAAGGGGTTTTAAATTTGAAATAGAATTGTTTTGAAAGCTGTAGATGAATCTTTGTGAAAGATTGGTAAACTTTGTAAAGTGAATTTTTGTTTAAATGATTAAAAGTGGGAATTTTTTAAAACCATCTGAAAGAAAGGTTTTGGGTAATAAGTTGTGACTTAACTAAGATCCCACTATATCCATATGCTTTTAAAATAGCGCTCATTATTCGGTTTAGCCGGGAGAGGACTCTGTGTCATAAAACCCATTTCGAATAGTGGTACAATGTAATGGATATAATTGAAGATCTTGTATTTTCGAAAGCGAAAGGATTACCTGTCGAATGTCTCTGCACCGAATGGCCTTGGTATAGAGATTTGATCACCCTTTGTGATGGGGAGTCCGGACATGATTAGGGATTATCTGGATTGCAAGGGCTTCTTTTGAAGTGCCTTCGGTTCTGTTCGAACCCGGAATAGACTTATATGGATGTGTGTCTGACATTACACTTTGAGATGAAAAGCTGGTTTCTATCAAATACATTTCTGTTTGGTGGCGGAGAATTTATTCTCTTAGCTTAACACGCTTCTCTGATACGTATGAGCTCAGAGGTTATGTAGTTGATGGTTACTAGTGATACATTCCCAATTTGGTAATATGGCATACAAAGTGCTGCTGATCATGTGTTGATCAAATCATGGCTTTTGCGAAAAGCGTAACTTTGTGCACGAGACGTCATCGGACCTCACAACCTGGAATGGTCGAAATAGGAAGGATCCATCAAGGTTATTTGAGGGGAGCGCCCCCTGTGGGTATGCCCATTTCCTTCTGGATAGAAGTGGTATCATGGTATGGAGCCCAGATACTTAACTTATGTAGTTGTTGCAAACTTATTGCTTTGTGGTTATTGGGGTCGAGGCCTCGGATAAAGGCCGGTTACGACCGAGGGGTGGCATACTCGTGTAGTATTTACCTAGTTATAGAGGTAATTCGGCCTTGTGTTGGCAGAGATCCGGTTAGCTTCTCGGGGCATCCCTCCAAAGGTGTGCCCATGTGGCCCACGAAGTTCCTTTGCCTAACCATTTGTTGGAAATCCAATCACCAATACGTACCTTGTACAGTTTTTAGTCATAGAACCTGCCATTTAACATGGTAGCGATATTACGCATACTATAATGGTACGTATGCTGGCTAAGATTAATATTATACTTGCAAATGTTTTCTGCACTATGCACTGATAATAATATCTAAAGGCTTTCGCGTATCAAGCATGTTTGACTATCATAAGGAGAAATCTCCCCCAAGTGTGCAATTGCATTGTGTGTGTGCCGGGAGGCCTTATGGTAGTTTCATTTTACAAAAAGCATTGCAGGTTTCTTTTAAATTCTTTTATTTTGCTTTTGATAAAGATAAACTATTTTTTTTGCTCACACCACTCTCATGACTGACCTGGAGTTTATTGTTCTCTTTCTAAACTCTGGGTGCCCATAATTTTTGACACGGGTAGCCTAGAATTGGGATTTTCAGATAACCAAATAGTAGGCGTAGATTTGATAGCGTCCAGTCTTTGGATTTTGGCAATCGCATTTGGATCAAGGTTTCTTAGTTCATTTTGATGATGGTTCGAGCTTCTTGGCTTGCAGATCTTTGGAGCTTTGATTTAGTGATGCGGTATGTGGATTCATTCTCTTTTGAAGATCATGTTGGAATTATCTCCTCCGTTGTTATCTCTTCTGCTGTTGCTATTATCTTTCTCCTATTGTGTATCTTTGATAATGATATTGATATTCATTTGTACCAGTTGTTGTATCGGTTGTGTATCAATAATATATTTCACTTTCTTCCACTGTGTTGTTGTACTTAATGTGTTATTAGCTCCGACGCGAATCAGATTTCAACGATTGAATCTGCGGCATTCGAATACATGTGAAGTATGGATGCCGATTTTCGAATGCTGAAATTCAGGTCGTGACAATTTGGTATCAGAGGGTTGAGTAAAAACTCTAGCTCAGGAGTATAACACATTAGGTGACTCATTAGAGATAGGGTTATGAATACCTTAGAATGAGTATATCCCTAAGTTATACGTCCATACGCCTTAATAAATTCTCTTACTATTCACTGATAGTAAGTATGGGTGCAAGAAGAAGACGAAGTGGGGGACAAGGGAGTACACTACAAATGGTCGATACCTTGCAACAACAAAAGAACAATTTTCCCTATCAATATCCTTGTCCAATATCAATTCTCTGATGGTTTCCTGGCAGCTACAAGAAGAAGCTTTGGTGTGATGGTGTCCCTGCGAATCGTGTAGATAAGTACCTTTCTTATATTCTCATTATCAGTTTTCTATCATTTTTTCGATTTAACTTTGATGAATTTGAAATTTAATTGAAATAAATTGATAAACAAATATGAATTTAAATTGAATTGTATCCATTCATCTATTCTTTGGGATCCCGGTTTATTCTACGAATGGTTAGTTATCCTTTCGAATTAACCAATGCCCCTGCATATTTCGTAGATCTAGTGACCCGGGTATTTTGCGTAGTATTGAATGAGTTCATTCTCATAATTATTGATGATATTTTGATTTGGTAAGCCAAATGCAGAATAAATGTTCAGTTTAATCTGGTGAACCATTTCTCTATGTGTTCATATGTTCTTTGTTGTCTCCCTGTCTAGCACATTTCGGGGACGAAATTTTCTTAAGGGGGAATCTGTAAAATTCTTGGGTTTTGAGTCAATTTTGAATTGATAATTAATGTAAATTTTGGGTTAAAATTGTGAATTAAATTAAAATTTTCCAAGTTTATATATATGTATATTAATTGATTTTTTTAATAGAATATAAAATTGAAAATCCAGAAATAAATATTTTTAAAATAAATTGGATTTGAATTCAATATAGTAAACTTGGAATTTTTATATATGTATTTTGGAAGTATGTTTTAAATTTAATATAATAAAAAGGGTATTTAAAGATTAAATTCTATTAATTTATGTTTATTAGTATATAATTTAGTTAAATCATTTTCTTTAAAAGCTATATATAAAAAATAAATAATATAAAAAAGTATGAATGCAAAATGTAAAACAAGAATTAGTTAAAGCTTTAAACTTACAAATATGTATATATATATATATATATATATCTTTTGAAATAAAAAAATGGTTTGTATATATATTAGGATATTTTGACTTAAGTTTTAATTTTTTTAATAAGTTTGATAAAAAGGCTTAAGACCCTTTTCTTTTATACTTGAATAAATAAAGTTAGTATATAAATATATGTAAACATTTGTAAACAAAATACATATACTAGTAAATATATGAAACTATGTATATATATATATATATATATATATGAAAATATAAACATAATACATATGTAATTATATTACATAATTTACAATAGCATAAAGGGTTTAAAACATAATTTGTATATTAAAATATTCATGGGTTTAAAACGTAATTCATAAATTAACATAACTAAGGAGTTAAACATAAATATACTTGTATTTAACAAGTGTAAAGATTTTAAAAAAACATAATAACAAGTGTCATTTGTTTTATTTTCAAATTAATAGATAAAAGAAAAAAGAACAAAGCTATATATACACACATCATTACCTCATTCTTTCTTCATCTTTCAATTCCTAAAGAAAATCTAAAAATCTGAGAAAGTAAGTTCAGAACACAAAAATAACAAAAATCTAAAAAACAGATCAAACAACAATCTTTTAGCATCTCAAACAACCTCTGTTCAAATGTTAAACCTAAAAGCCTGGACCAAAAACAAAATCAAACAACAACCAGATTCAAAAGCAAATAAAATAGATTCAAGATCAAACAAAATCAAACCTGAAGCTTCAGTTTCAAATCACTTTTCTAGTTGTAAGCTTTCAGATTTTCAAAAATCTGGACAGAGCGTGATTAAATTGAATTCAACCTGATCAAGCAAAGCAAAGATTAAAGAAAGCTTCTGTTTTTAAATCAAAGATTCAACTTAGAACTAAAGCAAGTTCCAGGCAACTCAACATAATCAAGTTTTGATCAACCAAGTTTCAGTTTTGAAATCAAATATCATTTTCCAGGCTCAAGTGTTCTCTGCTTTCAAATCACGGGTGAGCAAACTAACCTATTAAAGTTTGAATCTATTGTGACGACGCGGATTTTGCCCGCTCGAAAATCGACATCCACACTTCATATCGTATTCGAATGCCATAGATTCGACCGTTCAAATCCGATTCGCCGGAGCTTATAACAACATTAAGTAAACAACACAGCGGAATAAAAGAATAATACATTGATATACAGCTTTGATACAATATCTGATACAACAGATGATCCAATAGATATCAATATACATCAGAGATATGATACAATAAATAGCAGCGGGAAAGAAAATAGATGACATCTAGCAGCGGAACAATATAACTCTAAGATAGTCTTCAAAAGAGAACTCCGAGAACTGCAACTCCATCTCCAAGAACCAATCCAGCAATAGCTCGAACTCCCAATAACGATGCACCAAGACAAGCAAGACTGGTGTGATCCAAAGACTGAACTAACTCCAGATAATCTACTGAACCTAGCTATCTGAAAAACCCAATTCTAGACTGCTCGTGTAGAAAATAATGAGCACCCAGAGTTTAGGAAAGAACAATAAACTCCGGATCAGTCGTGGGACTGGTGTGAGCAACAAAAACAACTTATCTTTTATTCAAAATCAAAATAGAGGAATATTTTTTTAAAGTCAATTCACAATGCTTTTAAAAATGAGACTACCATAAGACCTCCCACTACACACACAATGCAAACGCAGACTTGGAGGAGATTTCTTCTTATGTTAGTCAAAGATGCTTGATACGCATTAAAAAGAAACATTTGATATTATTATTAGTGCATAGTGTAGGAAACATTTTGAAAGTAGAATATAAATCTTAGCCAGCATAGGTACCATTATATTATGCCTGCTATAGCTACCTCCTGAGGAAGCAGGTTCTACAACTAAAACCGTACAAGATCGTATTGTTTCTTTGGATTTCCAACAAATGGTCAGGCCAAGGAACTTCCATTGCCACATGGAAACGCCTCTGGAAGGACGTCCCGAGAACCTAACCGGATCTCTGCCAACACAAAGCCGGGTTACCTTTCAAACTAGGTAACAACTGACACGAGTATGCCATCCCCCGGTCCTTTGGGACCTTTAACCGAGCGCTCGTCACCATCATCACACAATCATAAATAAAGTGTTTCAACATGAGTAAGTATCTGGGCTCCATACCATGATACCACCCTTTTCCAGAAAGAAATGCACATACCCTAAAGGGAGCTACCCCTCATAACCTTGCCGCATCTTTCCTGTTTTGACCATTCCGAGGTGTGAGGCTCGACGAAGTCACGTCCACAAAGGCACACTTTATACAAAAGCCGTGCTTTGGGTCAACAAATGATCATAGAAATGATCACAAAGATAAACGATCAAACAAATGATCCTATCACAAATGATCAACACAATGATCATTTCACAGCAACACTCAGCATGTCACATTACCAAATTGGGAATATATCGCTGATAACCTTCAACTACATAACCTCTGAGCTCGTACGTCTCAGAGATGGGTGTTAAGCTAAGAGAATAAATTCTCCGCCACCAACAGAAATGTATTTGAAAGAAATCAGCTTTATATCTCAATTTGTAATGTCAGACATACTATCCATACAAGTCTGTTCTGGGCTCGAACGGAACCGAAGGCACTTACAAAGAAGTCCTTGCAATCCGGATATTCACTAATCACGTTCGGACTTCCCATCACATATCGAGTCTCTATACCGGGGACCAGTCGATGCAAAGACATTCGACGAGTTGTCCTTACGTTTTCAAAAATATCCGGTCTTCAACACCGGTCTTCAAATGCTATCCATAACGACATATCACATATTCGGAATGGGATATATGACACAAAGGTCCTCTCCCGGCTAAACCGAACAGTGAGCACAGTATTTCAAAACACATGAATATTGGGATTTCAATTAAGCCACAACTTAATAATTCAAAACTTCCTTTCAAATGGTTTAAACCAATTATCATTTTAAATCCTTTAAACAAAAGATTTATTTCTCAAAGATCAATTCATAAATTTCCAAAATAATTTCATTTCGATAGGATTAACCCATTAAATCTTTAAATTAAAGATTTAACTTATAGTTTCAAACTATTTCCAAAACTTGGAAGTCATTTTCATTTTCAACTTGAAATTCTTTTTAACAAAAATTGGACGTTCATTTCTTATGTGAAAGCTTTTATTATGTGAAAACAAACAGTTTTCGTTTTAGAAAAAATCCAATAAATTTACACGAGTTAAAATTCTTGAATTATATTCACATTCCTAAATCAATACTTTTAAAATAGTTTAACCCATATATAACTGGTATAACATCTTTAATCCCTAGTTTCAAATCATAGAATTCAGTTTCACATTTTGAATTTAAATCTAAATCAAATTATTTAAATTTCAAACTTTATCAAGTTATTCAAAATAAATTTCATCTTTGAAATTTCATTTCAAAAGCTTTTCACTTTAAACCCAATCCATTTCAAACCATTTGAATTTAAAAATTCAAATTCAAAACTATTTTCACAAATCTGTGACTTAATCGATTTCCTCGTGAAATCCATATTTGTGTGTGTATGGTGTGGTCTAGGGGTTTTAACACAATAGTGCAACAACAATCAATCATCACAGATCAAAATACAGAAATATAGTTGATAAGCGATATAACTATAACGCTTATCGTCCGTTCACAGATTCACAGATAATATACAATTGTAAATAAATATACACAGCTAATCTACAGAACAAAATATCACAAATCAGATAGGATAATCAATTCAAGGCATTTCATACAATACAATCATTCATAAGCATTTAATAAACATTTGTAAGCAGGATTAATTAATTGTTTAATCCTAATTAATTCAATTCATTTCCAATTTAATTAATTACTTATGAATTTATTATTCAGTTCAGATTTATTAATTCCAAATCATTTGATATAAATCAATTTATCAAACACTTTAATTAATTATTCTTAATTAACAAATTTATTAAATTAACCTTTAAACCAATTATAAAATAAATTAACCCCATAATTAATTATTTTAAAGAAATAAAATCTTTAATTACCTATTTAATTAATCCAAATCATTAATTATCCTTTTTAATTAATTTAAATAATTACAAATCATTAAATCTTCATATTTTTAAAGATAAAAACATTTATCTTATTAATGATCAATTTATCAAAAACAATTTATTTTCAAATATATTTTTAAAATTTCATTTTAAATTTAAGATTTAAAATGAAAACAAATTGACTTTGACAATGTCTGAAACAGTTTCAAAACCCCTTTTTAAATTCACAAGTTCAAGAAAATATTTACCTTGATATAGAAGTTTAAAAGAATACAAAACCCAATTTCATTTTTTTTATCTAAATCAATCTAAAGATTTACACTATCTTTCAAATGTTTAAAAACAAATTAACTTTTAAACAAACTTCTTTTATTTCAAAACTCAGATTCAAATTTGAATTTGAATACAGGTTTAAACTTGGGTTTAAATCTCTATCTTAATTTAAAATTTTACTTTTAAATTCAACCTATTAAAACCATTAAAGTTGTTTCAAATAATTTAAATTTCAAAACTTTATTATATTTTAAAACTGAGATTCCAAAACCAAATTGAATCGTATTTAACTTCATTTTAAAACTCTACTTTTCATTTAAACTTAGTTTTTAAATTTTATTTTAAATTTAACAGGATAACAGGTTTTCCTGTGAAACCAGTAACCAAACTAGATTCGCGCCAACCCTCCAATCTCCCCAAGTCAAACACCCAAAAACATCAAGCAAAACCCGAAACCATGTTTCTCTCAAATCTTAAAAACTGGCACTTGAATTGAAACAACTCGAGCCCAACAGTATTTTGCTTCGAGTTAAACAACCAATTTCACGCGCTTCCCTTCGGGTTCTTACCTTCTTCCCCAAATTAACAACACAAATCAGAGAACCCACTTGCACGTGCACGTGCACCATGGAGAACCGAAGCTCTGGCGCCCGCGATCGTCGTCGTCAAGTCGCTGGTGATCTCCTCTCACCATTCCAAACACCCAGTTTTTCAAACCCGATCCAAAATCAAAAACCGAAAATTTCGAGCTACTCAACACAACACCTTCGTCTGAAAACTCCTTCCAATCCACGTCGTCGTCCACCGGAGGCCATGAAAACTCATCACCTACCTCGCCATACCCTCACGCCACAAATGCACGCAGACCGGAGCCACTCGATGCACCTGAGATGACACGGTCATCAAAATCTCGATCACAACCCAATTTAGGGTTACCATCAAAATCGATCAACCCCAATCGCCTCAGGGGTTTAACCACCTTCTAAATAATTTTCTCCGACACCCCATAGGCTGCTCCTTCTCCAGCCACGAAATCGACCACCACGAATCGGTCGATCACCAGAAAATGGCCAAAACCCATTTCCAGTTCATTGCAGGAATGCTCTTTCATTCCTTTGCTAAAAATTATGATTTTGTTCTTAAAAATCAAGTTTTTATATGATGTTTCAGTTCATATTCTTGAATTGATATATTAGAATGATAAATTTTACCCCGATATTAAATTTGCTCTGTTATTTTCCTATTTCCAGAGATATTTTAAGCTTACTTTATCTAAAGAAATTTTTTAAACTAAGATTGGTGATGTAACACACAAGTTCCATTTGAAACTTGGATTTAAAAAGAGATGAATCAAGAGGTTTTGAATTAAAATCAAAACTAGAACTTAAAAAAAAAACTGAGAACAGAAAAATTTCTGGCATGCATAGAATATATATATATCAGAAACTTAACAACACAAATACACAGATAATACTTAAAGATATGTGATATTTATCCAGCACAACATGCAATCATACTTTTATTTTTTTAGATTTAAAAAGTGAAGTTACTCACCTTGAAATATGGGTAAACAAAGACTCTGGTTTTGAGAAAAATTACAGTTTTGATACAGGCTTTTGAATTTGCTGTTGAAAGCCTTCTACTTGGATGTTGAGTTTGTTTGAGTTTTGAAATAATGCCACTTTATTGTTGTTTATGATGGACGAAACTGATGAAATGAAGAAGTGGATGTATATGAAAGGAAGTTTACAGGGTTTTGAAATATATTGTTTCAGCTGAGAGAAACTTGACAATATTTTGTACAAAAATGTGAATTCATAGCATGTTTGCATTAATGAGGTTGTACAAACCATACTTTCCCTCCTTCATTTCAGCTGCACAAAGCATGGAGACATTTGTTTTGGTTTTAATTATTTAACAAGATCTCGGCTGATATGTATAAGGTAGTGTACTAGAGATATCAATTAGGCTTGTACAAATCTATTTTCTTTACTTTATTTTCTTTTACAAGCTTTTGCATATATGTTTGTTTAAGTGTTCATGAAAACATATTTTTGTTTTAGTCCTTTGTATTTTATTTGTTTGTTTTATTTTCGTCTACATTCTTTTCATATTTAAATGTATTTTATTTTCTTTAAATCTTCTTGTTTTGTAATATAAATAAATTTCTATTTTATTATGTTGTTAGAATTTAGCAAATGTTCTACTTCCTATTTTTATTAAAATTTATCTCATATTATTTTTCTAGTTCTAGTTTAAATATTTATTGTTATCTTACTTTAATATTTATTGTCTTATATTATTTTATAAACTCAAACCATTAATTTTACAATTTTAATTCAAAAATTCAATAAATTATCAATTTAAATTAAATTAAAATCTGGGGTCGTTACATCTATGATTCTGTGAAATGAAATGGTAAATAGAATTGTTTGCATGGATGTGAATATGTTGTATATGTATATACATATGTAGTTTGTGTGTGTGCATGTCTGGACATGCCTCTGTTCACAGTTTTCCCAGTCATCTGTTAATTTTAAAACTCAAAATTTCACTCCTTAATCTCTTTAGAATCAGATGCTTGAAAAATAGGATTTAAATATCAAGATTCAAATTTTAAAAATACTTTTAAGTATTAAAAGTGAATGTATTTACTGGGGAGTTTAAAAACATAGTGAAATCAAATTTTGTTAAAAAATTAATTGATTAAAACTTGTTTTTTAATTTCATGATCTTGTTCATCTTCATAAAACATGAATTTTAAAAATGGAATCATAAATTTTAAGTTTCGTTATCACGTGAAACTGCGAATTGATTGGTTTTGACCTTTTCATCAGTTGCCGTCGATCGGCGAAGGGAGGCGGGTCGAGATTGATGCTGGAGGTGGTCAGGGGTCTTGTGATCATCGGAAAAATCCTAATTGGATTTATTGATGAGTGAGGCGGCGAATCAATGATGAATTAGGGTTTTCGAGCCTGTAATTGGTCATTGGGTTTGGGTGGCGTTTGCGTAGTAGACGTCGGATCGGGCTACACCGGCGGTGGGGGAATCGAATTGTGAGGTGGCGACGAAGCTTTGGTGTGGTTTGCGTGTTCTTTGGCGATCTAGGGAGGTTAGGCGAGTTGGTTTTACTGATCTGGTTGGGTTTCAGTTATGATTGATCAACTCGATTTTGTATTCCGGCGTAGTTGAGGGTACTGGGTGGTCATAACGATCGAGGGAGACTTCGACGAATTGGTGGTGGTCGAAGACTTGGCCGGAGGTGATCAAAACAGTGGTGTACGTGCACGCGTGTAGGCTTGTGTATGGAAGATGAAGTTGTTTGGGGACGGAGGTTTTGGCTCGGGACAAATCTTGGGGTTGTGGGTGATTCAACTCGAAGGAAAATAGGAGAGTGGGTTGCTCAAGAAGTTGCTCGAGTTTTTGTTGGTTGAGCTCGGGAAAATATCGTTTGGTCCTCGGGTGTTGGTAATGATAATTTTAAAAATTTAAATGAACTGAGTTTTTAAAGTTTGTTTAAAATAAATAAGTTTTCAAAAGATTGTAAACTAGATTTTCCAAAGTGAGTTTATTAAACAAGATTTCAATCGAGTTTCAAAGTTTAAATTTTAAAAGTTTAATGTTTTAAAGATAAATTGTTTTTGATATTATATGTAATAGTTAATTAATGATAGTAATTAAAAATAATTACTTTAAGGATAATTAATTTATGTGATTAATTAATTAAGGATAATTAATTAAATTAATTTGAGGATAATTAGTAAATTAATTAAAGTGATTAATCAAGGGATAATTAACCAAAGTGATTTGTTAATTAATATGATTAATTAAAGGATCGATTAATTAATTAATGTTATTAATTAAAGATACTTAATTTATGATTAGGGGTTGACTAATCAAATGATTAAAAGATAATTACTCAATGTAATTAATTTTTTGATTTATTAATATAAGGGATTATAGATAATCACTTATTGTAATTAATTAAGGATAATTAATTAAATAGTAATTAATTAAGGGTTGATTAATTAATGTAATTAATGAACGATTAATTAATTAAAGAATAACTAAATAATTAGAGGTTAATTATTTAATGATTAAAGGTTGTTTTATTTATTAATTAAGGTCAAATAATTAATGTTTAAAGGTTAATTAACCTTGCCTATGGATGTTTGAATTGCATGGAGTGCTTTGAATTGTTTGTTATCCCTAATGTATGATGCTTTGTGATATGAATTATTTTGATTTGAGCAGTGATTAATGTAAATTATTTATTTATCTGTGATGAATTTATATTAATTATATTGTGAATCTATGAATGAAGATAAGCGTTATAGGATTATACCGCTTATCGATATTGCTATGCTTGAATCTGTAATGATTGATGATGTTGCACCATTGTGTAAAACCCCTGGACGACACTATACACATACAAATATGGATTTCATGAGGAAATCGGTTAAGTTACATATATTTTGAAATCTAAATATTATTTTGTTTAAAAGTTGAAATTTGAATCCAAATGGTTTTGGAAATAGAATTGAATTGAATATGAAAAGCTTTTGAAAGGGGAAAATTTGAATTTGAAATTTAGTTTTGAATAAACTCTATCTTGTTAAATATTATTTGAAATTATTTTGGAAATCATGGTTTGAAAGGTTTATACAATTTCTATATATGAATTTAAAACTATTTTAAATAAATTGTTTTGGGAATTTGAATTTAATTTAAATTAGAACTTGCCAATAATGCGGCAGTTTGTTGATTCTATGGTTTATACTTTTAAAGGCTATAACTTGTGTATATTTGAATAGATTTTTCCAAAACAAAATTTATTTGTTTTCAAATGATTATTGCTTTTAAATAAAGAAAAGATTTCCAATTTTTGTTGAAAAGGGATTTCAAATTTGAAATAGAATTGTTTTGAAAGCTATAGACGAATCTTTGTGAAAGATTGGTAAACTTTGTAAAGTGAATCTTTTTGTTTAAAAGATTAAAAGTGGGAATTTGTTAAACTATTTGAAAGAAAGGTTTTGGATAATAAGTTGTGACTTAACTAAGATCCCACTATATTCATATGCTTTTAAAATAGCGCTCATTATTCATTTAGCCCAGAGAGGACTTTGTGTCATAAAACCCATTTTGAATAGTGATACGACGTAATGGATAGCAATTGAAGACCAGTGGTGAAGATCGGGCATTTTCGAAAGCGAAAGAATTACCTGTCGAATGTCTCTGCACCGAATGGCCCCAGTACAGAGATTTGATCACCCTTTTTGATGGGGAATCCGGACGTGATTAGGGATTATCTGGATTGCAAGGGCTTCTTTTGAAGTGCCTTCGTTTCTGTTGGAATCCGGAACAGACTTGTATGGATGTGTATCTGATATTACACTTTGAGATGTAAAGCTGTTTTCTATCAAATACATTTCTGTTTAGTGGCGGAGGATTTATTCTCTTAGCTTAACGCCATTCTTTGAGAAGTATGAGCTCAGAGGTTATGTAGTTGATGGTTACTAGTGATACATTCCCAATTTGGTAATGTGGTATACGAAGTGCTGCTGATCATGTGTTGATCAAAGCATGGCTTTTGTGAAAAGCGTAGCTTTGTGCACGAGGCGTCATCGGACCTCATAACCCAGAATGGTCGAAACAGGAAGGATGCAGCAAGGTTATTTGGGGATCGCTCCCCTTAAGGGTATGTCCATTTCTTTCTGGATAGAAGTGGTATCATGGTATGGAGCCCAGATACTTAACTTATGTGGTTGTTGTAAACTTTTTGCTTTGTAGTTGTTGTTGACGAGGCCTCGGATAAAGGTCGGTTACGACTGGGAGGTGACATACTCGTATAGTAGTTACCTAGTTACAGAGGTAACCCGATCTTATGTTGGCAGAGATCCGGTTAGATTCTTGAAGCGTCCCTCCAGAGGCGTACCCATGTGGCCCAGGAAGTTCCATTGCCTGACCATTTGTTGGAAATCCAATTACCAATACACGCCTTGTACGGTTTTAGTTGTAGAACCTTCCATTTAACATGGTAGCTATAGTTGGCATACTATAATGGTATGTATGCTGGCTAAGATCAATATTATACTTGCAAATGTTTTCTGCACTATGCACTGATAATAATATCTAAAGGCTTTCGTGTATCAAGCATGTTTGACTATCATAAGAAGAAATCTCCTCCAAGTGTGCGATTGCATTGTGTGTGTGGCGGAAGGCCTTAAAGTAGTTTCATTTTTCAAAAAGCATTAGGGATTTCTTTTAAATTCTTTGTTTTTCTTTTGATAAAGATAAACTGTTTTTGTTTGCTCACACCGGTCCCATGACTGACTTGGAGTTTATTGTTCTCTTTCTAAACTCTGGGTGCCCATAATTTTCGACACGGGCATCCTAGAGTTGGGATTTTCAGATAATCAAATAGTAGGCGTAGATTTGATAGCATCCAGTCTTTGGATTTTGGCAATCGCATTTGGATCAAGGTTGCTTAGTTCATCTTGATGATGGTTCGAGCTTCTTGGCTTGGGGATCTTTGGAGCTTTGATTTGGTGATGCAGTATTTCATTCTCTTTTGAAGATCATGTTGGAGTTATCTCCTCCGTTGTTATCTCTTTTATTGTTGCTATTATCTTTTCGCTATTATGTATCTTTGATAATGATATTGATATTCTTCTGTACCAGTTGTTGTATCGGTTGTGTATCAATGGTATATTTAATTTTCTTCCGTTGTGTTGTTGTACTTAATGTGTTATAAGCTCCTACACGAATCGGATTTCAACGATTGGATCTGCGGCATTCGAATACGGTGAAGTGTGGATGCCAATTTTCGAATGTTGAAATTCAGGTTGTGATTTGGTGGCTCCACTTAGGGCTAGGGTTCGTGCAAATGACGTCTTTATATAGGCAATTACAAAACACTATTCACCCGATATATTTAAGAACTCAAAATGAAGCATGCCACTTGGCGTTTGTAATGTTTTACTCCTATTTCGAACATAGTGGAATATATATCGATAGCTATTTGATCGTATTTGGAAGATAGGTTTTCAAATCGACTATTTAAATTTAAAATTCACTTAAACGAATTTCTATGCGTTTTAGCTTGCCACCACTAAACCTTAAATCCAATTGACACGAAATTTGAAATCCTATAATAATATAACATTATAGATCCAATGAAACTGGTTTCGTCGAAATCCGAAACTGTTTGAAAAATGGCTATTTTTTATACGTCAATTAAATATTAAAATATTCAATTTCTGTAAATTAACTTTTAATTCAATTTTTAAAAGTTCTCTAACATTATTTTAATTCAAATAGGATTTATTTCAACTTTATAAATCATTTTTATTCACATTAAATTCAAATTCCAATTATATCAACAATTTCAAATATTAAATTAACAATTTAATTATCCAATTAAATCACTTTATTTGAAATATAAGTTATTCGACTTATAAAATTAACTTGTGAATATTTGAAATTAATTAAATATATGAATATCGAATGACTAAAATTCTGGGTCGTTATATCGTTACACTCATATTTATTTACAGTTCATTTAACCTACATATGATCTTTTAGTTCTAACTCGAGTGTTTTGTCCTTTCAATTCACTCGGGTCAGTCTAAGCTTTTCAGTCTATCGAAAACTGCTTTTTTGAAAGACAGAGGCAAAGATTTAGTATTATTACTATTTATTATATTCTTACCACTACATTATGTTATTCCGCTGGATTGTTATTTATTTCTATTTTATGTTACTATGATTCTGTATTGTAAAGGTGTAAGCAAATGTTGTCTGTAAAACAGCTTCATGAATTGTTTATTTGATGATTATATTTTATCATTCCACTATGAGATTCTATGTTTGTTTCTTTCTTTCTCTGCCTTTACCTATTTACCCCATAATAATCTGCCCTTTTGAATGGTTTGAGTCTGACGTGTGGTTTATCATCGATTTAAATCGTCCAAAACGGCTGGTCTTACAAAATCATTATATTATAGGAATTATATACAATTTTTAGAAAGAAATTACATGTTTATTGAAAATATATTCATGGTTAAAAACATAATTTTAAAAAAATATGTATTTTGAATTTAAACTATAAAATTAAACGAAACTAAATCAGTCAATTTGTTGTTTAGAATGGAATTTAATTCCAAATCAAGATGAGGTGACTATACATATATAAGTTTGTCCTAAGAATGACACATAGTCTCGAATGAAGTGAATGCATCATAAACAACATCAAAGCAAAATAATCATTCTTGAATGAGACTATACAACATAAGTAATCAACATAGTTTAAATGAAGAATTTGCATTAAACTCCATCAAAATCAACTTTCAAATTCATAATTGAATTCAAAACAGCAATTCACAAAATCTAGAAATCAAAAATAGATAACTAGAAAAATCAGCATAAAGGTGGATCGATCCCAGCATATGGCAAGTCTAAGCTACGCCGCACGTGCATCAACATATGGCCGAAGCCTACCAAGTACTGTCATCATAATTTTTGGCGCCCAACAAATGACCCGAAGGTCCAACATATGACCCGAAGGTATAGTACTGGTAATTGACCCGAAGGTCCATCATAGTGGCTCGAAAGCCCAACAAAATCATCAAACAACAGCAAATATTTCAATTAACGAGTCCGAAATTAACGAAATTAGTAAAAGCGTGGTTCCATACTCCGCACTTTTGCTAAATCGTTTAAATCTCTTCATCGTTTCATTGAAAGTGTAAAATTGTGTATTTTATATAAATAAAATTTACGTTTTCAAACGGATAAGTCCCTACTTAAGCGAATCAGTAAAAGTAAGGGTTCATAGTTCTTAATTTTGCTGAAGCGTTTAACTCGCTTCCTCATTCTTTTGAAAACGTAAATTGTAAATTTTTTGGAAACAATTTTATTTTAAAACAATTTTTAAAAAACGTGATTAAAACATCAACAACCATAGCAATTTCGACGAGGAAATTGCGCATCACAAAACACCGTAAAAACAGTTATCAAATCAGCGTTGCGGGATAACCGCTTAAAAATTCACTTTAATTTGATGGTTATTGAAGTCAAAATAGCAGTAATTTTTATTCGTCAAAAAAAAATCTCATCAAAACAACATGCTTCAATCACCGGAATAAAAATCCGTTACAAAAATAACGACAATAAAATACGTTTCAAAACTAAACGCCGGTGCAAAATAAATTAAACATTGGTATTATATCTGACTTACTATCGTGTATTATGTGCACCCATGCGTAACCAAAAGTGCAAAATGTAAATGCACACACGAATTGAAATATTGGTCTAGGCATAGTCATATATGCATTGAAGTTTTGAAATGCACCTAAATGCATGCACGTGCGCAATTTATACAATATAGTGACCTGGGTTATATTCTACAACTCAGGCCATATTGCAAAGTTTTAAAACATTGTTTCGTGTAATACCTTTTGCAACTATATATATAAAAAAAGATAGCTTGGCATTCTTCACTTTTATGCAATACCAGGTGACATGCGCACAAATATAAAATGAAGAGGAGGTGGTATGTACACGTTTCATGCAAGCAAGTAGTAATAGGCAACGAAGTATAATGACCTGGCAATGCATTTCTGGACACACGGAAATGTACTTTGAAATTTAATGCATGCAAATGAAGGCATTCCATTCGTGCATTATATGCACAATTAAAATAAAGTACGCACGGAATGAAGAATGCGATGTATACCTTATAACGCGCATTGACCTGGACTGTGTATCAAACTTTTTCATGCCACTATAATGCACGTTACAAAATGTAGGTAGACACAACTGCTTTCTATACAT
The DNA here is from genome assembly GCA_030765085.1 of Allium cepa. NCBI lineage: Eukaryota > Viridiplantae > Streptophyta > Magnoliopsida > Asparagales > Amaryllidaceae > Allium > Allium cepa. Next base: position 108,508,579 of record CM060942.1, on the reverse strand, counting down.
TATAACATGCATGCACGAAATGATGGCCAGGCAATCATGCAGACACAAAAAAATGAAATGTAGTAAAATGTTTTGGCATTTCAATACTTACGTGCATTACTTATTCACATGAACCAAGATAAAATCTGGACTTGGTGCACACATAATTTCACGCAATGAAGCAAACAAAATATTTACTGACCTGACTATATTTTTGAATAATACAACTTGCGAATATGTCAAACAAATAGCTTGGGCAACGCTATATATTGTGTAACTGAAAATACATGTATAAAGTTGGACCTTTCTTTCTTGCACGAAATGCACACGTACATTTTCATATACAACCTGTACACCGACGACCAAGATTGCAAAACAAAAGAAATGAAGGTGGCATCTTGACTCATATTTTTGTACATACGCGAAGAGACAACGTGAAGCAACTTTTTTAACACACGCAAGAAACAACGTGAAACAATTTTTCACACACGCAAGAAACGAAACAAACAAATTTCTGGGCAACATCTATTTGCACGCAAACAATCTTTAAAACGAAAATATCTGGGCAACAAACTTTGTACGCAAAGACGAAGTAGAGAATAAACTAGAAATGTGAGTTTTGAACTCACCTTAAATTTGCTTCAAAATCTGTAAGCAACTTAGATCCAAAAAGGAAACAAAATTATGGAACCGCAATTAATCTTTCACCGAGCTACTAAAGAAAAATGAAACAAAATGAATGTTGTAAGTAAAAGGGAAAGATAGAAAAAAAAGATGCTGGCCTCTTTCTTTTCTTTTTAAATTTGTTTATAAGTCAAAAAAAAAAAATATGTGGCAGAAGTTGTACAAACGCATTAAAAGCTAGACGTGCACAAGAGGAGAGAAAAGGACATGCTTGCATATCAAATGATGAAAATGATAAAATACGTTCACTATTATCTTTTTACAACTTGTGTTTACAGCAAAGAATGTTCACATATTTTGCCTTTGAATTTGGTGGCAGCAAATGGAAAAAAATGTTTCAACTTTGCACTTCAAACTTTGTTTTATAAAATGAATGTGACAGCAACATGTTCACTTTGTTTTAATAAAATGAGACTGCACCTGTTCAAATTTGCAGAAAATGGACCAATTAGTTTACACGATTTGTGTGTGACAGCAAAGCAAAAACGTGATCTACTTTGTTTATAAATGGATCACTCCTTCACACGCGTGAAGGCAAAAAGAGCATATAACATAGCTTAGTTATTTTTTTCAACCGACTTTGCAACATTTGCATTGCAATTTTTTTTCAAAACTCAATTTGAAATTTCTATTTTAATTATTTATTTCGATGGTAACAAAATCACGGTTGTTACAAGCTCCCCACTTATAAAAATTGTGCCCTCGCAATTTTCATACTAGAAGTTGTTTATAACACAAATAATTCATCACAACAAAGATTAAAGTAGAAAAGATGGATAAGAATGCTCATCCCCACCCGAAGAGGAGAGAAAACCAGGATAAGAACGCTCAATGAATTCTTTGGATTTCCAAGTGCAATCCTTGGGGTTGCGGACCACTGAATTTTCACAAGCAGGACTTCTTTATTTCGAAGGCGTTTGACCTCCGAAGCTAGCACACGAATAGGATTTTACACAATAGACAAGTCAGATGAGATCTCAAGGTCTTGCAGCATATGAGGATCAGTAATAGAATCCGAATCTCGAAGGCATCAATGTAGCTAGGATACATGAAATACGTCATGAATTCCCGAAAACTGAATAGGTAGCGATACACGATAAGCAACAGGACCAGTGCGTTCCGTAATAGGAAATGGTCCGATATAACGAGGAGCCAATTTCCTGGAGCTATTAAAACGCACCACACCCTTCAGCGAAGAAATACGAGTGAACACGTGATCGCCAATAGAAAATTCCAAAGGCTTTCTATGATGATCGGCATAAGATTTCTGCCTATTTAATTTGAGTCTCTTTCATTCTTTGTCTAATAATATCAATTTTCTTTGAAGATTCATGAATATAATCGGGGCCGAGAACTAACGTTTCCCCCGATTCCAACCAACAAGATGGTGATCGACATGGTCTTCCATAAAGGGCTTCGAAAGGAGCCATACCGATACTGGATTGGAAACTGTTATTATAAGAAAATTCAATAAGAGATAAGTGGTCTTCCCAACTACCACCAAAATCAAGAATGCAAGCTCGAAGGAGATCTTCTAATACTTGATTCACCCTTTCAGTCTGACCATCAGACTGTGGATGATAAGCTGTACTGAGATTGAGCTTAGTGCCCAAAGCTTTCTGAAGGCTCTACCAGAAACCACTAGTAAAAAGCAGATCTCTGTCACTAACAATAGAACTAGGCACACTATGAAGTCGAACGACTTCTTTAATAAAAAGCTTAGCCAACAGAGGAGCAGTCCGATTGGACATGATAGGAATAAAATGGGCTGATTTGGTCAATCTGTCAACAATCACCCAAACACTAGTATGGCCCGATCTCGAACGAGGTAGACCATCAATGAAGTCCATGGAAATTTGATCCCATTTCCATAATGGAATCTCAAGAGGGTACAAAAGACCACTAGGACGCTGGTGTTCTGCTTTAATAAGTTGACAAGTCATGCAACGACTCACATAACTTGCAACATCACGCTTCATACCTTCCTAAAAGTATAAGCGTTTCATATCAGCATACATCTTACTACTACCCCGATGAATAGTATACTTAGAACGATGATAGTCCTCAAGAATGTTATTTCTAAGATTAGAAACATTAGGCACGATCAACCTTCCCTTCTTCCGAATACAACCAAGAATATCAATATCGTTTAGATCATTACTTCAGGATTTCGATTTACAACTCTGAATAAGATAAGAGATATCTGGATCTTGTTTCTGGGAATCGGCAACACGATCCAACAAACTTGGACGAGCTTCCATGCTAAATAAAAGCACGGGAGAATCAGAAACTGAAGGGCGGTCTCTAATATCACAATGAGATAAAGCTTCCAACATATTCCACTCTGCTAGCATCACGGAAGCAACAACCTGTTGCTTGCGACTAAGTATATCAGCAACTCGATTACCTTTACCAGAGGTATACTGAATATCAAAATCATATGAAGCAAGAAATTCGAGCCAACGCTGTTGCCTCATATTAAGTTCCTTCTGAGTGGATAGATACATCAGAGATTTGTGATCAGTGAAGAGAACAAAACGCTCACCCAACAAATAATGTCGTCAAATCTTTAGAGCAAAGACTATGGCGGCTAACTACAAATCATGGGTAGCATAACGAATCTTGTTAGACTTTAGTTGTCTAGAAGCATAGGCAACTACTCTATCCTTTTGCATGAGAACATCACCGAGTCCATAACCACTGGCATCAGTATAAACAAAAGATCATGATTCCCTTCGAGGACCACTAAGATAGGAGTATGAGTAAGGAGATCTTCTAACTTCATGAAATAATCCCCACACTTATCAGACCAAATAAAAGAAACAGATTTTCTCGTGAGAGTGGAAAGCGGTAAAGCAATACGGGAAAGTCCTTAATGAACTGGCGATAATAACCCGCCAATCCAAGGAAACGACGGATCTCAGTAACGGTCTCGGGCCTCTTCCAATTCTGAATAGATTCGATCTTGGTCGGATCGACAGAGATACCATCGGAAGAAACAATATGACCGAGAAACTTCACCCTATTCTCCCAGAAGTAACACTTGGAGAATTTGGCATAAAGCTGATGCTGACGAAGAATGCTCAAAACAATCTCCAAATGCTGAATATGATTGGCTTCAGATTTGGAATAAATAAGAATATCATCAATGAAAACCAAGAAGAACCTATCGAGATATTACCCGAATATATGATTCATAAGATCAACGCTGGAGCGTTCGTCAAATCGAACGGCATAACAAGCCATTCGTAAGAACCATAACGAGTACGGAATGCTGTAAGAGGAATGCTATCCTCTGCAACTCGTAACTGATAAAAACCGGTTGAAAGATCGAGTTGGGAGAAGAGCTTAGCGCCACTTAATTGATTGAACATGTCGTCGATCCTAGGTAATGGATACCTATTTTTGGTAGTAAGCTCGTTAAGCTTGCGATAATCAATGCAAAGCCTAAGAGTATCATCTGGCTTCTTAACGAAGACAACAGCGGCACCCCAAGGAGATGAGCTGGAACGAATAAATCGCTTGGCTTCCAACTCAGATAATTGTTGCTTGAGTTCCTCATTTTCCTTAGCATACATCCTCATTGGAGGGCGACTGACAGGATGAGCACCAGAGATAAGATCAATACGGAACTCAATTGCCCTCTTCGGCGCAAACACGAAATAGGCTCAAAGACATCAGAAAAATCACAAACAACCGGAATATTAGCTATGGCATCCTACGATTCGAAGGAAGAAATGAAAGCATTCGAAGTATGATCCATGCTTCGAAATATAATAGATAACTGCTCGATAGCATCGGGATGCTTGAGATATAAAGTTCTTTCGGGACATAGGATTTGAACTTCATAACGAACGAGTCAATCCATACCCAAAATCATATCAAAATCAAGAAGATCCATAACATGCAGATTCGCATGAAAGGAAAAACCACATATAATAATCTCAACATCAACACATAACAAACCAAGAGTAGAAGATCCACTAATAGGATTGTAAACACATAACAAACCAAGAGTAGCGGATCCACTAATAGGATTTACAATCCTCAAAGGTCGCGAAGAGTAACAACATCCAAAGGAATAACATCAACAAGCTCCTTTGACATGAATGAATGCGATGCACCCGTATCGAAAAGAACTCTAATAGAACGACCATGAAATAAAGTAAAACCTTTCAAAACAGAAGGAGTATAACCTTTGGGCTTATAAAAATCACTAGAAGCTTTAGCAACATTAAGCTTTCCAGATTTGAAACCCTTAGGAGCATAGGACAATCAGAAACCCAATGACCGTCTTTCTTGTAATAGCGACAAATGCGAGGCTTAGGACAGCTACGAAGAAAATGATCCAAAGAACCACAATTATAACACGCCCTCTGAATAGAAGGTGCACTACTAGGCTGAGAACTAGAGGTAGCTTGCTTCTTCTTCTTCTTGTTGGAAGAAGAATTAGGCCTATGAAATGGAAACCTCTTCTTGTTGGGATTCTTAGAAACCTCAACCTCATCACAACTATCACGTTACTTTTCGACAGCTTCAAGGCAAAGTGCCGAATCAACAAGTTCCTCAAAAGGAAGCTTAAGCTGAAGCAAAGGAACTTTATTCAAATACTTCTTCAAACCATCAACAAAACGAAGATTCTTCTTACGCAGAGTGTTAATGAACTCAACTCCGTACTTGGATAAGGCCTCAAAAGATGCAACATAATCAGAAACATAGGACTTTCCTTGCTTCAACTCAAGGAAACTACGAGCAAGATTAGCCTTTTCTGATTCAGGAATGAACTTAAGTTCAAATCGTTCCTTAAACTGAATTCATGAGAGAGAGGACTCATCAACTTCCACAATAAAAAGCTCATACCAATCCAGCGTACGCTCTTGCAACATGCTAGATGCCACGAGAACGCGATGATGTTAAGATAGATCCATCCGAGAAAATATGCGCTCACAAGCGTGCAACCAAGTCTGAACCTCCAATACACTTTCTGATCCCTTGAAAGGCTTGCCTCCAAGGTCGGAATAGTCACTACACTTGCGAGCGAAGGCAGACTTGTGAGTGGGAGCTGCGGGAGTAGCAACAGGAGGCTGAGTACCCCGAAATAGCTCCATAAACTGATCAACTGACATATATACTCCGTCCGAATGAGAACCACTAGACGGGCCTGCAGAAAAACGCTTCCCTCTACCTATTCCAGCCATGGGCTGAGAGAACAAGAGAAGATACAGATTAGTTAAACAACACACAATTGATAATAAATTTAACAAATGGAATACTATGGAATATGAGATTTATTCCTAGACATACTCCACATGTTAAAGTGGAAAGAATAGATTAGAAAGGCACGAATAAACCCTCGAATAGTTGTAACGCATGTTCCATTCTGCTTATGTTCTGTGTTTATTATAATTTGTTCTGAATCTCAGCTCCGATACCAAGCTATGACGCCCCACCTCTATGCTCACAATAACAAAGGTTATTATAAGGAATAACGTCTGTTATTGCGAAGAATAAGGCTTGTTAGAAGCGACCATCCATAAGTTATGCCTTAGATGAGTATTGATTACATCGATAGGAGTTGTGTAAATTACTCCCAAAGATATATATTCAATCCAAATCTAAAATGAAACTACGGTGGCTATAGAAAAATTCAGAACAACTCATAACAACAACAACATATATATGTATAATCACATTAGAACAGAAATATCAGATATATAGCGGAAGATAAGTCTGGATACAGGCTACAACAATCGATGATTCACATGAACCAATTGTACATATACATGACATCCACATACATGAGACGAGAGTCAATACACCAAAAGTAACACCTCGAAGACTAGACAAAAGATGATGTGAAATTCCAAAAGCTGAAGCGGCAACAGAATCAGAGATTGCGATTATCCTGAAATAACTCGATCTGACCCGAGTCTTATTTAATAGAAAATAATAAACAGATCAATGTAATTTAAACTTAGAAGTGAATGCATCATAAACAACATCAAAGCAAAATAATCATAGTCTCGAATGAGACTATACAACATAAGTAATCAACATAGTTTAAATGAAGAATTTTCATTAAACTCCATCAAAATCAACTTTCAAATTCATAATTGAATTCAAAACAGCAATTCACAAAATCTAGAAATCAAAAATAGATAACTAGAAAAATCAGCATAAAAGTGGATCGATCCCAGCATATGGCGAGTCTAAGCTACGCCACACGTGCATCAACATATGGCCGAAGCCTACTAAGTACTATCATCATAATTTTTGGCGCACAACAAATGACCCGAAGGTCCAGCATATGACCCGAAGGTCTAGTACTGATAGTTGACCCGAAGGTCCATCATATTGGCTCAAAAGCCCAACAAAATCATCAAAATCATCAAACAACAGCAAATATTTCAATTAACGAGTCCGGAATTAACCGAATTAGTAAAAGTGTGGTTCCATACTCCGCACTTTTGCTAAATCGTTTAAATCTCTTCAACATTTTCTTGAAAGTGCAAAATTGTGTATTTTATATAAATAAAATTTACGTTTTCAAACGGAAAAGTCCGGAATTAAGCGAATCAGTAAAAGTAAGGGTTCATAATCCTTAATTTTGTTGAAGCGTTTAAATCGCTTCCTTATTTTTTTGAAAGCATAAACTGTAAATTTTTTGGAAACCATTTTATTTTAAAACGATTTTTAAAACACGTGATTAAAACAGCAACAACCATAGCAATTTCGACGAGGAAATTGCGCATCACAAAACACTGTAAAAACGGATATCAAATCAGCCTTGCGGGATAAGCACTTAAAAATTCACTTTAATTTGATGGTTACTGAAGTCAAAACAACAGTAAATATTATTTGTCAAAAAATTCTCATCAAAACAACACACTTCAAAAATATATCGCCGGAGTAAAAATCCATTATAAAAATAACGGCAATAAAATACGTTTCAAAACTAAACGCCGGTTCAAAAATAAATTAAACATTGGTATTATGTCTGACTTACTGTCGTGTATTATGTGCACCCATGCGTAACCAAAAGTGCAAAATGTAAATGCACACATGAATTGAAATATTAGTCTGGGCAAAGTTATATATGCACGCGTATTGAAGTTTTGAAATGCACCTAAATGCATGCACGTGCGCAATTTATACAATATAGTGACCTGGGTAATATTCTACAACTCAGGCCATATTGCAAAGTTTTAAAACATTGTTTCGTGTAATACCTTTTGCAACTATATATATAAAAAAGAGTTAGCTTGGCATCACTTCACTTTTGTGCAATACCAGGTCACATGCGCACAAATATAAAATGAAGGGGAGGTGGTCTGCACACGTTTCATGCAAGCAAGTAGTAATAGGCAACGAAGTATAATTTATCTGGCAATGCATTTCTGGACACGCGGAAATGTACTTTGAAATTTAATGCATGCAAATGAAGGCATTCCATTCGTGCATTATATGCACAATCTATTAAATAATAGTAAAGCAGAAGAAAATAAAAGCTTCTCCTTAATTCTCTCCCTTAACCATGTCTCCTTAATCCTAGATTTTTAATATCTTTCAAAATTCTAGACCTTTTAACTAATTCAGATAGAATTAGTAAAACTTATTTGATCATTATATTCTCCATCTTTTACCACTTCCCTTCCTTATCAATTCGTTCAAGCAAATGCATATTTCTTCATCCTCCTTCCTTACTGTTTTGCAAATAGGCCCGGTCTAAGCCCAAACGTGCCACATATGTAACTAAGGCCAGCTAAGAGAAAACTAAATTTTCTTTAATCGCCTTTCAATTTATAGGGTTTCGCAATCTCAGTTCGCTAATCGTCGGCCACCACCTACCTAATAACATGACCTTAATTCACCGAACTCGATTTTCTACCAAATCACGCCGCCTCAATTCAACAGTTCCTATGGTGTTGCATCCTACCTTGCCACCTATCTGCCACATGCTGATACCTTTTGCTAATTATGTACCACTGCCTTCTAGCTTGCCTCAATCCCTCCACCAGCTGCTGTACTGAAATGAAATGTAAATTTATGTTTGTTTATTCCTTGAATGATGATTAAATTCTAAATTGGCAAAAACCATTCATTGAATTATGATTTATTATAATTATGATGATAAGCTAAAATAAAATAAATATTTGGCTTATTCATAAAGCCTGATTCATTTGGTTATAAGGTAAGAAAATTCATTACACTGTCGATGGAAGTGCTTTTCATTTTAGCGTGATTGTGCTCAAATTTTGAAATGAATTCCTAAAATTCACTTGGTCATGAGGTAAGAAAATTCATTTTAGATACTTCGCTATGCTTTTCTTCTAGATTAATAACCTAGGTATCCTTTTTGAGGTACACAATTACACATTGGCATTGCATTATTAGGTTTGCATTCTCGAGTGAATAGAAAATATTAAGTTTTAAACTATGAGGATGTTGCTTTGTAATTTTTAGAGCAATCCAAACATAAGAATTCTGAAAAGTGAAACATGGGCAGTTTAAGTATATTATTTATTTCAACTTTTAGAAAATTTCAATTAAAAAAGTTCATGGCTTCTCTTCTTCAAAATATTCTTTTGTTCATGCAACTATAAATTCTTCTCCAAAATTTATTTCTATTGTCCTTCATTAACTAGTGTGTAACCCGTGCGTTGCACACGACGATGTAATAAAAAATAGTATTTATATTTTAACTATTGCTAAAATTAGAAATTTATTATGTAATTTATAATGATAAATTTATTGTGATATATTAATCACAAATTAAAATGACATGTGATGCTCAGATGTAAGGTTGAAGGTTCAATCATCGCTAACTATATATTTGTAGGAATTAATGTCCTACTAAAAAAATTAAAATTTTTAATACTATAGATGTAAATAATTTATGTCATGTGATATATTTTTAATATATATATGAGTGAATAAATAAATTTACCATTTTTTTTAATTATTGTGTGTATATTGAATTGTTATTTTTTAAGGATTTATAAGTAGATGAACGAATGTTAATTTAATTCAATATATTTAAATAATTTGAATTAATAATCAACATAACTATCAAATATAAGAAGTAGAATGTGAAAAGTTAGAGAAAGTTACGAAGAGTTTTGTACATATTTGTACTTGAGAAGAGCATCTTATGCCCGTTTATCTACATGTGAACCTTGATCCATTATTTAGTTTTCGTTTTAAAACAATTTCATAGTTAACCATATATTTTATGTTGTTATAGGAGAGCCACACTTAGAACGTTGATAATCGCAAATAATGTTACGTTGCATTTAGTTGAGTTATGAGCTTGACATGGTTTGATAACATGTTGAAAGTAAATGTTTATATAATCTAATTTTTATCGATGTAATTTGTGCGTCTACATGGTAATGTTGTAAAATATAAATCTATCTTTTAAAGGTTGTTAAAAATAAAATTATGTTGTAATGTAACATAATGTACAATAAAAATTTAAAGATAGCTAAATTAGAAATTAAAAGTGTTATTATTATTTATGCACACATTTTATGTTATGCGATTTATATATCCTTGTGTCTGAATAAAGAAATAATTTTATCATTTTTTCCACATATAAATGAATATTGTATATATTGAAATTCTTATAGTTATAGTATTTATTGGATTGATTAGAATATCAGTTAATCAAATTTATTTATATAGTTTAAATTTAAGATTACACAATTAGTTAATATATGAACTTGAGTGTAAAATATTAGAAAAGAATTGAGAATGGTTTCTAAGTAATTGTAACTTTTTTTTAAAATTTTGGTGTCTGAAGTTAATAGAATTATATAATGTATTGTATGATAAATTTGTTCAGTAAATAAATTATGGAATAAATTTGTATTATCGCTATTGTATATAATTTATGTTATGTGATTTATATACGCACACAAACACACACACATATATCTAAACAAAAAAAAATCTTTTTTATACCAATTTGTTGATACGCCTGTAACATATATATTGAAACTTTAGTTTTTACAATTTATTAATAAATATTAATTGACTAAGGCTGTCCATTAATTTAAATATTGGATTATGTAATTGATTTAAATATGTGGGTTTTGATGTAAAATATTGTAAGAGAATATGGAAAGATTTATAAATAATCGTAGACTTATTAAAAGAGTAGGTATTTGAATGTAAAATTCTATGAGAAGTTTAGTGTAACAATTGTAAAGTGATAAATTATAAGGTTTTAAAAATAAAATATCTATAGTTGGAGAGAATCAAGGGGAATGAAGATAATTCCTAGAATTAATCGTAGAGCTTAAAATTCTTCTGTTTTACTATTATTTAATAGATTAAACCATTCATTTAGATTAGCCCTTGACATCATTTTCAAAGATTACCTTTTCTTTCACTATTGTGAAATTTTAAATTGTTTTGGTTTCTTCCATGTGGATCTTCACCTTTGATTATTAAATCACCATTCCTCACAATTTCAAGGCTAATTTTCGTGCATTCATGCAGATTATGATTTTTGTGATTGAGAACAATATACTTCTCCCTTTATGAATTCTCATCATTAAACCAGCTAACTTGGAAACTATTTTCATGCTTACGTTGACTGAATATTTTCAATCATGCTTGGATAAAGTTTCCCTTGACTGTCCTTATCGGAAGGTATTTTGTTATCGCTTTTCCACACTTTTAATATTATTTTTAATTGGTTGATGCTCGAGGAATAATGTTCTGTAGATACTAAGCTTAGTTTGAAATTTCAAACCTTATTTGAATTATGTTGTATTTGAATCATGTTGTACCGTAAAGAAAGTTCCAAATCTCCCTGAATTTATCTTCAATTCTCTCACATTCTTTTATGTTCAATTCCATATGATCTAACATTAATTCTATTCCAGTTTATGTTATTATCTCTAAAGTTTGTAATTTATATAATCATTAACAATTCTTCTCTATTAGTTTACTTTAAAGTCCAATAATTATAGTTTTTACAATTCTCCTCTTAGTTATTTACTATTATCTAACATTCAAATCCATGTAGCTTATAATTTCTATGATTATTTATAAGATCCTTAGTTCTTTTATACTATTTAACATTCATCTTCACATAATTATTTTCTTATAATACTGGTATTTCATTATAAACTAACAAACTATACTCAAAACTAAAACACATGATTTAAAACAATATATGAACTTTAAATTAATTTTTATGTTTCTATAATACATTCAATTTAATATTCCAAAAAAGGAACATTATTATGTGCAAAGCATGAGTAACAATGATAAATAATAATATAAATAAAAAAGTATGTACTTTGCTACACTTAATTTTTTACGGGTATTTCGCATTAAAATCATTTACAAAGTAGAATTCTTATTCATCTTATTCTCTTTACATTAATATTCAGTTATGTTGACTTTGTCATATCAAGTATATCCTATATTTATTTACATTTCACTTTCATTGTTGAATGTGCACTTGATTTCTTTATCTTAGATAAATGTTCGATTGTAATAATGCTTTACCACAAAGGAAAATTATTGTGGTATGAAAGAGTGGGTAAAAACTACAATAGTGAATCGGTAGAACTAGAATAATTTTATGGTCGCACTAAAATAAAATTACGTTTTTAATGTTTCAAGGCCGATTTGGTTTTCCATTTCTTTTGATCTATGATTAAATATTTGTTGTAAGATTTTCAAATGCATAAATTATACAGATACATTGTTATAACACTTTCAATACTAGATATTATCACAAATTTTGTAAGAAACATTTGAAATTCATCGTTCATACATTAATCACATGTATCAATTAATCACATGTATTTAATATTAACAATTAGATTTAATATCAAAAGATACCTATAATCGTTTATCTAAAAGAAGAAAAATAACAAATCTAATCTTTTAGTCAACTCAAAAAAAGTATTTAATCAATACTTGATCAGCATATACTTAATACTAAATGATAATAAATCAAAAATCACTCATTTATATCAATCTTTCAAAATTTTGATTTTCCATTTAAAATGTAAAACAATGCAAATCACTGTGCACGCGCGCTCACACACACAGATATATGTATATGTATATATGTATATTTAAATACACACGCATGTATATAAGTGACAATTTTAATTTACCATATATCTCAAAAAATTCACCATATAGTGCATGAAACGTCCGTTTTTAACAATACATTTAGAATTGAACTTTTACGATATTATCGTATGCAACGCATGGGTAACACACTAGTTAAAATAAAGTATGCACGGAATGAAGAATGCAACTTATACCTTATAACACGCATTGACCTGGCTTGTGTATCAAACTTTTTCACGCTACTATAATGCACGCTACAAAATGTAGGTAGACACAACTGCTTTCTATACATTATAACACGCACGCACGAAATGATGGTCAGGCAATCATGCAGACACAAAAAATGAAATGCAGGAAAATGTTTTGGCATTTCAATACTTACGTGGAATACTTATTCACATGAACATGGATAAAATCTGGACTTGGTGCACACACAATTTCACGCAATGAAGGAAACAAAATATTTACTGACCTGACTATATTTTTGAATAATACAACTTGCGAATATGTCAAACAAATAGCTTGGGCAATGCTATATATTGTGTAATTGAAAATACATGTATAAAGTTGGACCTTTCTTGCATGCATGAAATGCACACGTACATTTTCATATACAACCTGTACACCGACGACCAAGATTGCAAAACAAAAGAAATGAAGGTGGCATCTTGGCTCATATTTTTGTACATACCCGAAGAGACAGCGTGAAGCAATTTTTTTTCACACACGCAAGAAACAATGTGAAACAATTTTTCACACATGCAAGAAACGAAACAAAACAAATTTCTAGGCAACATCTATTTGCACGCAAACAATCTTTAAAACGAAAATATCTAGGCAACAAAGTTTGTACGCAAAGACGAAGTAGAGAATAAACTAGAAATGTGAGTTTTGAACTCACCTTAAATTCGCTTCAAAATCAGTAAGCAACTTAGATCCAAAAAGGGAACAAAATTATGGAACCGCCATTAATCTTTCACCGAGCTACTGAAGAAAAATGGAACAAAACGAATGTTGTAAGCAACAGGGAAAGATAGAACAAAAAAAGATGATGGCGTCTTTCTTTTCTTTTTAAAATTTGTTTATAAGTCAAAAAAATATATATGGCAGAAGTTGTACAAAAGCATTAAAAGCTAGACGTGCACAAGAGGAGAGAAAAGGACATGCTTGCATATCAAATGATGAAAATGATAAATTGTGTTCACTATTTGCTTTTTACAACTTGTGTTTACCGCAAAGAATGTTCACATATTTTGCCTTCGAATTTGGTGACAGAGAATGAAAAAAATGTTTCAACTTTGCACTTCAAACTTTGTTTTATAAAATGAATGTGACAACAACATGTTCACTTTGCTTTAATTAAATGAGACTGCACCTGTTCAAATTTGCATAAAATGGACCAATTAGTTTACACGATTTGCGTGTGACAGCAAAGCAAAAATGTGATCAACTTTGTTTATAAATGGATCACTCCTTCACACACGTGAAGGCAAAAAGAGAATACAACATAGCTTAGTTATTTTTTTCAACTGACTTTGCAACATTTGCATTGCAATTTTTTTTCAAAACTTAATTTAAAATTTCTATTTTAATTATTTATTTCGACGGTAATAAAATCACGGTTGTTACAAAAAGGATAAAAGAAAAACTGAAGAAGGAAAATGAATCAGGGGATTTTATTTTAATGGAAAGAATGGAACCTTTCTAATTCTTTTTATTAAAACTTTACTTCTTTAATTCCCATTCAATTTTCAATCGTGCCACCTCTTCCTTTACTAGGCACAGATGGCTATACTCTTTCCCTTAATTGGAGCAAAGTTTCTGAAAGCTCATTTAAGTAACCATTTCTATTTAAATCCCATTTAAATATATATTAACATCGATACGTATATATATAACTTTTATATATACATCTAAATAATTAATAACAACGCCAAAAAACCAAATAAATAATAAATAATGTTTCTATTAATTAATTTATAACATTTTTATACTAATTAAATCATGTACTTTATTAAAGAATTCACAAAGATAGTTGTGTGTGAATTTGACCAGCGATTAGTATTTAACAATTCAAATATTAATATTCACACGTCACCTTAGCAAATGTTGTGACAGTTTGGCTGAGTTCATTGCTTATAGATCTTTTCATTGGTTAAAAAAAATCATATTTTATACTATTTTAAGTAGTACTAATTAGTAAAAAAATTACACATATTCTCTTCATCAAAACTATATCACTTTAGGATGCATGGAATTTGCTTTTGGGTAAAAAACCAATATAATCCACATTCAACTTGGTTAATCCATGATAAAGTCCTTAATTCAATAATAATATTTATTATTAACCATACTACTATGGCCAGAGATTTTGACTTTGAGTTGATTATAGTAAACCATAATATTAACCTCATACAACTTAGGAAATGAATTCTCTATCGAACAATGCTTCACTTTCAGTTCTTTAACTCAGGCCTAAATATAGTCACTTGATGGTAATTATGCCATGATTTAACCATAATCAAAGTAGAGAATTCGCACTAAAATTCAGCGACATTCTCTGATAATGTTGGGGGTATGCCCTAGAGGCAATTCTGTAATTTAATGTAAATTATTAACTCTGTAATAAAATATCGTTCATAATAAAAGGTGATTTCTTTCTATTGTATGCTTGTTTTAATGCATAATAATTAGTTAATAGTTCAATTTGAGCATATTTAAAGAAAATCCATAAATGGTGTGTTTGTGATAGTATTACTATTGTTGTTATAACGAATATTTTATTACAACATAATATTAAACACGTCATTTTAAATATTCTAGTTAAGTTGTATCGAGACTCAATATCGGTGCTTCCGTTAAGACTAGAGTACAAAATGTTCTTCAATTGGGTAGTTTATTACTCATGATTGTTGGGATCCTATGTTGAATATGCACTTATATGATTTTTGTTTGATGATAATAAACATATATACATTCGTTTAAATGTATTTGTTAATATACTATTTTATTTTCATAAATTAAATAAATATTTGCTGAATAATATAAATAACACTGAATTTGAATTCAAACGAATATTTTATTCAAACAAATATTTATTACAATTTTGAATAGTACAAATTCAAGCTCTCACTGTACATATACAACTTTGATACAATTTCAATTACATCACAATTTCATATTTACATAAATTCCTCACTACACATCACTCATTCACTCAATTCATATTTTAATCTTCAACTTCATTCCAGTTTGAATCCAGCATTTGAGCAATCTGTAAAAATATTCACTAACGCCGTAAAATTGAAAAAGAAATATTTTTACAATATAAAATAAAATATAATTTTTGAAAATAATATTTGCCTCAGTTATTTGGGTTGTTCGTCATCATTTAAATTTGAATTCATCATACACGTACAGCTTGTGACATACACAGTGTATCACTGTATATGCCACAAGGCCGTGCACACCGAAATATACACTTGATCGATTTACAGGGACAAGTGAGCACAGGTCAAACTCAAATACAGGATTCAACTCAAGTGCAATAAAACAATGTCATTCAGCACAAGGTCAAATCCAAGCCGGATTCAACACAGGGCAGGTGTACAGGCTACGACTTCAAGCATGAAACAGTTCATTATCCAAGCAACATTGAAAACAAGGAACCAACTACAAAAACCAATGTCGAAGTCATTCCAGCAAATCCAAGTTTATATGCAAGTAACATGAGCAGACCCAAACAATACATACACCAGCCTCAATAATGAAGATACCAAAACCAGAATGCAAGTGGATGAACAGAGAGATGTACACAATAAAGGCAAGAACAGTAGCCTCAACACAAGTACACATAGGTGGTGAAATTACTCAACTGAAGAGGAGTAACCTCAACAAGTTGGTATGACAGATTGTCAAGGCAACATGAAGTGAATGGAGTAACATGACCAACAGATCCAAAATACAAATACCACAAACCCAAGACCAGAATAATTACAGTTTCATGTAACAAGACAATGCACCAATGTCACTAGCATGACAGCAATATGTACAGCATCAATCAAGATATCAGACTCAAACAAGTGAAGTCATAGCAAACAGAGGCATCAATATGGTAACACACTACAACATGCTCAAAGTAAACACTGAATACAATATGGACACAACAATGCTCAATGACACGACAATGCTCAAGACCAAAGCAAACTACAAGATGTAAAGCAGTGCAAACATAAGTGACAACCCAGATAAATATGAAGAACACCAGTGCACAGACTCAAGGCAACAAGAATGGCCAGAAATTGTGCAACATGGTCAGAAGCAAGGCAACAGAGACTCAAGCAACAACATGGACTACAGTAAACATATATGCACAGGTACAAACAACAGTGAGCTCATTCATATGTACAAATGCAAAGAACAATGGTGAAGCAGTGCAACATCTACGACAGCAAGTACATGAATGCAAACTACAGGAATGAATATCAAGCGATACAACTGCAAGTATCAAAACCAGGTTGAACAACTACAAGTACAGGTTCAAGGCCAGAATGACAAAGTGTATGCAAATGCAGGAAGTCAACAAGAGAATTCATGAATGTATACATGAATCAAGCTACAGCGTGAAAAAGAAATGCACAGATCACACTCGAGTACACAACTCGAAGCACACTACACAATGAGCTACATACAGTAATGTATGAACATACGTAAATCGAACAAAGCTGCAGATCAAAAATGCTCGGGGACGAATACAAAAACTGACCAGAGGTCAGTGGCCAACAGCAGAGGAGTGCAGTGTTCAACAGTATCGAGACCAGTGTCATGTGGACAGTGATACACTAGGTATACAAGAGGGATGAACAAGATTATAGCATAAACAAAATCAACATCGCAAGCTAATCAAGTGTTCAAAACCGTGACAGACAAACCAAGTCAACACTGTTCAAATAAGTCAACAGAAAAAGGAACAGAGTCGAAGCCGTGGTCATCACGGAATTGAATCAAAACCGTGTCAACCAAGCAAGCATCAATTATTCGAATTTGATTGAGTCAGTAAAATCATCAACATCAGAAATTAATCGAATGGCCGAGGTGAATTATTGACAAATTCAAATGATTTTATACGAACGCAAAAATATGAATTTGAATCCTATAAAAACCCTACAATCATCATCGGCATATTCCCATCGAGTTCAAGCAAGCATAAAACCAGCAAAACCAAAGCATAAAATTACATACCGAAGCAAGGGACGAACTCGATCAACGAAGCAGCCGAAGTGAGCAACAAGGAGTACGATCGTCAAGGCTAAACGCGAATAATCACCGAATTGATCAACATAAAGTCGGCTCTTCGAATAACCCTAGTTTGGATCGAAGAAAACGAAGCCCTAATTTGCACAGACAAGAACAAGCCGCCATTATCTCAAAGAGGAACGAGCGGATAGAAGATAAAGGAAAAGAAAGCGTGGGCCGGCCTTTTGTTTTAGATTGGGGGTTTTAAAAATTATAATAAGGGTTTTATTTTAAATAGGGTTATTTTGTTTTAAATTGTTTTTTAATTGTATTTTCTTTTTAAACCGTTTTATTTTTCTAGTCGTTGACTAGGGGACAAGCTACGTGGCGTAGCTTGAGAATTCGCAACTCAGTGGCTG
This sequence comes from Allium cepa, assembly GCA_030765085.1. Taxonomy (NCBI): domain Eukaryota; kingdom Viridiplantae; phylum Streptophyta; class Magnoliopsida; order Asparagales; family Amaryllidaceae; genus Allium; species Allium cepa. The sequence goes on along the minus strand of CM060942.1, from coordinate 108,490,160 downwards.
AGTTGTGGCAGGGTTTTGAGCGTAGAGTTAGATTTAGTCAATAGCGGGTGTCGCGAGTTTACGTGTGTAAGCGAGGGACTATCTAATTTCTAGTAGAAACCTTGGGGGCAGCACGTAGGCAGGGTTTTGCCGAAGTTGGGTAAATTCTGTGTCGTTCTATTTCTGCATTTATTATTCTGCTATTATCCGTGTTGCTACTGTTCTGTGATTTGTGTTGAAATTATTTTATAAGCTTCCCGATTAATTTCTATAATTTATACCATCACCCTATTCACCCCCCCTCTAGGGTGAAATCGATCCTACAAGTGGTATCAGAGCAGGTTCAAAAGGCGTTTTTGTTTCAAAAATTTGATTTAAAAAAAACCAATTTTTGTTTTAAAAATTCGTGTTTCAAAAATCAATTTTTTTTGTTTTAAAAAAATTCGTGTTTCAAAAATCGGTTTTTTTTTTTAAAATTTGAATTTTTAAAATGGCTTCTTTTAACGATAATTTTGATGGTCGTTCCAATATTATTCCTTTTATTTTCGATGGAACAGATTTTTTGAATTGGAAATTGAAAATGGAATTTTATTTAAAATCTGTTAATATTAAATGTTGGGATATTATTGAAAATGGGTGTGACATAACAAATAAGAAAATTATCTCGATTAATGCTCTTGCTATGCATATATTATATTCCCATATTAATCAAGATAAATTTAATTTCATTTCTCATTGTGAAAATGCACAGGAAATCTGGAATACTTTCGATGCAATATATGGTACAAAAGTCAACAGCAATGAGAAGTCCTCCACAACTGACTCGGTTAAAGAAATGTGCTTGACAGGATTGGTAAATAGCAGTTGTGATGAGGATGATGATGATGGAGTAGCCGAGCTAGCATTAATAATGAAGAAATTCAAAAGGTGGAATCAAAAATACGGAAATCCAGCTCTAAATAAAAAATTAAAAAGCAGAATAATCAAAGCACTGGACAACTCGGAAGAACACGGGATCATTTGCAACAAACCCGGTGATATCAAGACCAATTATCCCCGATTTCAACTCGACAAAGAAAAGAAATCAAAACGAAGATGTTTTACAGCCACGTGGAATAAAAGCGATAGCAGTGAGAGTGAGAAAGCAGATATATGCCTTCATGGGAATATAACCGATAGCGACGATGACGAGCCAAGCGAGGTATCAATACTTACTCACTCTGAATTACTTATTTATTTCCACGAAGTAAATGGCTGTTTTGAACGACTTAGGGAAAAATACGCCAAACTTGAATTTCAAAAGGATACTTTGATAGAATGCAATGAACAACTTGATCAATTAGTTAAGAACTATCAACGTAGAATCCCTAAGTGTGATAAGTGTCCAACTTTCGAAGAGGAAATTAAAAAAATCAGAAATCAATATAAAATCACATGAAAATGAAATTCTGATTTTAAAGGAGAATGAAAATACTAGGAGAGAGAATTCTATTAAAAAGTGCACACAATTGTTAAACGAAAATGAATCTCTCAAATCACAAGTCCAACAGCTGTCTACTACTTTAGATAAATTTTCCAAAAGTGAAAAATCGTTGAATATGCTATTAGGAAAGCAAATGGTTAATTCGGTTAGACAAGGACTTGGATATAATAGTTCAAAAATTGTTGAAAGCTATATTAATCAAGTTAATTCTATGTGCACAATTTGTAGAAAATATGGACACAATCACAATAATTGTTGGTATAGACTCAAACATGTGAAAACTGTACCGATTTGGGTTCCAAAAGGAACAAATATAAAATCTCTCAGAGTTAAACAAATTTGGGTGCCGAAGGGAACAATTATAAATAGTTTTGGGTCTTTACAAAATTGTTTTTCAAAATTTTCTGCCACTAACAACCATGAACCTATAAAAACAAATAGGTCACATAAATCTTTCATCGTGTAGGTGTGGTGGCAGGCTAAGGAACAACAATAGCGTTCTCTGGATTTTTGGCTGTTCCAGAAACACAACGGACGATGAAGCAAAGTTCCTTAGCCTGGTATAAAGGTGACAGAATCACAACGGACAACAACGAAAAATATCGTAAAGGTAAAACAGGTAAAGGTATATTAATTTGAGCGATATATTAAATGTGATAATCTGCACCATATTCTGAATTAAAATCAGTCAATATTGAGATGATGAAAAGATGATGATTTTGACTTTGACTTATTCAACATAGTTGGCCAATTATATTCTTATGCTAAAAACACTATAATAATCTCTAGATTCTTTGAATTACTTCATATATATCATTTTGGATTAAAAATAGTGTTTTGTTGGATAATAATACAATTGGTTATAATTCGGCTAACTCTATATTCACAGTTTTTGATTATTTACACGGCTTCATTTCAAATTCAAAAGAATGTCATTTAAATTGCTGTAAAAATTGAGTTTGAAATTTTTGGTGCACACTTCATGTTTTGGTCTATAAAATTCAATTGATGATAATTTTGAGTGAAAGAGAAATTCAGATGCAGATTACACTGGTAATCTAGTTGATAGAAAAATTACTAGTGAAACGTGATTTTTGTTGAGACGTTTAGTAACTGCATCGTTTTTCAAAGAAAATATATGCATATTTTTCATTTCAAATAGCAAAAAAAAATTCCTTTTTAAAACCCCCTGGAGAAAATCATTTTTGACCATATTTTCAGATTAGTCTTTTTTTGAAAAATTGATTTCATAATTATTTTTGAATTTGATTTTAAATGACTATATTGACTAATCTGACTCCCAAATGATTATCGAAAAGAAAAATAGTGATTGAAAAAGTAATGAGTGTTGATATTTATCATATATTATGACTCGAGAAAGTATAATTAGAAAATTTCTTTAGAAATTTAAACAAGAGTTATAAAACTTTTTGTTGGTAAAAAATTCCATGACCATCTCTATATCTATCGTATTTCTAACGACCATCACTCATCAAAATTCTATATAGTTTGTCAATATGTGGTACTTTAAACAGGAATCGTTCGTTTTTTTCATTTTCACATTTTCTTAAAAAAAAGTAATAATAATAATAATAATAAATACCAAAGTATTCACTCTCATTTAAACGTCCTCACGGTTATGCATGGGTGAATTACTTGGAATTTGTTATGTTCTTCCATGCTCATTTAAAAGTCCTCACGGTTATGCATGTATGGAACGCATATCAAAAGTTGATTTTTAAAAATAAACAAGTTGATTTTTAAAAATAAACAAGTTGATTCTAATCCCATTTAAAAGTCCTCACGGTTATGCGTGGTTAGAAGATACTTGAATTCATTTTTTTTAAAATAAAATAAAATTGGAATACTACTAATCTCATTTAAAAGTCCTAACGGTTATGCATGGTTAGTAGATATTCAAATTCCTGATATAAATATACCACAAATAGACACAACTGTATGGTTTTATATGATGACATCATTTCCATTATTCTAAAAGTGGAATATGCGCCTAACAAAATATTTATGATTTTTGTTTGATTTTTTATTGAAATTTAATATTTATATTCAATTGAGTTTTAATGTTGGATTAATATCGATCACTTTATCTCTATTTTTTTTCTAACACTATTATTCTTTTGCTGATAACAAAAGGGGGAGAGAAAAGTTAAGATTTTGTCAAATAAAATCAAGCAAAGGTCAAATAATTTTCTATTTGCATCTAGGCTCTTTTGCATATTTTTATTAGCATGCATATATGTAGGGGGAGCGTTGTGAGCTTTGTGTAGAGAGGAAGCATTTAAATAGGGGGAGCAATTAGAGCATATCAATGATCAAATACATTTAACATATTCAAAATTTTAAATATATGTTTGTTATCATCAAAAGGGGGAAATTGTTAAATATGGGCTTATATGATTTTTGTTTGATGATAATAAACATATATACATTCGTTTAAATGTATTTGTTAATATACTATTTTATTTTCATAAATTAAATAAATATTTGCTGAATAATATAAATAACACTGAATTTGAATTCAAACGAATATTTTATTCAAACAAATATTTATTACAATTTTGAATAGTACAAATTCAAGCTCTCACTATACATATACAACTTTGATACAATTTCAATTACATCACAATTTCATATTTACATAAATTCCTCACTACACATCACTCATTCACTCAATTCATATTTTAATCTTCAACTTCATTCCAGTTTGAATCCAGCATTTGAGCAATCTGTAAAAATATTCACCAACGCCGTAAAATTGAAAAAGAAATATTTTTACAACATAAAATAAAATATAATTTTTGAAAATAATATTTGCCTCAGTTATTTGGGTTGTTCGTCATCATTTAAATTTGAATTCATCATACACGTACAGCTTGTGACATACACAGTGTATCACTGTATATGCCACAAGGCCGTGCACACCGAAATATACACTTGATCGATTTACAGGGACAAGTGAGCACAGGTCAAACCCAAATACAGGATTCAACTCAAGTGCAATAAAACAATGTCATTCAGCACAAGGTCAAATTCAAGCCGGATTCAACACAGGGCAGGTGTACAGGCTACGACTTCAAGCATGAAACAGTTCATTATCCAAGCAACATTGAAAACAAGGAACCAACTACAAAAACCAATGTCGAAGTCATTCCAGCAAATCCAAGTTTATATGCAAGTAACATGAGCAGACCCAAACAATACATACACCAGCCCCAATAATGAAGATACCAAAACCAGAATGCAAGTGGATGAACAGAGAGATATACACAATAAAGGCAAGAACAGTAGCCTCGACACAAGTACACATAGGTGGTGAAATTACTCAACTGAAGAGGAGTAACCTCAACAAGTTGGTATGACAGATTGTCAAGGCAACATGAAGTGAATGGAGTAACATGACCAACAGATCCAAAATACAAATACCACAAACCCAAGACCAGAATAATTACAGTTTCATGTAACAAGACAATGCACCAATGTCACCAGCATGACAGCAATATGTACAGCATCAATCAAGATATCAGACTCAAACAAGTGAAGTCATAGCAAACAGAGGCATCAATATGGTAACACACTACAACATGCTCAAAGTAAACACTGAATACAATATGGACACAACAATGCTCAATGACACGGCAATGCTCAAGACCAAAGCAAACTACAAGATGTAAAGCAGTGCAAACATAAGTGACAACCCAGATAAATATGAAGACCACCAGTGCACAGACTCAAGGCAACAAGAATGGCCACAAATTGTGCAACATGGTCAGAAGCAAGGCAACAGAGACTCAAGCAACAACATGGACTACAGTAAACATATATGCACAGGTACAAACAACAGTGAGCTCATTCATATGTACAAATGCAAAGAACAGTGGTGAAGCAGTGCAACATCTACGACAGCAAGTACATGAATGCAAACTACAGGAATGAATATCAAGCGATACAACTGCAAGTATCAAAACCAGGTTGAACAACTACAAGTACAGGTTCAAGGCCAGAATGACAAAGTGTATGCAAATGCAGGAAGTCAACAAGAGAATTCATGAATGTATACATGAATCAAGCTACAGCGTGAAAAAGAAATGCACAGATCACACTCGAGTACACAACTCGAAGCACACTACACAATGAGCTACATACAGTAATGTATGAACATACGTAAATCGAACAAAGCTGCAGATCAAAAATGCTCGGGGACGAATACAAAAACTGACCAGAGGTCAGTGGCCAACAGCAGAGGAGTGCAGTGTTCAACAGTATCGAGACCAGTGTCATGTGGACAGTGATACACTAGGTATACAAGAGGGATGAACAAGATTATAGCATAAACAAAATCAACATCGCAAGCTAATCAAGTGTTCAAAACCGTGACAGACAAACCAAGTCAACACTGTTCAAATAAGTCAACAGAAAAAGGAACAGAGTCGAAGCCGTGGTCATCACGGAATTGAATCAAAACCGTGTCAACCAAGCAAGCATCAATTATTCGAATTTGATTGAGTCAGTAAAATCATCAACATCAGAAATTAATCGAATGGCCGAGGTGAATTATTGACAAATTCAAATGATTTTATACGAACGCAAAAATATGAATTTGAATCCTATAAAAACCCTACAATCATCATCGGCATATTCCCATCGAGTTCAAGCTAGCATAAAACCAGCAAAACAAAAGCATAAAATTACATACCGAAGTAAGGGACGAACTCGATCAACGAAGCAGCCGAAGTGAGCAACAAGGAGTACGATCGATTAAGGCTAAACGCGAATAATCACCGAATTGATCAACATAAAGTCGGCTCTTCGAATAACCCTAGTTTGGATCGAAGAAAACGAAGCCCTAATTTGCACAGACAAGAACAAGCCGCCATTATCTCAAAGAGGAACGAGCCGATAGAAGATAAAGGAAAAGAAAGCGTGGGCCGGCCTTTTGTTTTAGATTGGGGGTTTTAAAAATTATAATAAGGGTTTTATTTTAAATAGGGTTATTTTGTTTTAAATTGTTTTTTAATTGTATTTTCTTTTTAAACCATTTTATTTTTCTAGTCGTGTGACTAGGGGACAAGCTACGTGGCGTAGCATGAGAATTCGCAACTCAGTGGCTGAGTTGTGGCAGGGTTTTGAGCGTAGAGTTAGATTTAGTCAATAGCGGGTGTCGCGAGTTTACGTGTGTAAGCGAGGGACTATCTAATTTCTAGTAGAAACCTTGGGGGCAGCACGTTGGCAGGGTTTTGCCGAAGCTGGGTAAATTCTATGTCGTTCTATTTCTGCATTTATTATTCTGCTATTATCTGTGCTGCTACTGTTCTGTGATTTGTGTTGAAATTATTTTATAAGCTTCCGCGATTAATTTCTATAATTTATACCATCACCCTATTCACCCCCCCCTCTAGGGTGAAATCGATCCTACATCATAGAGGTTACATACTGATGGTTATTGGATAACTATGAAATGACTCACTTGATAGTTTTATGTTGGTTAATATAAGTAAGATCAAATAGAAAATATTAATGTAACAATATTACTGTAACGATCCCGGATTGAAAATAAGTTTAAATTGATAATTAATTTAACTTTTGAATTTAAAGTTTAAGTAAATGGTTTAAATTGAATGATTTAAGTAGGAATCAATATAAGAAAAAAACAAAATAGATTGAAAATAAGTTCGTATAAAGGAATACAAGACGAAGTATTTGAGTCGAAAATAGAAATTTATTTATATTACAAAGTGCAAGAAGACAAAGCAAAAGAAATATGTACAACCAAGTGAACATGTATATAAAAAGCAAACAAGACAAACATAATAAATGTAGCCTGTAAAGAAGTAGTATGCAAGACAAGAAGATACATAATCAAGTATGAACAAATTAAATAAGTGTAGATTTGTACAAGGGCAATTAATGCTAGCACAAAAGCAAGATTCAGCAGCCACTATATCAAAAAAAGAAAAAAAAGAAAAGAAAAGTAAGAAAATCTCTAGTCGTACAAACAACATTAAAATACCCTGTACAAAAGCATATTATCACCTGTAAACTCAAGAATATAATATCACCTGTGAGCTTTCTTTTATATATATCAACCTCATTTCAGTTCGTTCCTAAGCAAAGAACTAAAGTAAGCATCATCTACAAACTAAAACAAAAAGATTCAACTTTAACAATACAAATCAACTCAAGCTATATATAAAAAAAGAAGATTTCAGTTAGCAAATTCAAGACTGTTTCAAATAAAAGAGGCTCTGTTCTTTCTTCAAAACCTCTGTGAGTAACATCACTTTAAAAAAATTTAAAATTTAAATCTGTGATAGATATATCTATGAATATGTGTGTTTATGTCTATATAATTCTCCTGTGTATGTTTGAATAATATATATAAGAGGTGCAGGCTATTTACAAATGTTCCCTGCTAAATTCAAAACATAAGTTTGCTTCAAAAAAATATTTAATTCCTCTCAATATACTTACTGTTTAGTCTTAGGATTAAAACAACAATTGTTTGTTATGGTATGTATTAAAGACTAAAATTTTATTTGAGTTAAAATAATTTGTAAATATCTATGGAAAACAAGTAATCTGAGCAAACTCTGAATAAGTCAAACTCTAAACATTTTAATTCACGAATTCAGGTATGAAATCTGAATTCGTATACTATAACATGAATTTTAAAGCTAAAATCAAAATTTTTAGATCAAGAATCAATGTGCAGTTTTGGTTTGATCGAATTTCAATCTTTTGGTGATCACTTGCGATCCACAGGCTTGGAGTGGTCGAAATTTTGGCTGGTGATGGAGGAGCGAACGATGGTTCTAGGAAAAATAGTGGTTGGACTTGCAGTTGGTCATGGTGGCGGCGGCGTTCGTTTGAAGCTTGTAAACCTAATTTTGTCATAGCTCAGAGATTTGGTTCGTTCGTCTTCCCCAGTTGATCGAGTGCAACGAAACTCGAGGGGATGGACGCAGGGAGGTAGGCGAGGTCGTGACCAGAATTTCAAGCTCTCCGGTGGTCGAGGCGTCGAGAACGAGTTGTTGACAGGTTTGAGGAGGTGATGGCTTTTGCGTTTCCAGGTTTCGAGTTTGTACTCAATTTTAATTTCGAGAAGATGATGGAAATTTTGATGGTCGGAGGTGGATGCGTGGACGAACGTCGACTTGCTCGATGATGTGGGGTCGGCTGGAGGCGAGCGGCGGTGCCGTGCACATACACCTTGCACGGAGGCACTATTGGTGATCTGAGCGTTTTTGTTCGAGTGGAGCTGGATAGTTCGTGGGTTTACTCGAGTATTACTCGAAGCACTGGATAATTTTGCTCGGGGCAGTGGGGTTTTGGACTCGAAGTATATAGGATAGTTGCCTCGGGTTGATTTCTTGATTTCAAGTTTTATAGGAAACCTGTTATCCTGTTTTAAAATTTTAAAATAGAATCTAAAAGCTAAGTTTAAATGAAAAGCAAAGATTACAAATGAGATTAAATCCAAGTTTAATCTGGTTCAAGTTAGTTTTGAATCTTAATTTAAAAATAAATAAAGTTTTTATTTAAATTGTTTTAACTACTTAAAAAAAAGCTTAAGTAGTTTGGATTTTTAAAAGTGAAGTTTAAATTGTAAGTGAAGTTTAAAATAAAAGGTTTAAATCTGAATTCAAATATAAATTTGAAACTTAGTCTTGAAATAAAAGAAGATTTTAAATTTAATTAATTTTAAACATTTTGAATGATAAAGTGAATTTTTAAATTGATTTGAATTTAAAATTAAATTGGGTTTAAATTCTTTAACTTCTATTATAAGGTAAATAATTCTTTAACTTGTGAAATTAAAAAGGGGTTTTAAAACTTGTTAAAATTAATTTGTTTTCATTTTAAATCTTAAATTTAAAATGAAATTTAAAAGTAAATTTAAAGTAAATTGTTTTTGAATACTTTGTTAATGATAATTTGATCATTCATGAGGAATATGTATTTTATCTTTAAATAAATGAAGATTTAATGATTGTAATTATTAGGTTAATTAAAATGGATAATTAATTGATTTAACGATTTGATTAATTAAATAGCAATTAAAGTTCTTAACTAATTAATTAAGGTTTAGGCTAATTAATTAGGAATAATTAATTTGTAAAAATTAGGATCATTAATTAGATAAGGTTAGACTTTTAATTAATGATTAAGAATTAATTCATCAAGTAGTTAAGTATTAATTAAGTTATCATTAACACTTAACTAATTAAAAAATTAGAGATTAATTAATGAGTTAATAAAGATTAATTTAATTGTAATTAATAATGATTAATCTTAGTTAATTACTTTAGTAAAGTAATTAAAGAATTGTTATTTGTTAATGAAGGTGATTAACTAAGATCATTTATATAATTAATTAATGTGATTAATTTTAACAATTAATTTAATTAATTAACTAATGATAATCATTTATGAAATTGTGTAAGTTTAATTACTTTAGGGTAAGTAATTAAAGGTTTAATTTCTTTAAATAATTAATTAAGGGGTTAATTAATTATGTAATTGGTTTAAAGGTTAACTTAATTAATATGATTAATTAAGAATAATTTAATTAATTAAGGTGATTGATTAATTAATTTATATCAAATGATTTGTAATTAATTAATCAAGATTGGATAATTTATTCATAGGTAATTAATTTAATTGGAAATAAATTGAATTAATTAGGATTAAACAATTAAATAAATCCTGCTTATAAATGATTATTGAATGCTTGACCTTACTTATGAATGATTGTATTGTATGAGACGCCTTGAATTGATTGCCCTATCTGATCTATGATATCTTGTTCTGTGGATTGAGCTGTGTATAATTTATTCATTTATTTACATTTGTATATTATGTGTGAATTTGTGAATGGACGATAAGCGTTATAGTTTATATCGCTTATCAACTATATTTCTATGTTTTGATCTATGATGATTGAATGATGTTGCACTATTGTGTTAAACCCCTAGACCACACTTATACACACACAAATATGGATTTCACGAGGAAATCGATTAAGTCACAGATTTTTGAAAGGATTTTAAATAGACAATTTGAATTCAAATGTTTTGGGGGTGGAATCAGGTTAAATGTGAAAAGATTTTGAAATGGAATTTCAAAGATGAAATTTATTTGGAATAACTTGATTAAGTTTTGGAATTTAAATAATTTGATTTAAATTTGAATTCAAAATTTGGAATTGAATTCTATGATTTGAAACTAAGGATTAAAGATGTTATACTAGATATATATGGGTTAAACCATTTTAAATGTATTGATTTTGAAATTTGAATTTAATTCATGGGCTTTAACTCGTGCAAATACAATTGGATTTTTCTAAAATGAAAACTATTTGTTTTCAAATAATAAAAGCTTTCACATAAGTAATGAACTTCCGATTTGTGTTAAAGGGATTTCAAGTTAAAATGAAAAATGATTTTCCAAGTTATGAAAACTGGTTTGAAGGCTATAAGTTAAATTCTTAACTTGAAGATTGGATGGGTTAACCCTGATTGGAATGGAAATTGTTTTGAAATCTATGAATGGATCTTTGTGAAACTGGGAGAACTTCGCGAAATGAATCTTTTTGTTTAAAAAGATTGGAAATGGTAATTTGTTTAAACCGTTTGAAAGAAAAGTTTCGGGTAATAAGTTGTAAATTACCTGAGACCCAATATCCATATGTTTCTTGTAAATATTGCGCTCACTATTCGGTTTAGCCGGGAGAGGACCTTTGTGTCATATAGCCCATTCCGAATATGTGATACGACGTTATGGATAGCATTTGAAGACCGGTGGTGAAGACCGGGTATTTGTGAGAACTATAGGATAACCTATCGATTGTCTCTGCATTGAGTTGCTTTGGTATAAAGATTCCCTAAGTGGCGGGAAGTCCGATCGGGATTGTGAATACCCGAATTGCAAGGACTTCTTCGAAAGTGCCTTCGGTTCTGTTCGAACCCAGAACAGACTTGTATGGATTGTATGTCTTACATTACATTTTGAGATATAAAGTAGATTTCTTTCAAATACATTTCTGTTGGTGGCGGAGAATTTATTCTCTTAGCTTAACACCCTTCTCTGAGACATACGAGCTCAGAGGTTATGTTGTTGAAGGTCATCAGAAATATATTCCTAACTTGGTAATGTGACATGCTGAGTGCTGCTGATCATTTGCTGATCAAAGCGTGGCTTTTGTGAAAAGCGTAGTTTTGTGGACGAGACTTCGTCGAACCTCACAACCCGGTAATGGTCAAAACAGGAAGAATGCAGCGAGGTTATTTGGGGATAGCGCCCCCTGAGGGTATGATCATTTCCTTCTGGATAGAGGTGGTATCATGGTATGGAGCCCAGATATTTAACCTATGTGGTTACTACAAATTTATTACTTTGTGGTTGTTGGTTGTCAGGATCCCGGAATAAAGGTCGGTTACGACCGAAGGATGGCATACTCGTGTCAGTAGTTACCTAGTTCAGAGGTAACCCGGCCTTGTGTTGGTAGAGATCCGGTTAGGTTCTCAGGGCGCCCCTCCAGAGGTGTACCCATGTGGCAATGGGAAATTCCTTGGCCTGACCATTTGTTGAAAATCCAAAGAAACAATACGAGCCTTGTACGGTTTTAGTTGTAGAACCTGCCATCTAATATGGTAGCTATAGAAGGCATAATATAATGGTACCTATGCTGGCTAAGATTTATATTATACTTTGAAATGTTTTCTGCACTTTGCACTTATAGTAATAATATCAAAGAAATTTGCGTAGTAAGTATGTTTGACTATCATAAGGAGAAATCTCCTCCAAGTCTGCGTTTGCATTGTGTGTGTATGGCGGGAGACCTTATGGTAGTTTCATTTTCTAAAAGCATTGCGAATTGACTTTAAAATCGTCTTGCTGTTCGTTTTTAAAGGTAAACTATTTTTGTTACTCACACCAGTCCCACGACTGACCTGGAGTTTACTGTTCCTTTCCTAAACTTTGGGTGCCCACTATTTTCCACACGGGCAGTCTAGAGTTGGGTTTTTCAGATAGTCAGGTTTAGTAGATTATCTGGAGCTAGTTCAGTCTTTGGATATGGACTGCGCTTGCTTATCTTTGTGCATCGTGATGTTGGTTCGAGCAATTTATGGATTGGTTCTTGGAGATGGATTTTCAGTTTTGGAGTTCTTCCTTGAAGACTATCTTAGAGTTATTTGTTTCGCTGCTGGTGTTATCTATTTTTTTTCCGCTGCTATTTCTTGTATCTTATCTCTGATGTATATTGATATTCATTGTATATTGATTCATTGTATCAGATATTGTATCAATGCTGTATATCAATGTATTATTCATTTCTTCCGTAGTGTTGTTTACTTAATTGTGTTATAAACTCCGGTGAATCAGATTGAACGGTCGAATCTGTGGCATTCGAGTACGATGGGAAGTATGGATGTCGATTTTCGAACGCGAAAATTTTGAATCGTCACAGCTAAATGGTTCTTTGGACTTGAGAATACTACCAATCTTCAATGTGAAAGCTCTGCTTTGATTATAATTAATTTGTGGCATGATGTACATCGAACGATTATAGTTGGATTGGATGGAAGCAATGAAAGTAAAATGCTATCCAATAGAGGATTCACCTTCTCATTTATATGAGGTTAGCATTATGTCAATTGAAGTCAATTCAAAGTCAAAATCTCTAGCCAGAGCAGTTCGGTTAATAGTAATTGTTATTACTGAACCAAGGACTTTGTGTTTGGACAATAAAGTTGAATATGGACGATATTGGAATTTGGCCATTACCAAATTCCATAAACCCTAATGTAACATAGTTTTTGACGAAGAGAATTGGTGTAAATTATTGTCACTATTCACTAATCCCTAAATAAGTAAATTGGATTTTACCACAGCTATGTAAAAGATAAATTAAGCCATAATGTCATACTACCTATTAAGTGTGGTATGAACGCTAATATTTGAATAATTTGATATTAGTCACTGATTGAATTTGAAAATCTATAGGGTGGATCGTGTAGTGTATATGAAAGTATATGTAAAATATATGATGCAAGTGAAACAATATTAATCTAAGTAAATATAGAATAAGTACAACAGGATTTGACACTGGTTCGGACCTTCCATCCTATGTCCAGTCTTGAAGCTCCTCTTCGAAATTCGACTATCAAACACCCTCGCTTTATCCCTGAGGAATAGGCTTGGCTACAATAAATTGTTCTTGTCAAATGTGTGTTCTATAACATGGATATTGACTAATTAGTACAAGCGCTTCCAATATATATCTAGAGAGTAATGTTTGTGAGGAAATGAATATATGGAAGAGTGAAATACAAGTATAGATTGCTAGAGATCAAGAATATATGATAGAGTATGTGATTAGAGAGCGTAAGGAAGTAAAGTAGTTTTTTCTCTTGATTCTTGATGATATATATAGTTGTAGAGAGTTTTCTTGAGTAGTTGCATCCATTAACAAGTGTTCTACAGTTGCTTATGTTGATGATGAAGAGTGGCAGCAAAGAGGAGCGGAGATGTCTATTCGAATGTGGCAGTTGAAGTTTAAATTTAAAATCCGAGTTTGAAATCAACGTTTGGAATATGTTTCAAACGTCTGATACTATATATATTTTTGAATATAGCAGTAGATCAGACGTTTGAGTGTAGTTGCCAAACGTCTGGTTCAGTCTGTCTGTTGTTTCGGAGAACTGTTTCAGACGTCTGGCTTGTGCACCCAGACGTCTGATATTGTGCATACCAGTCTTTATGCTCTTTTTCTTGTACTTCTTTGATCCTATCGACTTGTAGTTCTTTGAGCCTTGTTCTTGTCTTTCTAGTGATGTTGCTCTAAAAAGTGTGTGTGTGTATATATATATGTATATATATATATATATGCATATTCGATTTCCATTGTATAAGTGTTGTCATCGAAAATGTAGATTTTGATTTCCTAACAATCTCCCCCTTTTTGATGATGACAACTATACAATGTACTTATATATAATTTTATAAATCTCCCCCTGAATATGTACTTTCCATCATTTATTATCATCTTTATTATTTCTCCCCCTTTGGCATTATAAAAAAGGATTAATAACTTTTTAAATGTAGACATCATGTCTATTCCATTAAGCATTTACCAATCGTTGTAAGATTACAAATATACACAGAAATAACACACGAAAAAGCAATTTTCATTAATCATAATAATCGATTACATTCAAAGATTTTTTCATTTTATACAAAAGATGGAATCCTAAAAAGTTAAAGATCTTTTGGGGAAGCTTTATCTTGATCATCTCCGTTATCTTCATCCTTGGAAGAACTCACTTGTTTTTTAGGAGATGTCGGAGTTTGTTCGAAAGGTTCTTTATCTTTCATCAAAATTTTTGGAATGTTTTGAAGGAGGAGGAGAAGGCACTGGAGTTGGCGAATCTTCTAAAGGTGGTGTAGGACCACGAACCCTTTGAAGAACCTCCTTTGGAATGGATAATGCAGTTGAAAGTGATGTTTCAGCTGTGGCTAGGCGAGAAGCAAAGGATGTTTCAAAACTATCAATGCGCTTAGCCAATAATTTTTGATTAGGAGATGAAATAAGCTGATTTTGAAGATTTAAGTCATAAATACTTTCATTTGGATTCGCCTCAGTGCGAGCCTCCAAAATATCATCCTGAGATGTATAATCAAAGTGTGCAGGAGGAGGAGTATTTTCGCGATGTTGCTCCACCTCTTGTGATGCTTCAGGTTGTGTTTGAGGTGGAGGCCTAGCTTGTCTGGCTTGACGACGTTGCATCCACTCTTCAAATGATACAAAACCCGGAGGATTTTCCGGTAAGTGCATTAGGGACAAATCTCTTCAAAAGTGGATAAATATGAGGGGATGTTTTGAGCTCATAGAAGTCTCATGATGTATATAGGATAGATGATGGAAGGCCGTGATCTAGTCCAAAAATATTTGAGCTCGTAAAATATACATTTTGCCCAATTGACCCATGTTTCACTGAATATATCATATAAGGCCTTGTTCTCTAACTCCATGATTTGCTCATGACTACCAAGGCGTGGAATGATAGTATTGATAATCATTCTAGTGAGAAGTCTCGCCTCAGGTCATAGGTATTTGGATGCAAATCTAGGCATTTCATCTTCCTGTATTTGATGTGTTATATTGTCTCTCCTTTTGAGATGCATATCCAGAATATTATATAAATCGTCTCCGGTGTCGTAACATCCGAGAGTTTGGCCTATGATCCCTGGAGTAAGTCTAATTGTGTTGCTGTAAACACTTGACCATAGCCAATTATCATCATTGCCAGTGTTCCAAACCGCTGTGCTATCTAGATTAGCATAGAAAAGAAATACGGCTAGCCGATCGATTTGGATGTTATTGGGATTAAAAGATATCAACGTTTCTAAACCAGCACTTTCGCACATTTCATCTAAATCATACATCAAGAACTTTAGAAAATTATAAAATGGACTTGTATGGAGTTTCTTCTTTTGAATATCCTCGTATTTCTTGAGTGAATGCGGTATATAATTCATCCATCATCCAATTTGATCGTCAGAGCAAACTTGGGGGTTGGATGAAGTTGATTGGTCTTGCTTTTTCTTAGATATTTTAAGGTTTTTTGTTTTAGGAGCCATCAAATTCGAGGGAGTTTGGAAGAGAAAGTAATTTTGAGAAATAGGGAATCAACTTTGCAGAAGAAATGAAATGAAACTTAAGTGAGAAAAGTAAAAAAAATAGATGTTATCTAGTTATTTAAGAGTGTCGATTGAATTTCAGATGTCTGGAAGGTGAATCAGACGTTTGATTTAACCTAGTTTGAAGACAATAGATAGAATCAAATGGCTGAATTTTTGTTGCAGACGTCTGGAATTGATCGATTTTCAAATTTTGAAAGGCAGAGAGAATTATCATATGTCTGGTTGTAGAATCAGACATTTGGAATAGGTAGAAGTGTTATTTTTGTAGGAAAGATAGTTATCTCAGACGTCTGGATATAATATCAGACGTTTGAAAATGGTTTGAGTTTTTATTTTATGGAGGCAGAGATTTTGTTCAGACGTGTGGTCAATAGTTCAGACGTTTGAAATAGACTGGTTTCCATTTTTTTATCAAGCAGAGATAATTTTCAGACGTCTGAAAGGTTATATAAGACGTCTGATATATGAATGATGGTTGAAAATTTGTGTGACACAAGAGTGTCAGACGTCTGATGACAAATTTCAGACGTCTAAAAAGTCCAAATTGTCTTAAAATAGCCTAATTTTGAAGGGTGTTGCTTATTTTTCGAGAGTTTGATTTTAATAAAACATAGTATTATTATTTGTGAAACAGAGTATAAATATACGTAAATAAAAATACAATGAGAATAATCGAATTTATTTAGACGACGATGGAGCATTGTGATCTTCAGACTTGTCGTCCCTCCACGGCTTGAGTGGAGACCATATATTTCCATGTTCATGGGTTCTCAGGTGACTAGAGAATCGCCTAGGTGAAGGATCCAAAGGTGTACGATAAGAGGTAGAGGGATCCAAAGGATTGCAAGGAATCAGAAGTGGTTCACGTACATCCTTCTTTAGTGAATTACAAAATTTTATCGCTACTTGCTCCAGAAAACTTAGTCGTCGTGCGGTGATCTTTTGTTCAAAGTATAATTCTCGTTGCAAATCTATTTGTTGTTTTGGTAGTGATGTATCTCATCAATTTTCTCCTTGGTTTTAGGAGAGACAAATAGAGATCGTTTGGACTTCTTTTTATTGAAAATGAATCCCGTGTGGTAAGAAGGCCACTTATAGGTCGGTACCTGATCTGGTGTAGGAGTAGGAAGGTGATGTGGTGTATCCGCTGAGCTATCCGTTGTTGGTGTCGAGAAGGAGAGACGAGAGTTGTCGGAAGACATGCTTTTATTTTCTGTTGTAAAAAATGTGAAATCTATATTTTTTATTTTTAGTTTTGTAAAAAGCTATTTATACATGATTTTAAAGGTTATTTATAGGTAATGTTAGAAAAAAAAACTACCTAAAAAAATTTTAAGGTGAAGGAGTTAACAATTTTAATTTATGGCTAAAAAATTTTAGTCCAAAAATAGAATAAACGAAAATGTAGTATTAGTTTAGAATATCATTAAGAGAACATATTCCTAAATCGCGTCGCAATTTAACAAATGTTTGTTCATATTGTGGTTTTGTGAAAATATCTGCTATTTGATTCTCATATTTACGTATTCTAATGTAATAATTCCTTTTTCTACATTGTCATGTAAAAAACGATGTCATATATCTATATGTTCAGTATGCGAGTGATTTACAGGGTTTTTTGATAGATTTATTGCATTCATGTTATCGCAATATATTGATGATTTATTTATAACTTTGCGAAAATCCATAAGTTTTTGTTGCATGTATATCACTTGTGCGCATGCTAGAGCTGCTGAAATATATTCGACTTCGCAAGTAGATAAGGAGACACAATTTTGCTTTTTTCTAAACCATGAAACTAATGATTGTCCAATAAAGTGACACGTTCCGCAAGTACTCTTACGATCTGTTTTATATCCACCGAAATTTCGTCACTATATGAAGCTAGTTCAAACGATGATCCCTTAGGGTAAAACAAGCCATATTCTCTAGTACTAGATAGATATCGTAATATACGTGTAACAGCTCTGTGATGAGATTCTTTTGGTTTTGCTTGGAATCGGGCACAAAGACATACACTCATCATAATGTCGGATCGACTAGCCGTTAAATAAAGTAAGGAGCCAATCATACTACGATATTATTTTTCATCAAAATATTTTCCGTTATCATCTTTTTCCAAGTGAACACTAGTACTCATTGGCGTTGGTTTGCTTGAAGTTTTATCCATTTCAAAATGACGTAATAGATCGTTACAATATTTTTCTTGATGAATAAAAATACCATTTTCAAATTGTTTTATTTGTAAACCTAAAAATAAATTTAATTCTCCCATGTGAGACATTTCAAATTCATTTTCATAATATTTGAAAATTGATTACAAAGATTTTCATTTGTTGAACTGAAAATAATATTGTCTACATAAATTTGTACAACTAAAATGTCGTTATTTTCTCGTTTAATAAATAAAGTCATATCGATTTTACCTATTTGCAAACCAGATGTAATTAAATGATTTTTAAGACGTTTATACCAAGCACGGTGTAACGACCCGGAATTTTCGATCCCGAAAATTCCAGATAGTTAGGGAAAAGAAGAAAAGAGATAGGAGAAGAAGGAGAAATAGAAACACCATAACATAGAATCTTACATTCGCAGCGGATCAAAATATAACATCGAATAAAATAACAGTTCTACAAAGGAAAAATGTATTGGTTAATCTACATTAATACAGTTACAACATTTACACACAAGCTGGACAGTTAAAATTTTACTTGTCCTAGATAAACAATAATATCTCTCAGCAGACAACTCTATACGTTCCTCTCATCCAGCTCGCCATCTGAGCTCCAGAACGTTCTTACCTGAAAATCTGCAATAATGGTCTGGCCCGAGCATTACAAAAAAGTAACACCCGGGTCAGGCTGGAAACCAGCGTGAGTAAACCCATATACTAGAAAACACTATGTTATAACATACTTAAATTCTGGGGTAACTCATTCTTTATTACGAGTCTTAACATGTTATAGTCAACACTTCTTTCACAATCAATCTCTAAGTACCCTTACTTAGTTTCAATGGTCCAGCTCACTTAAATTATTTTATTCCAGCCTATTGATTTCAAAGTCAAATCCAAAAAGAGAATTATTTTAGATTACAAATCGAATTGGTTTCATGTGTGTACCGATACCCAACCTCGGTCTCTTCGAATTCAATATCATCTTAAAAACAAAGCAGTTAAGTTTTAAACAATTCTATATATCCAGAATTACATATTTACATAGCCATTCATCACAGATATATAAACCATATTATCTCAATTTAGTCCAATCATACCATATCACATATTATTACTTATCAAACATATCATGTAATCCAAGGCATACAATATCATTCAGTTATTCATAAGCAAGATTAATTAGCCACACCATTCTAATTAATTTAAATAAATTAAATTATTTCTTTTAATCACTTTTAATCCTGCATACTTAACGTTAATTAATTACAAACCAGTAATTAATCAACCCTTAATTATCCTCTTTAATTACATTAAGTAATTAGCCTTAATTAATAACACAAATTAATTAACCTTCACCCATTCACACATTTATCCATAATTAATTACTCAAACTAATTATCCTATAATCACTTACATTGATTAATTATCCTTTAATTAATCACACTCATTATCAACTAACCCTTTATTAATTTCCTTAATTAATCAATCCTTTTATTAATTACACTAATTAATTAATTAATTCTTAGTTAGTTACCTTAAGCAATTAACCTCTAATTACTTTCATCAAGTAATTATTCCATTGGTTAATTATCCTCAATTAATTACCTTAATTTATTGCATTGGTTAATTAACCTAAATCAATAATTAATCACAATTATTAATTATTTTTCTCCTAATAATTAATTACCCTTTAATTACAAATTTATAAATCAATAATTAATCTTTAATTATCAATCAATTAATAATTTTAAATGATAAATCATTTATCTTATTTAATCTCCTTATTATTTCAAAATCTTACTTAATAACCTTGGAATCAAAATAACTTAAAAGCTTTAAGTTTAATTAAAATTTAAAGCACTTAATCTTTTTAATTAACTAGTTAATTACCTGTTTAATTAAGTTTTAAAACAACTTAAGGATTAACTTAATTAATTAAAACTTAAAAATAAATTTCTCAACTTTAATTAATAAACATTAAATAATCAATTATTACTCATAATAGTTTTAAAAGTAATTAGTTTTAAACTTGACTTTTGTTAAATCTAAACTAATTAACATTCGAATAATACCCTGAGACAATTCGTGGTTTACTCGCACAAAACCTGAGCATTACCTCACCAAAGCCCGAGTCAGATACTTCAAAATTCTCGAGCCATCCCCGTGCACTCACGAACAGTAAATACTTCGAGCCATACATGTAAACTACACGAGAAACATCCCGAACAACACACGAGAACAACGTGAGAAACCACCTTCCCCAAAAATTTAAACATTGCCAGACACAGGTGCACACACGTGCACATGCACTAGCCACCAGATCGCCTCCGGCCTTTGCTTCAGCTATCTCCAAGTCAGCTACGACCTCCCTGATGAACTCGACTCTTCGGCCCCGTCGAACTCACCACGAGACGAAAATGAGCAAATCAGACCAATCTGGAAACCACCATATCGACGGAAAAATCCCAATCGCCGACGAACCAGACTTCGAGGACCCTCAACTTCCTCACCGAAGCATCACCTCATCTTCCAACGTCGATTTACCCTATCGCGACTCATTCCAATGCATTGACGTCGATGGAACCACCCTGACTATCAATCTTGCCAAGCAACACCTCAAAACCCTATCTCGCCGACGTACGACCACCTCGATCATCATAAAAACCTCCTTCCATTTTTCCTACTATCACCAGCCACTTCTCTACCTTCAGCATCAAGTACGATAACCAGTTCATCGTCGGTTGCCTGAATTTTCCCAATACATACTTCCCATTTAACTTGGAAATCCTCGACATCTACGATCTTAAAAATCAAGAGAACTACATCTAAAATCATCATTTCAAAATACGATTCTGATTATATAATCAGATTTTAAAATTGACATGTTTGATTTTTCTAATAAATAATGATTTTACTATAAAATCATTATTTCACAACATTCACTTAATAGTTTTACTTGCAGTTCTTTTTAGAAATGAATTTACGTGGCCACGATCATTTTTATTTTTAAGATCTTAGCCTAGTTTACATTGTATAAAGAGAAATTAAATTTTAAACTTGATTTACAAACTTGTAACTAAGAACAAAGGGTTTATACTCATATGTACAAGCATACATATTCAAATATCTGCATATTTATTTATATACAAACATAATCTCATCATGCAAACAATTTCCACAAGCTTATTCAATGTTTTATCACAAGCATCAATTTTAATAGGTTTAAGCCTAATTAAAAGTAGCAGTTTACTCATATGTTCAACTTAAAAACAGAGAACAGTTTTGATTTTCTCTGGAACTAGGAGTTGATCTAGAGACAGGAAACTCAAAGCTTTGAATTTTGAATCTGAAGTTGCTTGATTAGATTTGCTTACTGATCTGGACCTTGCTTAGCTATAGGTTTAGATTGCAAAAGCTTGATATAGTTTAGATTTAATTTTTTCCTTTTCTGAGCTGCTTTGTTTTGGGTTTTCAGTTTTGAAAATAAAGATGAGAAAAAGAAAACATATGTAAACTGGTTTCTTTTTTTTCAAAACATGTTTCTTAATTTTTAATAATTTCCACTTGTTATTTTGTTAGTTGCACTTGTATTTGCATGGTTTAAATTCTTTACACTTGTTAAAAATGAGTATCTTTATGTTTAAATCCTCCACTTATTTCAACTTAAAAATTATGTTTTAACCCCTTTAAATTAAGTATTTATGTTTTTTTAAATATATTTTCAAATGTATTATGCATTTGGACATTTGTTCTTATTCATTTATGTATCATGTTCACAAATGTGTGTGTGTGTGTGTATAAACTATGTTTTATTCCAAGTATTAAAAGGAAAGTGTTATAAACTTTTTATTTTTCTATTTTTTTATTAACTATTATAAAGTTTTGCGTATATCTATTAAATTTATTATAAGATTTGTTATAGTTTTTTAAATTCATTTATGGAAATATATATGTATATATCCAGATATTTATAAATTATCAGAATTCCATTTATTTATCCAAATAAAATCAGATAAGTATTCAATTATCAGATGCAGAATCCGGGTTATCACATTCCTCCCCCTTTTGAATCTTTTCGTCCTCGAAAAGGAACGAAGCCAGAATTTATTAAAATGCTTATTATCAGAAAAATTATTCTTTGATCACTTTTAAAATACTTTAAAATCTATATAATATTGCCATAATAGTTTTATAAATTTTTTTATAACTCGATGTCTCAACAAGTCCATCCTTGTTCTCACAAAAATTCGATCATATGTTGATCAGGCATAGGACTGAAAATCTATTAGTATATGGTAAACCTGTTTTCAACAACCAGTGAGAATACTTGGAAAATATTTTATTGAAAATATAGAAAACATTTTTGAAATCGAGGAAACATCTTTGTTGAGAATGCTCTGGAAATCATCACCCCCATCCATGGTCGTAGTTAACCCGATGGTTACGTTGCCATCCCGACAAAAATCCATAGATAAATGTAGGCACTCCGCGCGCCTCGATTATGCCATGGAACCCGCTACAAATCGCAGCTACTTCTAGGATTACTTTGTTATCACAGCAAAAACCCATATAACTGTAGGCATCGGCGCCCTCGAATTCCGCTGCCAAAAAAATGAAACTTCTCGTCTCCAATCGACCATAAATTGCAGTCTACCGATGTTACGTTGCCTTCCCGGCAAAATCCAACGTAGACCGTTGACACTCACCTCCACACGATTTCGGCTATGGTCCACAGCAGATCGCAGCGACATCGAGTTACACTGTCGTCACAGCATAACCCAAATGCCTCAGTAGGCATCAGCGCCCTCGACTTTCGCTACCCAGTAATCCTCAAGAACTTTAGTTTGTCTGGACTTCCTCATAGGATCCACTTTAGAGCCTCCC
This sequence comes from Allium cepa, assembly GCA_030765085.1. Lineage (NCBI taxonomy): Eukaryota > Viridiplantae > Streptophyta > Magnoliopsida > Asparagales > Amaryllidaceae > Allium > Allium cepa. Next base: position 108,466,911 of record CM060942.1, on the reverse strand, counting down.
CCTTAGGGCTCAAGGCAGTACCAACCTATGGTACTCCTAAGAAGTTCATTTCAAGGAAGTACCTTTTTCTCCAGAGCCATTTTCAAAACACTTTATACTATACCCATATAGTATCTTCCAAATCATACACCTAGTATGAATCTCATATAAATCTCCTTTCTCAAAATCTATTATCCTAAATTCGATAATTCTCAAACTAGGCTTTCCAAATTTCCAAAATTGATTTTTCCCAAAAATCAAAAGCCTTTCCAAATCCAAAAGTTCCCAAAACCTTTTTTCCAAAATCATTCTCATAAGATCCTTTATATATATAATCTTGAAAAATCTTTGGATCATTTCATACTTATATAAAGTCTCTTTTTATACAATAAATACTTTCAAAAACCTTTTCTTCTGGCTATAGATTCAACAAGGGGAGTTTTATCATATATATAACAAAGATACATAACTTTGTTTATTCCAAATCAAATATTCAAATTTGATCTCATTACTTTTCTTCATAAAGTGAACCTTTGATCATAGAAATTTCTAATTTCCATTTTTACTTCACCATATATTTCATAAAATATAGTTTTCATTTCAAAAATATTTTACAGTTTTTATCCATAAATTTCCATTATCACTTTCATTCAACCCCGTACAATGTACTCATATCATTCATATGCAACATCAATCTGATCGCTCACTCGATCACACAAATTTTCTTCTGAACTAGTATCGTCCACCCGATTTCCTAGTGCAGACTCAGATCTAGTTTCTTGATCATAAACCTTCATTATCCTTGCATAGCCATAACTATGATAGAGAATATCCAGAACCAATCAAAAACCCATATCCAGGTTCGCCGTCAAAAATCTAGTGAAAAATCCCAACTCGAATCGATATATTATCTCGAAATTTTATGCTCGAATCTGGATTAAATCACTATGCGAATAGAATAATATAAGTCACCCTACGTATTTATCTCTATTGATTATTAGTCAAATCAATCTCCTTTTCTATTCATATTCACTTTAATTTCTATCCATTTATTCACAATTGCCTCAATCCCCATTTGGGTTATCGCTTTAATTCTTATCTCAAATGGATATTTAATCATGAGCAGTTTGAACTCTGTCCAGCTTAAATTTAGAAAATAACTTGAAAAGTGTAAAATAGATAAATAGTTGAAAAATAATTATTAGTTTGTAAAATAGCTGTAAAATGGTTAAGTAGTTACAAAATAGTTATAAAATAGTTAGATAATTGCAAAATAGTTTTTCAAATAGTGATTAGTTATAAGTAATTGAAAAAAAGTAATTAGCTTATGAAACAGTTTCAAAATAGTTAAATAGTTCCAAAAATAATTGAAAAATAAGTATAAAATAGTTTGGCTTTAAAAGATAGATTGTACAGCAAGTAGCTTGGAAAAATAGGTTTATATTAAAACAACATATTTTCAAAATAGTCCAGAGCCAAACCTTACAACTTCCCAATCTCCATTTCCAATCAATTGATAATTTCCAATTAACTTCCAGTTTCAATTCAAATTAAGTTAACTTCCGTTCCCATCCCAAATTCAAATCAACTTCCATTTGAATTTGAACTCATTCAACTTCAATTTCATTTCAAATCAATCCAATTCAAATTTTCCATTTGAGTTTTAAACTTATCCATCTTCAATCATAATTCCAAATAATTCAAATAAATTTCAAATTGAACCAATTTCAATTCATTTCAATTCCAGTTTGAATTAATCCCAATTCCAATCTCCACTTTTAAATCATCTCGAATTATATAAATTCGAGTCAAATTTTCAATTGATGATTTAATTTCCTTAAATCAAATTAATCTTTACTTTAATTTAACAATTAAATTTTTAAACAATTAAATTTTGAGTCCAACTTTCATTATTCCATTTTAAATTATCTTATTTAACTTATTTCAATGTTCAAAACTTTTTATCTTCAAAATTCATTTTATTACCCAATTTACCTCGATAATGGATATATTACCACAATCCATTTCTTCATTCATTTAAACAAATCCAATTCACAGTTTAAAGATTATTAATAACAATAGGATGTTATCATCCAAATTATTTAAAACATCCATCCATTTTCAATTTCCAAATCTCAAACCCATTTTGAGATCACTCATAACTCCCATTTTAAATCAACCATTTAACTTCCTGAGTTAAATTTCAATTTCATCTTGAAATTTCCAATTCAGGTTGCTCATTCAAACTTATTTAATTTCTTCTAAGTTAAATTCAATTTAATCCCACTCAAAATCTGAATTCCCACTTCAAATTTGAAAAACTTTAAACTCCTTATCAATATTCTTTCCCACTTATAAGTTCAAAATTTATATCACTTTGGGTTATCACACTTCAGGGAAAATCAAAACTCAACACTTTAGAGTTTATTTTAAGTCATCTTTGATATTACGTATATCCCTCATTTATACACATTTATTTCCTTTACACACAAGTTATCCTTAAATTTTAAACCACCTTTGGTTTTTAATTCAAAAAAAATTTCTTTAAATGTTCAAACAACTCTTGTTTGAAATAGAACTCTTTCATTCACATACATTTAAATAACATTATTTATTATTTGTTTATCACTTTGAAACAATTTTCAAATTTTTGGACCTAGATTTAAAACTTCACAATTTAGATCATCTTCAGTTCCAATTTATAAGTCATATTTACCTAAATGTTTTACTTCCCTAAAACATTTCATTTTACTTACTAATTAACACACATATCATTATTAAATACAACAATCATTTATGATAATAACCAAGATTATCATATTTGGATACCCATTTCACTATTGTCTTATTATGAAATCACTTCTATAAATTCAGGATTTTAGTTTCAGTTTGGATTCATTTCAAACTTATCTCTATTCAATTTTCAATTTAATTGTATTATTACCACCTAATTATTTTATTTTATTCCAATTTTGATATATATATATATATATATATATATTACTTAATTCTTTATTCAATTTCAATATCCAACAACCAATTATTGCTTTATAAATAAAATATAAGCTTTTATAAAAATCATTCATTAAAACCTATATAAAAGAAAATAACAAGTATGCTCTCATATATATATATATATATATATATATATATATATATATATATATATAGACACACGCGCACACACACACACACACACACATATATACTTAACTCAAACTAGGGTACCACTGACCCTATCCTTATTGAGTATTCCCACCAGAGTCAAGGTTCTCGCTTAACCTTCTACTCTGATACTAAATGTAACGACCCAAAATTTTCGATCTCGAAAATTCAAAATAGTTAGGTAAAAGAAGAAACGAGATAGAAGAAGAAGGAGAAACAGAAACACAGAATCTCACATTTGCAGCAGATCAAAATATAGTATCAAATAAAATAACAGTTATACAAAGGAAAACTGTATCAGTTAATCTACATTAGCACATCAGAGTCACAACATTTACACACAAGCTGGACAGTTAAAATTTAACTTGTCCTAGATAAACAATAATATCTCTCAAAGGAATACTCTATATGTTCCTCCCATCCAGCTCTCCACCTGAGCTCTAGAACGTTCTTACCTGAAAATCTGTAATACTCGGTCTGACCCAAGCATTACAACAAAGTAACACCCAGGTCAGGCTGAAAACCAGTGTGAGTAAACCCATATGCTAGAAAACACTATGTTATAACATACTTAAATTTTGGGGTAACTCGTTCTTTATTGCGAGTCTTAACATGTTATAGTCAACACTTCTTTCACAATCAATCTCTAAGTACCCTTACTTAGTTCCAATGGTCCAGCTCACTTAAATTGTTTTATTCTAGCCAATTGATTTCAAAGTCAAATCCAAAACGAATTATTTTAGATTACAAATTGGAGTGGTTTCGGGTATGTACCGATACCTGACCCCGGTCTCTTCGAATTCAATATCATCTTAAAAACAAAGAAGTTAAGTTTTAAACAATTCCATATATCCAGAATTATATATTTACGTAGCCATTCATCACAGATAGACAAACCATATTATCTCAAATTAGTCCAATCATACCATATCACATATTATTACTTATCAAAGATATCATGTAATCCAAGGCATACAATATCATTCAGTTATTCATAAGCAAGATAATTAGTCACGCCATTCCAATTAATTTAAATAAATTAAATTAATTCTTTTAATCACTTTTAATCCTGCTTACTTAACATTAATTAAAAACCATTAATTAATCATCCCTTAAATATCCTCTTTAATTACATTAAGTAATTAGCCTTAATTAATAACAAAAATTAATTAACCTTCACCCATTCACATTAATCACATTTATCCATAATTAATAACTCAAATTAATTATCCTATAATCACTTACATTGATTAATTATCCTTTAATTAATCGCACTCATTAATCAACAAACCCTTAATTAATATTTTATTAATTACACTATGTAATAATTCTTTATTACTTCCCTTAAGTAATTGACCTCTAATTACTTTCATCAAGTAATTATTCCTTTAGTTAATTATCCTCAATTAATTACCTTAATTTATTACATTGGTTAATTAACCTAAATCAATAACTAATCACAATTATTAATTATTTTTATACTAATAATTAGTTACTCTTTAATTGCTAATTTATAAATAAATAATTAATCTTTAATTATCAATCAATTAATAATTTTAAATGATAAATCATTTATCTTATTTAATCTCATTATTATTTCAAAATCTTACCTAATAACCTTGGAATCAAAATAACTTAAAAGCTTTAAGTTTAATTAAAATTTAAAGCACTTAATCTTTTCAATTAACTACTTAATTACCCGTTCAATTAAGTTTTAAAAACAATTTAAGGATTGACTTAATTAACTAAAACTTAAAAATAAATTTCTCAACTTTAATTTACAAACATTAAATAATCAATTATTACTTAAAATAGTTTTAAAAGTAGTTATTTTTAAACTTGACTTTTGTTAAATCTAAAATAATTAACATTCGAATAATACCCCAAGACAATTCGTGGTTTACTCGCATAAAACCTGAGCATTACCTCACCAAACCCCGAGTCAAATACTTCAAAATTCTCGAGCCAGCCGTGCACTCACGAACCCTGAATACTTCGAGCCATACACATAAACTACACGAGAAACGTACCATGCAATATATGAGAACAACGCGTGAAACCATCTTCCCCGAAAACTTAAACATCGCTAGAAACAAGTGCACATGCGTGAACATGCACCAGCCATCAGATCGCCTCCGGCCTTTGCTTCGGCCATTTCCAAGTCACCCATGACCTCGTTGATGAACTCGACCCTTCGGCCCCGTCGAACTCACCAAGAGACGAAAACAAGCAAATAAGACCAACCTGGAAACCACCATGTTGAAGGAAAAATCCCAATCACCGACGAACCAGACTTCGAGGACCCTCGCCTTCCTCACCGAAGCATCACCTCGTCTTCTAGCGTCGATTTACCCTATCGCGACTCGCTCCGATGCACTGACGTCAATGGAACCACCCCGATTATCAATCTTGCCAAACAACACCTCAAAACCCTATCTCGCCGATGTACGGCCACCTCGATCGTCATAAAAACCTCCCTTCATTTTTCCTACTATCACCAGCCACTCCGCTACCTTCAGCATCATGCAAGATAACCAGTTCATCGTCGATTTCCTGAATTTTCCCAAAACATACTTCCCGTACAACCTGGAAATCCTCGACATCTACGATCTTAAAAATCAAGAGACATACATCTAAATTCATCATTTCGAAATACGATTCTGATTATGTAATCAAATTTTAAAATTGACATGTTTGATTTTTCTGATAAATAATGATTTTACTGTAAAATCATTATTTCACAACATTCACTTAATATTTTTACCTGTAGATCTTTTTAGAAATGAATTTACATTGCCACAATCATTTTTATTTTTAAGATCTTAGCTAAATTTACAATGTATAAAGAAAAATTAAATTTTAAACTTGATTTGCAAACCTGTAACTAAGAACAGAGGGTTTATACTCATATGTACAGGCATACATATTCAAATATCTGCATATTTATTTATATACAAACATAATCTCATCATGCAAACAATTTCCACAAGGTTATTCAATGTTTTATCAAAAGCATCAATTTTAACAGGTTTATGCACAATTAAAAGTAGCAATTTACTTACCTGTTTAACATAAAAACAGGGAACAATTTTGATTTTCTCTGGAACTAGGAGTTGACCTGGAGACTGGAAACTCAAAGCTTTGAATTTTGAATCTGAAGTTGCTTGAATTGATTTGCTTACTGATCTGGACCTTGCTTAGCTATAGGTTTAGATTGCAAAAGCTTGATATAGTTTGGATTTAATTTTTTCCTTTTCTGAGTTGCTTTGTTTTGGGTTTTCAGTTTCGATAATAAAGACGAGAAAAAGAAAAAAAATATGTAAATTGGTTTCTTTTTTTCCAAAACATGTTTAAATTTTTTTAATTGCCACTTGTTATTTTGTTAGTTACACTTGTATTTGCATGGCTTAAATTCTTTACACCTGTTAAAAATTAGTATCTTTATGTTTACGTCCTCCACTTATTTCAACTTAAAAATTATGTTTTAACCCCTTTAAATTAAGTATTTATGTTTTTTTAATATATTTTCAAATGTATTATGTATTTGGACATTTGTTTTTATTCATTTATGTATTATGTTCACAAATGCATATATATATATATATATATATATATAAACAATGTTTTATTCCAAGTATTAAAAGGAAAGTGTTTTAAACTTTTTTTTGTATTAATCTTAGAAAATTTCACTATTATAAAGTTTTGCATATATCTACTAAATTTATTATAAGATTTGTTATAGTTTTTTTAAATTCTTTTATATATATATATTTCTAAATTATCAGAATTCCATTTATTTATCCAAATAAAATCAGATAAGTATATAATTATCAGATGACCAGAATCTGGGTTATCACACACGGGGGGCTTGTTTTAAACCATATAAGGCTTTTTGTAATTTAAAAACATGATCGGGATATTTTTCATGAACAAACAATGGAGGTTGTTCAACATATATGTTTTCTTTAATAAAACCATTCAAAGAGGCACTTTTGACATCCAATTGAAATAATTTAAAATTGTGTTTATTTGCAAAAACAAATAATGTACATATGGCCTCGAGTCTTGCTACTGGAGCAAAAGTTTCGTCGTAGTCGATACCTTCTCTTGATTATAAACTCGAGCTACAAGACGCGCTTTATTTCTAACTATATTTCCATTTTCATCTGCTTTGTTTTTAAATACCCATTTTGTTCCAATAACCGATTGATTTTCTGGTCTTGGTACTAGTTTCCAAATATTATTACGTTCAAATTGATTTAATTCTTCTTGCATGGCTATTATCCAAAAATTAAGGTTTGAAGCTTCTTTATAAATTTTTGGTTCAAAATTTGACACAAATGCAATATGAATTATTCGGTAAAGTTGATTTCCAGTTACTCTTGAATTGAGAACTCCAGTGATATTATCTTTGGATGATCTTTAAGAATTCTAGGAGATGATACTAAAGTATTGTTTTCTGCATTTATCTCATTATTAAAAGAATTTTTTGTATTTGTTATTGGAATTATTTCTTCATCGTCATTAGTATGATGGTTAAGAAAATTTTCATCAAATGAAACATGTAAACTTTCTTCGATTGTGTTAGTTCATTTATTAAAAATTCTACACACCTTGCTATGATCTGAATATCCAACAAAAATTCCTTCATCGGCCTTCGGGTCAAATATTCCCAAATTATCTTTTGCATTTAGCGTAAAACATTTTGATCCGAAAGTTTTAAAGTATGATACTTTAGGTTTTCTTCCAAAAAATATTTCAAAACAAGTATGTTTAGTTATAGATCGTATGGTAACTCGATTCAAAACATAACAAGCCGTAGCAATATCTTCTGCCCAAAATTATTTTAGTAGACCACTACTATTTAATAGTGTTCGTGCACATTCTTGTAACGTACGATTTTTTCTTTCTACTATACCATTTTGTTGAGGTGTGAGGGAAAACGAAAAATTATGACTTATGCCCTTTTTATTACAAAAATTGATAAAAAGTTCGTTTTTGAATTCTCCACCGTGATCACTTCGAATATTTTTAATTTTCATATCCATTTGAGTTTTAATTATTTTAGCAAAATTTTTAAACATTCCAAAGGTGTCACTTCTATGTTTTAAATATAAATTCCATGTATATCTTGAAAAATCATCAACTATTACGAAAACATATTTGTTGTGATTTATAGATCGTACTTGGGTTAGACCAAATAAATCAAAATGTAATAGTTCTAATGGTTGTTTTGCAGAAATACTATTTTGAGATTTAAAAGAGCATTTCTTTAGTTTTCTAATTTGACAATCGTCGCATAAATTTTCTACTTTGTAATTTATTTTAGATAAACCTCTAAATAGCTCATATTTTGCTAATTTATTAATATTTAAAATTAATATGAAAAAATCGATTATGCCATATGTTTGCGCCAAAATTGGTCACAAACCCCCAAGTATTGTGAAAGCACCAGTGTTGGAATATAAATCAGCAATATCCAAACACAAATCACAGATTTAAGCAAGCAACACGCAGTAAAATAGAAATTACGAACGAGAACACACAATTTATAGTGGTTCGGCTATCTCCGGCCTACGTCCACTTCAAAGGTTTTAACTTTTATTGATGTTCTTCGCTGATTACTCTTGATTACAACGGATTACAGTTGATGATAGCCTTGAAATCTGAATACAACAATGATAATGAAGTATGTAATTCAATCCGGCAGAGTCTGGACGTTCAATGGTGGAAGCTCCCAAAAGTCCCCCTTTCTGTTGGCTCTAGGGCTCTATTTATAGGCGTTGGAGGCCCAGATCTTGCTCAAACTTCGGGAGACTTCTTCTGGCACGTGAGTGGGCCCACGCGACCGACCCCACCAAGTTTCGTCTCGATCTGACATCTTTTCGAAGTGATTTTGAACCCATCAAGAAATGGTCCAATCGAGCTAAAACTTGGCAGGAGCAATCTTTATCTTGTATGTAAACTACTGTGAAAATTTCGTTGCATTTGGATCAGTAGGTTGGAAGATATGATGGGTTCAAAATGGGGTTTATTGCATGGCTGTTTGGTTCGAAACCATGCTTTCAAACCGATGGTTTCGAATCCATGGTGGCACGTGTCTTCATGTCGACGTGGAGTGCACACTTCTCTTCGATCCGGGTTTCGCTCCGAGTCGAATGCTTCGACTCCATATATCTCGGCGCATTCGAACCGATGGAAGACACGTCATCATGGTTGGTTGACCCAGTGGGTTCGAACTGGACTTCGTGATGGATTCGAACTGGACCTTCGTGATGGGTTCGAACTGGACCTTCGTGATGGGTTCGAACTAGACCTCTGTGATGTGTTCGAACTGGACCTTCGTGATGGGTTCGAACTGGACCTTCGTGATGGGTTCGAACTGAGCAACGTCCATTCCTCTTAACTCGAATCCATCATAACTTGAGCATACGACCTCGGATTGACTTGAAATTTGAGGTGCGGACTTCTATGATCTCTCTTGTCATGTCCTATCAATTGTGGCCCGATCCAGACTCGGACAAAATTCATCGATATCCATTGTTATCCTGCAATGCATGGTCGACATTCAAGAATAATAATCATCGATTTTTAGTAAATCTTGGGTATCTCAACTTTGCCAAAAGTTGGGATAACACTTTGCCCCCCAAAACATGCCTTTTTGTAAAAGGTATGTTTTGAACGGTCTTAAATCGAGTGTAGTAAATATATGTTTCATCCATAGCTGTGGTGTTATCAATCAAGTTTGTGGCTGTTCGAAGCCGAATTAGCATTCGTTCTTTACGTAGAAATTGAGAATGAAGTTCCGTAGTCTCTCCGGACTATTAATGGCTACTCTGAACCCTTACTAAGCCCATTCTAGACTTAGTGATTGAATAGAAAGATCCTATTGCACTCTGGCGTTGCCTTCTATCCCCTGCACTCTGGTCCCAGTTAGGACGTATAGCGATCACATGGTCGTTCTAGACCGATCATAGCCTCTCCGGGCTCTTGCTGGATCCCATCCTGTCACTCTCTGGTGAAGGGGAAACAGCGCTTAAGTGAGTTGATCCTGTCGCTCTCCGGCGAAGCAACTCACTTCTTGCACTCCGGTTCAGTGTATCTGAACATTAAGCGATGTCTTGGTCGTTCGAGACCGATCATAGCCTCTCTGGGCTCTTGCTGGATCCCATCCTGTCACTCTCCGGTGAAGGGGAAACAGCGCTTAAATGAGTTGATTCTGTCGCTCTCCGGCGAAGCAACTCACTTCTTGCACTCCGGACCCCGCCTCTCCGGGTAGGGTCATAAAGCGATCACGTTTATATTGAAATTTAATGTTCATCCTTTGACTCTCCGGTCAAAAGGTTTATTGTAAGAAGTTCTAATTTATTTATTAAAATTTGAGTTCTAGATGTTCAATCTCAAACATCAGAAAAAAGCTAAACATTGCCTCTCCGGGCATATCGGTTTATCTCCATCTCAGAGCATGCCTAGGGATCTCTCCGGTTCCCGTACATGTGTAAGTGGAGTAACCGTTTTATTCTGAAAATAAATCTAAATGAAATTATTCGACCAAAGTTCAAATCACGGACTTGGCCCTCGCCATCTTCAATCAGTGGATGACGAGTCGTGATCCCGATCCAGGATCGTTCCTGTTAGGTGGAGGCGGTAGTTGTTCTGGCCTTACCGCCGCAGTCCGTTCTCTGACAAATTGGGGCAATCTACCACCCCTGGCATGTTCTTCCACCTCATCCTTTAGGTGGCGGCATTCATCTGTGGTGTGCCCATCCAGCTCATGGAATAGGCAATATTTTCCCGTCCTGCGCTCCCGCTCAGTGGGATCCCTTATAGGTGCCTTTCGATAGGGGAGTTGCCCCCGGGTTTCAGTGTAGATTCTTTCCAGGCCTGCAGTCAGATCTGTGTACTGCCTAAATCTCGATTCTCGGAATTTCTTCCGTTTATCAGGACCATCACGCCTATCATCCTGTTTCCTTTTTCCCTTGTCCGCTCCGGACTGATCTCGGGAGGTTCCTTCGTTTTGTGCGGCATTTGTTTCCAGCCTCTCGGCTCGTGATTCTTCCAATCGGATGAACTTTTCAGCCTTATGAAAGAATTCTCCAAGATCCTGCGGTGGATCTTTAGTCAGAGAATCTTTAAATTTGGTGCCCTCCGCGACTCCTGCCGCCGCCGCTATCAAAATCATCGATGGATCTGGGCGATCTACAGAAGTCACTGTTACATTGAATCTTAGTAGAAAATCTTTTATGGACTCTCCGGTCCTCTGCTTGATCGAAGCTAAAGTCATCACACTCTTGGGTCGCGTCACATGGACCCTAAACTATCTCATGAAGCAGTCAGCAAGCTCTCTCCATGTCCTGATTGATCCAGTCTCTAGTTGCCTGAACCATAGTGCAGCTAAATCTGATAAATATAGAGGGAAGCATCGTGCCATCACTTCCTCGGATGCCCCCAGCACTTCCATGTGCCTGATGTATCTGGTAATATGCATGGTCGGGTCTGACCTTCCGTCATAGGGATCTAGCGTTGGTAATTTGAATTTTGGAGGGTTCCTTGCGTTTCGGATGTTCGGAGTGAATGGACTCCGACTGACTTCTTCCAGCCCTCCACTAGGCAATCCTCCTCTCATGATTCTTCGCATCAGGCCAATCATTCTCTCGTCTTCGTCTAGGGGTTGGCCCCTTGTCAAGTTCCTATCCTGCCCCCCAAGCCTTGAGGGGAATTCCGGTACGTACTCTTCTGGTGGCTCGTTGGCATATGCATTGGCTCCAACTTGTTGAGCTCCGTCTATTGGTCTCCCAGTATCGGACCTTGAGGGTCTGCCCCCAAGGCCTTGTTGACCACCTTCAACTCCTGTATTCTGGTCTTGAGCCTGACCTTCATTAGCTTCTGTAATCCTGATTCCTTGTCCCGCACTCGTAGCTGTTGTAGTTGGTCCAAGGTTTTGCATGTTCATCGCCCTCATCTGTTCGAGGAAATTCTGCAGCATCTCCTGTTGACTCTTCATCATGCTTTCGCGCAATGAATTAGCCATAGCCTCCATCTCGTCTCTTGTGATGTAGACGGAAGCTTGTCCTTCTCTTGATCCGGAGGATGCTTCTTGGCTTCCTCTTTGTTGGCTCCTATCAACCCTTTGTCTTGTTTGTCGAGTCATTGTCTCTGAATTGGAAGTCTTCGAACTCTTGAATCTCAACTCTGAATGTAGCGGGTGCTAGTCCCTCTCAGTGAAAGCACCAAAGTGTTTGCGCCAAAATTGGTCACAAACCCCTAAGTATTGTGAAAGCACCAGTGTTGGAATATAAATCAGCAATATCCAAACACAAATCACAGATTTAAGCAAGCAACACGCAGTAAAATAGAAATTACGAACGAGAACACACAATTTATAGTGGTTCGGCTATCTCCGGCCTACTTCCACTTCAAAGGTTTTAACTTTTATTGATGTTCTTCGCTGATTACTCTTGATTACAGCGGATTACAGTTGATGATAGCCTTGAAATCTGAATACAACAATGATAATGAAGTATGTAATTCAATCCGGCAGAGTCTGGACGTTCAATGGTGGAACCTCCCAAAAGTCCCCCTTTCTGTTGGCTCTGGGGCTCTATTTATAGGCGTTGGAGGCCCAGATCTCGCTCAAACTTCGGGAGACTTCTTTTGGCACGTGAGTGGGCCCACGCGACCGACCCCACCAAGTTTCGTCTCGATCTGACATCGTTTCGAAGTGATTTCGAACCCATCAAGAAATGGTCCAATCGAGCTGAAACTTGGTAGGAGCAATCTTTATCTTGTATGTAAACTACTGTGAAAATTTCGTTGCATTTGGATCAGTAGGTTGGAAGATATGATGGGTTCAAAATGGGGTTTATTGCATGGCTGTTTGGTTCGAAACCATGCTTTCGAACCGATGGTTTCGAATCCATGGTGGCACGTGTCTTCGTGTCGACGTGAAGCGCACACTTCGCTTCGATCCGGGTTTCGCTCCGAGTCGAATGCTTCGATTCCATATATCTCGGCGCATTCGAACCGATGGAAGACACGTCATCATGGTTGGTTGACCCAGTGGGTTCGAACTGGACTTCGTGATGGGTTCGAACTGGACTTCGTGATGGGTTCGAACTGGACCTCTGTGATGGGTTCGAACTGGACCTTCGTGATGGGTTCGAACTAGACCTCTGTGATGGGTTCGAACTGGACCTTCGTGATGGGTTCGAACTGGACCTCTGTGATGGGTTCGAACTGAGCAACGTCCATTCCTCTTAACTCGAATCCATCATAACTTGAGCATACGACCTCGGATTGACTTGAAATTTGAGGGGCGGACTTCTATGATCTCTCTTGTCATGTCCTATCAATTGTGGCCCGATCCGGACTCGGACAAAATTCATCGATATCCATGGTTATCCTGCAATGCATGGTCGACATTCAAGAATAATAATAATCGATTTTTAGTAAACCTTGGGTATCTCAACTTTGCCAAAAGTTGGGATAACACCGTAACCACGGATCATCACGTTTGGCGGTTAAACATAAATTTGAATTTTGATTTATATTCATATTTAAGACATAAATATTTTGTTTCTAAAACCCTCAAAGATAAGTTGTTTGTTATTGTCGAAAATATTACATCTATCTTTTTCAAAATTGATTTGACAACCTTTATCGCATAATTGACTAGTACTAAGTAGGTTGTGTTCTAAATTTTGTACTAACCAAACATTTGTAATAATAGGAGAGTTAGAAATACCAGAGTTGATGACTTCTCCGATGCCAACGACATATCCTTTTGAGTTATCTCCAAAAGTTACCGTTCCACCATCGATGTATGTTATATTTGATAACATTTTTGCATTCCCAGTCATATGCTTAGAGCATCCACTATCAAGTATCTATTCTCCTTATTTTTTATTTTAAGTACCTGCAAAATAAAAGATGATTTAATTGGTACCCATATACTTTGTTAGGGTCCTAGATGTTAGGATGAGCAGGTAGCCATACCCAAGAGGTTTGGTACCTTTACGAACATAATTTTTATTATAGACTACATTACTTAAAAAATTATTAATATATTTTTGTCTAATCAAATTATTATTTGTCTTAGGAATACAAATTTTATATTTTTGGTATTCGTATTAGACTTAAGTGGTTTTTTTGTCTTTTGATAGATAAAACTAGATTTCTTAATATTATTCCCTTTTTGTTTAGGAATATTTTTAAATCCTGTTCCATTTCTATTACCTGATGGTTTTGATAAGATTTTCCAAAACTTGGTTTTCTTTATTAAATTTTGAAACATTATTTGTAATTATATCTAATTTTTCTTTTAATTCTAAATTTTCAATTTTCAATGTTTCTATATTACTCTTCAAGTTGATATTTTCTTTTAACAAGTTATCCTTTTCCATTCTAGTTTTTCCAAAATCAACCAAATTATTTGTAATTTTTTCTTGAGATAATTCTAGTTCCTCCTCTAAAATAATTTTTTCATCTTTTAACATTCCTACTTCAAGTTCTAATCTATTTATTTTGGCTATATATTCTTTATTCAATTTTTTAATTCATTTGAATTTATCATCTAATTCCATGCTAAGTTCTAATAATTCATCATAGCTAAGTTCGGGACATACCTCATCAGTTTGTGCCATAAAGCATATATTAGCTTGTTCTCCATCACTATCGCTATCACTATCTGATGATAATGAAGAATCCAAGTCATCCCATGTTACTTTGAAAGCTTTCTTCATTTTGAATTTTTTGAATTTGTTCTTCTTTTTATCATTGTTGAGCTTGGGACAATCTTTCTTCATATGTCCAAATTGGTCACATTCATAGCATTTGATTGATGTTTGATTTGTAGAGCTTGATTGTCCTCCTTTCTGGAATCTTTTCATTTTCCTAAATTTCTTGGATTTTTTGTTATTTTTGGAAATAAATACGATTTCTTCTTCATCTAAGTCAGAGTCTTCATTTGTTGCTAGGTATGCTATGTTTTTCTTCTCCGAATTTTGTTCTTTACTTGCCTGCAAATTAGCTTCATAGGACATTAAATTTCCTATCAATTCTACAACTAAAAGTGTTAAGAGATTGTTAGCTTCTTTGATAGCTAATACTTTTCTTTCCCACTCTGGAGTTAACGAATTGAGTATTCTAGATATTAAGTCAAAATTTGTGAATTCGACTCCAAGTGCCATTAAATCATGTTGAATGGTTTGGAATCTAGAGTACATATCTACTATAGATTCATTTTGTTTCATTTTAAATGATGAAAATTGATTTTGTAAAATTGAAATCTTAGTTTGTTTAACTTTGTTTATGCCTTCGTGTGTAACCTGTAGGGTACGCCAAATATCATATGCAGTATTACATAACATGACATGTGAAAATTCATTCTTATCTAATAAATAAAATAAAAAATTCATAGCTTTTGCATTATTAGAAGCTGCTTCATTCCATGTGTTCATAGCAATGTCAGGTACTTCATATTTATTTTGAGTGGCTACCAAAATTCTAATCCATTAGCTTCCATAAAAATTCACATATGTATTGACCAATATGCATAGTTAGAACCATTAAAAAGTGGGGGTCGTGTTG
The DNA here is from genome assembly GCA_030765085.1 of Allium cepa. Classification (NCBI taxonomy): domain Eukaryota; kingdom Viridiplantae; phylum Streptophyta; class Magnoliopsida; order Asparagales; family Amaryllidaceae; genus Allium; species Allium cepa. The sequence continues at coordinate 108,451,179 of CM060942.1, read as the reverse complement.
TGGATTGACCTTCTTGAAAAATACTTGCCATATTAAAGTGACTCAAAAACGTGTTACTGTACTTTGATCAACCCTTGCTCTGATACCAATTGAAAGTCTATAGGGTGGATCGTGTAGTGTATATGCAAGTATATGTAACAAAATATATAATGCAACTAACACAATACTAATCTAAGTAAATATAGAATAAGCACATTAGGATTTTGTAATGGTTCGGACCTCCCATCCTACGTCTTGTCCCGAAGCTTCCCTTCGAAATTCGACTATCAAACACCCTCGCTTCTCCCGAAGGAATAGGCTTGGTTACAATAAATTGTTCTTGTCAAATGTGTGTTCTATAACACGGATATTGATCAATTAGTACAAATGCTTCCAATATTCTAGAGAGTATTGTTTGTGAGGAAATAAATATATGAAAGAGTGAAATACAAGTATAGATTGCTAGAGATCAAGAATATATGATAGAGTATGTGGTTAGAGAGCGTAAGTAAGTAAAGTAGTTTGTTCTCTTGATTCTTGATGATATATAGTTGTGGAGAGTTTTCTTGAGTAGTTACATCCATTAACAAGTACTCTACAGTTGCTTCTGTCGATGATGAAGAGTTGTAGCGAAGAGAAGCGGAGATGTCTATTCGAATGTGGCAATTGAAGTTTAAATTTAAAATTCAAGTTTGAAATCAGACGTCTAGAATATATTTCAGACGTCTGATACTATATATATTTTTGAATATAGTAGTAGATCAGTCTTTTGGGTGTAGTTGCCAGACGTCTGGTTCAGTTTCCAGAGAACTGTATCAAATGTCTGGCTTGTGCACCCAGACGTCTGATATCGTACATATCAGCTTTTATGCTCTTTTTCTTATGCTTCTTTGATCCTATCAACTTCTAGTTCTTTGAGCCTTGTTCTTGTCTTTCTAGTGATGTTGCTCTAGCAAGTAACTGTATATATAATATATATGCATATTCGATTTCCATTGTATAGTTGTTGTCATCGAAATCATAGATTTTGATGTCCTAATAGAATTTACACCTAAGAGTCACAAAACGAAAGCTTTGAATACTCCTACTATCACTTGATTTAATTATTTATAATTGTTATGAATTGATTAATATTTATGAAATATTAAATATAAAATTTGTTTAATTTGTGTTTATAAATATTAAATAGTGTGTATTACGTATCGATATCTGATATCGATGTGCATTTTAATTAGACTTACATGCATTTTTTTTATTGATGAGGCTTGAAGTCATTTTAAGGCCTAGAAAGGAGCCTAGGGTAGAATTTTGATTCAAAAAGAGGTGAATTAGTAAAACAAAAGTTAGATCAGAATCCCATTTTTGCTCCTTAGCATCTTTATATATATTCATCTCTAGCCCAATTTTATCTGCACTTTCTTTTGCTGCTTCTAAGACCAGTTTAGGTCGTGTAACACCCCGTAAAATGAATCATAAATAAATGAATAAATTAAATTAAATATGATAAGGTAGAAAATGGAAATTTTATAAAAGTTGTAATTTGACCATGAAAGTTATACCATTGCATTCATGGTGAAATTCTAATTAGTTTCCATATATAACATGTTAAAAATGGAGCCCGAACGAAGAAGTTATGAGCATTTGAAGTTTTCTGATTTAAAATAATTTGAATAGGATTCGAATAAATAATTAATTCCCTAATTTGAAATTTCAAATTAACTATGATCAGACTTGGAGGTTAAGTAACGTTAAAAATTAGCAATAATGTTAAAAGTTAATTAGGGTATGCAATCAAAAAATAATCAAGCAACGTTAAACTAAAATAAATACCTTTCTAAAATAAAGGAGGAAGTCGACCCAGCACCTCAAGGGTCAACCTAGAGGTCGATCATAGGGGTCGAACGCTTGGAGCATAGTGGTCGACCACTTCCTTGTTGTGGAGCCTATTTTGATGAGTTGTACGTTCCAGATTTATCCGTTTTTAATCTATTCTCATTCAAAGGTTCTAGTGTATTTCAACCACTATAAATTAGATCCTAGACCTTTCAATTTTACACAAATATTTTAGGAACAAAAGCAAAACTCTGTCATTGTTGTCTCTCTAAATTAGATTCAGAAACTCCGTAGGGAGTTCAGGTAAGAATCCAATCTATTTTCTATTTATTTCTTCTTCCTCCAACCTATTCTTAATCTAATCTCCACCAACTATTCTGAATCTAATAAATATATATACATCTTCCCTATTGTGTGTGTATATATCAAAAGAGAAGATTCTAGAAGAGATTGCGAGGCATGCAAATCCAAGGAAGGCGAAGCTAAGGCTATTCTGTGAGTGGAAACCTTAGTATTTCTTTTTAGCAATTATTTAGTGTATTTCATTTTGTATTTGAATATGCCTTAGGAATTTTGGGATTTCAAAAATATGTTAGATTCCTTTTTATTTCAATATGCCAATTCTATGTTGAGATTCCTAATTATTTCCATTAATTTGATGGAATTTGTTTCGTTTATGCAATTTTTGATAATTTTTTAGTCCATTCCACTTCTCCTTCTTCTATGGATCAAATTACAATTCTTCAATAAAATAAGGGGTATAGATCTATTTGTAGTTCACACCACTTATTCTTATCTATTTCTTTGTAAAAGAGGAATAGAATGTGAGGTTTATATTGCAATTCTTATTGTTTAAGATATTCCATTGAATTGGTGTAATAAATTGAATTTATGTTTTCTTTACAAGTTTATTATTACAGTTTTGGTTATGAATATTTATTCTCTATTTTGGATATTTGAATCCCATAAAATCTTGGGAATTTTAAGAAAAAGGACTTTGTAATAATATTTGGTTAGGGAATTGACATTTAACGCTAGTTTAGAGCATAAAATCCATACGTTTAGAACTTATTGACGCGAATATTTATTTATCTCCATTTGTGCAATTAACGTATAATTACTATGTATATGGAGTAGTTAATGAACCATTTATTTCCCTCGGGCAGGAAAGTAATAGATTGTTAGTTGAAAATAAGAGGAAGCTCTTATATCGCCTAATTATTGCTTTAGGTCATAATAAGGAAGATTCCTTATAAGGCCTTATTTATGAAATGGTAAGATGAATATATATATATATGGAGAGTAATTATGTCTGGCAAAGTCATAGGGATGCGAGGTCAATAGAGTTACTTGACGGAGGTTCGCTCTTCACTTTGAGGCTACCAGAAGTTGTGTACACTTTGATTGATGTGAGATATCCTTATGATAAATATTTATAATGACACGAGGTTGGTCCCAAATTCTATAGGGGAAATCTTCCCAGCTAATCTGGCAACCAGTTCCTGGGAATAATCGGACTAATGTGAGACGTCATTATGAGTATGGGCCATATGATAAAGGGCCTACTATGGGGTCTTGAGGTATTAAGTGGTTGGACCTACCTTTTTCCCCCAGATGAAGTATAAATGGCCAAGGGGTTATGTTAGGTGGTATCTCAATAGTGGTTCGCTTCGGAAAATAGGTATTAAATGACAGGGTCTGCCTTAATTAAGGTATTTAATGACTAGAGTCTACCTATTTTCCACAACGAAGTGTTAAGTGGCCTAAGAGATTTCATATGATGTCAGCTAGATAGTACCGGTAAGGAGCATGCCTTGAAAATAGGTATTCAATGATGGGGTCTGCCTTAATTAAGGTATTGAATGGCCAAAGTCTGTCCATTTTCCAATAAAATGTATTAAATTGCTTGGGCACCGTCTCTCACGTTATTAGCTATTTATGACTTATGATTGAGATATGTGATTCTAGAAACCTATTTCAGGAAATGGAAGGTGTTAAGTGGTTGGAACCACCTCCTTTCCTTATAAAAAAGTATTAAATTGTTTTAATGGTTTTATGTTCTTAGACATATTCTTGTTTTGAAATATATGCTTAAGTACTTAAAGGTAAGACTCGAGGTTTTTATTCACCAGACACTTTTATTTTGAATCCCTCCTCATTACAATACAGATTAAGGATGGAGTGATGGTAGTGACGATTCTTAGGGATGGAGAAGCTTTGGCTTATGGCAATATATGTTACTATTACGTGCTTTTTTGTGTACCATGTATTTAGAGAATTGTTGTAATGGATATCATGTTACGTTTTTTTATGGAATTTTGTATTATGACATTTTTATAGTTTTGAAACAAATGGGTACCCCCTATTATTATATTTTTTCCCCATCCTCTATGAGTTCTAAAAGCTTAGCTATGGCTCTATACTATCATTTTCTTAGTTCTACCAACAACTTACCTTAGAATGGATCTAAGTTTAGAAGAGTCTTTTCTAGCTTGAAATTTAGGCATGTTCAGGGGCAGATCGTTACTTTGATTTCGAAGCCTGGGTCCCGATCAACAGATAAAGTATACAATGTGTATAAGTGGCATACTTGTTATTTTGAAAAAGACTTTTCAAAAGATTTTTCAAAAACTCATGTTATATATATACTTATTTTGAATTTACACTTAACTCTATAAATTCCGACTGTAGAAGTAGCCGCTACCATATTCCAAAAGGGTGGATGAACAAACTATGAGTTGGAAAATGAATAGAGTTAAATTTATATTTCTTTATGGCATCTAAACTCCCTTATCATTGTAGGTCCTATAAGTATTAAGGTAAGAGGGATATGAATTGTATATGGAAAGGTTGATAGGAAATAAATGACCTTAAATAAACGTCCATTAGGTTGATTATATTACAGACAAATTAACATTTATGGAGGTAACAAATGAACGTGTTATGTATTAATAAAATATGGAAGTAAGGAAAAGAGAAAAATTTTGTAAGAAGGAATACAATTATCACCACAATGAGGAATTGGATTTTCAAAGGGTGGAATACAAAGGTTTAAAAGAAAGAACAAATTTTAATCCTACCTTTTGGGACATAATTTGATAAAAAGGTTTCTTTGAAATCGCCTTGAAAATTTTGAATGTGCCTTTTAAAAGATTTTGAAATGAAAATCTATAAGTTAATTTTTTTTTGATAAAAATTGATTTTAGATGACTTTTAAATTATACCACCATTTATTTTGTAAAAAGCTTGAATTAAAAAGGGTAGTGAAACATTTTTGGTAGGTGATTTTAGTTTAAAAATTTGGTGACTTGAGAAGTTAATTTTTTTTCCAGTTATTAACTTCTAAATTTAAAATTTGATTGGATTAGAAAAACTTTCAGATTCCCTATTTTTGTATTCTTCTATTTATCTATGTTATATTTCCTTTACAATAAATTTGAAAGTTTTTCCCTTTACAACTTCTTAATGGCTATTTAAGTTTGAATTGTCTGGAAATATAAATATGATTTTAGACAGCGTTGGAAATATACCACCATTAGCTTTATAAAATTTTGGAAAGGTAATGCAATTTTTAAAAATAGTGAATTTCTTTAAGACAAAATGGTGGATGGCTTTAATTGCAAATTATGACTTGAAAAGTTTTTATTTTTTAACCTTTTTAATTTCATTAAAAAGATTTTAATTTTTGGTTGTTTGATTCTTCTATTTTCCTTGTTTATAAATCTAAAAGTTCTCTTAGAACAATTTTTAGGGGTATATAGATAGAAATAACACATATTTTGGAATAGAGAAATAGAAAGTATAAAAAAAGGAATGTCTGATAGTATAGGAAGGAGAGCATTCCCATATAAGGCGATGAACAGAATAATGGCTGGAATTTAGGTAATAATAGAATTGTGAATTTTGGTAGATGAGATATTGCAAGGAGTAATAGAGTAAGATAGAAGTTATCTTTACATATTCCACCTATTTTTCTATCGTGGAAAGTTATAAAATGTATCTTTGATCATTGATTGGATTTAAATGATGATTGATAAATAAGTTAGGTGTTTTTGTATAAGGAGAAGAATTTACGTAAAGATAAGAATTATATATGTTTTTTTAATTTGAATACAAAAGTTATTTAAATAATAATAATACTAGATTTGATTAAAAAAAAGAGTTGCAAGAGATTTTAAGATTTCTTGAGCAAAGTTACAAGATATATTTCAAAAAATAACAGTATATTTTGAGTGATAAGGTAACATATATTATTAAATGCTTTAGAAGGAAATAACTCTTATTTTGAAATGATGATTATGAAAATTTTACTATTTGTAAATGATAATTCTTGTAGTTAGAAAACTCTTTGAAATAAAAATGGTTTAACATATTATTCTGGAACGATAATTGAGTTCTAAATCTTTTGTATTAAAAATCCTATTTCAAGAAGGAGTAAATCCTTATTTTAGTAAGCTATTGAAAAGGAAAGTTTTTCACAAGTTCCTTCTTGAGAAATCATGAAAATTTTGAATGTCGTAAATTAGATAGACTAGCTTTTAGGGGAAAAAGTTTTGATAAGAAAAGCTTTAAAAAGGGAGATTATTATATTCCTATTTGGGAACAAAGGAATTTTGAATCTTCGATATAAGTTTTTATTGAACTTTAAATTTTCAAAGATGGAGATATTGAACTTGATACTTCATGTTTTAAGTATTTCAAGAAATAAATAAATAAATTCTTATTTTTAAATAAGTTTATTCGTATGAAGTTATTTTATTTTGTGTGCGAAAGTTATGACTTTATTAAATTTTATGGAGCAGATACGGATCATAACCTAGGTTGGATGGACTATGGTATTTTTAGGATATGAATAAAATTGAATTATAATGTACAATCTAATTCGGAAATTTGAAGACAATCCCAAATCTATATTTGAAGAAGTTGGTAAAGTGTAAAGGTATTCCGGATCTGTAACTGGGTTGTGAATTAGGTTTCCCAAAGGATATGAATTTCTATATTTTAATTCCATATAATTTCCATAAATTATCCAATTTCAAAATACATATAAAAGTGCAAAGTTACAATGAATATGCTAAAAAGGAAAGAGATGTGTAAGAGATGGACATTCTTTTCCATAGTTTACACTATCTATTTCACTAATAAAAAATCAATAATTCCTTATAATTTCAAACAAAGAAAAAAAATCTCAATTGTGGTTAATTTGTGACGGCAATCATTTTGGAAGGATTGCTTCGATAAATTAAAATATTGAAATGAGTATTCTAGTTGTACAATTAGTAGTTAGATATAGATACCGTATAGCTATGCAAAACGATTAGAATATGTATATAGGTAGCATAGGTTACGACTATAAGCATATTTGTTAGTAATTGATGGATTGGGATTTATGGACGTTAATTGCGAATTTAACGGGCAATAAATTCGCAATTAATCAGCAAAAAAGTGATCTAATAGGGATTTATTAAGGAAACTTGATATTGCATTTGAGGAAGAAAGAAATTCGATTAATGAATGGATTTTGGAAACATAAAGAAAGTTAAAATATTAAAGAGGGATTAACTGGAATGGTCCAGTTCTGATAGTAATGATCAGCTGCTATGGATATTAATTGAAGTAGTAAATGGATCATTTTATTAAAGACCGAATAAAGGGAAATTATGAAAATGGGCAGCAATGGAATTAAATATTAAAAATAGCCTATCTTAATTTCGGAAGGAGTGCTAGGACCTCGACATAATTTATACTAACTGATAAATGGCAACTTCCAGTAAAATTGTCTTTTGGAGTTCTTGGATTATAGTCGCTTGTTGCCATCCTTAGTTATTCGAAAAGTAGATGATGTGCTATAAGATATATTCTTGTTTTATTCCTGCATAGACTTTATGAATGAGATTTAAACCATCTGATATATGTTGGGAAATAATGTAAATAAGGAAAATTTATGGGAACACTTAAGTAGCGATAGGCCATAGGTAAAACTGGAAGTTAATGAGAAAATTAGGCTAGCAGCCTAAAGTGAGTAAATGTTTCAATCTCAAAACTCTAGATTTTGGGAAACATAAGGGATTTAGCTCAAAAAATTCCACCATAAAAGGAAAAGAGAAAATGTAAAGGAATGAAAATGGAATTTCCTATTGATCAATGATTAAGAAGAAGGTGTCAGAAATTTTCAGTTAGAAACTGTAACAACCCGCATATTTATCGATTTTATATTTAAATATTTTGTCGTTAATCGGATATTGGTCCGAAAAGCTACTTTTTGCAAACGGTCAAATTAGGACCCCGAGACCACTTCCATTGAGTTCGAAATGCCGTTTACAATCTTTTTAAGTATAAACTTTGATATGTTTGGGGTTGATGGAATTTCACTAACTTTTCCCGCTTTGGACTTTGGGTTGGTTTAGCCTATTAAAGCTAAGTTCCAACCCTTCTCCTCATCTCTTCATAAATTCCTACCTAACTCTAGTTTTAGCATTAATGGTGAGTGGAAAGGGAAATTAAAATTCCAAGCCCAAGTTCATTAGCAAATTCAACATCCAACTCCAAAATCAAAGTAAAGACATTGGATTCAAGCTTGTAGTTGCTTCTCTATTGACTTCAAGCTTCTTCTTCATTGAATTTGTGCAAAGGTGAGATTTTTATCTCACAATTCTAGTCTATAACTATATTGGACTGTTCGGAATGATTGCACATCACTTTAGCATGTAGATTTTGCATTTGGTTTGGATTGGATTAGCGAAAAACTCCAATTTTTAGTGTTTTTGGCGAAAAACTGCAGTTAGGTCGCACTGCCTCGGAATTAGGTCGTTCTGGTAGAAAATTCGCCTCGGAGTTAGGTCGTAGGTCGTAGGTCGCTCACCTTTAGGTCGTGCCCCTTTAGGTCGCTCGGCCTTGCCTACCTCGTTAGGTCGCGTGGCCTTAGGTCGTTCCCCTTTAGGTCGTATGACCTTAAGTTGTTCACATGGGTTAGGCGTTTAAACCATTAGGTCGCTCGAATGAGTTAGGTCGTTGGACCTTAGGTCGTTTACCCTTTAGGTCGTGTGTTCCACTAGGTCGCGTGAACCCTTAGGTCGTTGGACCTTATTCCCTCTTAGGTCGGCAACCAGTAGGTCGTTTGCCTTGCTTAACTCGCGAACACCGTTAGGTCGCAACCCTTTAGGTCGCTCGACCTGTGCAACTGTTAGGTCACGAGTCTCCCTTAGGTCGTGTGTACCTTAGGTCGCACCTTCTTGGTCGTGTATTACTCCTTAACTCGTTTATATTAGGTCGCGAGCCCCTTAAGTCGCTCGCCTCTGTTAGGTCGCGCATCACCCTAACTCGCTCGGCCTTGCCTTTGTTAAGTCGCGAGACACGTTAGGTCGTGCATCACCCTAACTCGCTCGGTCTTGCCTTCATTAAGTCGCGTGACATGTTAGGTCGCGCATCACCTTAACTCGCTCGACCTTGTTTAGGTCGTTAGGTCGCGAACGCCTCTAGGTCGCTCGACCCCTTATACTCGAAGGTCGCTCGATTCTATCCTCCTTTAGGTCTTCACTAGGTCGAACCCCGTAGCGGGGGAGTTGCCCCCGCACCCCCACCATGGGTGGTTGCCACCCCCTGGACCCCCCCTCCGTAGGGGATCTTATCTGAAAAACATTCAACAGAACTTGCTTTGTTGAGATGCTGAGTTGACCATTCTTCGAAACAAACTATCTTTAGCTTCTCGGTCGATTTTATGGTATCACGGCCTTGCTAAAAAGGCGGGATAACAACTTTAGAAATATGAAGGTTTCAATACCAGTAGTAAATATCAAAACTCTTTCAACAAAATGATTTCAACTCTATTTTCAATAACAAAGCTCTTTTCTTAAACCGTTTTCCAATCTACTAGTATATACAAACCTTTACCTCACTCGGATGAGAAATCTAATTAAACGGCTTAGTAAAACAAGTGGTATGAAACACTTGCGTTCACTTCTTCGGTTAATTCTTGGACTTGTTCGATTGAACCTCTTGTGACAATTTTCTAGTGAAGGTTTACAGTTTGTTCGTAAATATTTAAGTTAAGCAAGTGGTTATGGGACACGAAGATAAACTTTTATATTTACTAGCTTAGTGTAATTGACACTTCTCGTTGATTGATGATCATTTTATGATTTAGACTAGCAATTGTGCGATGTCTCTTTGTTTGCAAGGTTAGACTGGACCTCATGGGTGTGATTCCGACTCACACATATCTCTTTGTCCGCAAGGTTAGTCTAGACACCATTTGTGTGATTCCACTCACACATACCATTTTGTTGCGAGGTTAGGCTAGACACCATTTGTGTGATTCCGCTCACACATACCTTTTTACTTTTTGGTTAGCCTAGACCTCATCTGGGTGATTCCGACTCACCCATATGGGGTAGCTCCCCATGGTCTTCGGACCGTCATGTGATAGGCCTTTTTCCCTTTTTCTTTGATTTCTGGATTTCTTGTGTTGATTTCTGGAATTTATGCCATTGACTTGTTATGAGTACAAGTTTAGGGTATGATGCCCTCTTTGGATCTTTGAGAAGATTCTTGTGATATTGATTTATCTCTTATTGATTGATCTTCTGTTGATCATCATTTGCATACTTATAGTAGTATGTCAGTATGGATATTTTATGTTTATGCCATATCTTTTATTTTATACCATGTCATCTGATATTTATAGCTAGACTGATCCGTTTATTATTTTCTTAAATAATACTCGGGTCAGACCGAGATTTTACAGGTGCTTCTGCTTGACTTCTTCCCGGGATTTGCTACTCTGACTTTTGGCTAACTATTTAGATTAGCAGTTTTTGTTGTATACACTTGAGATATAGACTCATAGTTGTATTCTTTTGTATAGCACGTGTTGCTATTCTTTTGTATTATTGTGGATCTTTTTGACCAATACTCTGATGTACACTTTCATGTGTTAGTTATATATTCATATCTTCTTCCGCCTTTGTGATATGGATGTCTGTGACTGATTTGTGTTATGCTTATTTCTATGTTTGTTTCCGAAGATTATTTATAGCCACCGTGTGATAAGCAATCACATGGATGGTCGCTCCTCAACAGCCTTATTCTCCTTGCTAGTTGATAGCACTACACCGTAGTGTTCTTTGCTAGCGTGGGTATAGAGGTGGGGCATCACAGAAACAGTTGAACCATAGTACTCCAACACAGCTTTATGATGTTGCACTTTTTCATCGTTAGTGATAGGGACCCTTAGTGACTAGAAAATTTGGATGGTTTTCTAGTAGCTTTATGAATTAGCATTAGGAACTTCATTGAATCAGATCAACGCTTACCGATTGAAGATCGACGAATAAACTGAAAGAATGGTGGGAACTTGGAGGACTTGTTGAGAGCTTGCATCTTAGACTTTGGAGGATCTTGGGAGTAGAGCTTATCCTTAGTAGAATCCACATAGGATTGTAGTCACGAATGGACGATTAATATGGCACTCTTAAATTGTCAAATTTTGGGTGGGAAACCACCGACAAATTTTCTTGGGACTAGATTTGTATTGCGAGACTTTGGAAAATCAGAATTGGTTAGGCAGCATGTGAAAGTCGTAGGATTTGGGTAGCTCGAAGATAGGCATTTAAAGCTCCAAATTTCCATACCCTTTGAGTTGACAATAAACTACACATGTTTAACCCGAACTGAAAAAAATGAATCTTTAAAAATAAGAAAGAAAAATAGAAGAACAGAATCTCACTCGAATGGAATAGCATATGTTATTGAACAATAATCTTTACAGCGAAAAATTTAAAATACATATACCAGAGTGTATCATAAGCTCAACTGGAAAGTTATAAATATATATCCTTACAAATGCTGAAAAATAAACAAATAAATATAGCGGTAGCGGAAATGGTAATGGATGGCTATTTACAGGTTATCTTCAGCTCCAAGCTCCATCCAAATACTCCAAGCTATTCCTGAACTACTAGGCTGCCTGGGAAAAATTAGGGCACCAAGAGTTCAAAGAAAAATGGAAGATAAACTCTGGATCAGTTATAGGACTAATGTGAGAAACTCAAAGTACGGATGTTTTGAAAAAAAAGTTATCTCATAAGACAATGCCTCACATAAAAACGGAACCGGTTTTTACCTTATGATAACAAAAAAATTCTCTACGTAAAATAATTTGATATTATTTTTAATGACATTGTTGTTAAAACATATACAGATAAACTTATTAATCTTAACCAAAATTGTTATCATTATTAAATTCCAACATACTAGGCTCCATAAAAAAATCTCAAGCTGGTATTGGAGAATGGATTTCCAACAATTAATCGGGTGAAGGGACTACCTTTCGGCAGTACATCTCTAGAGGAATGTACTGATGCCCAACTGATGGTCCTCTACGAACACAAGACCGACCTACCTCTAGCTAGATAGTATCGAATATGTCATCACGCCGGTCATTGCCGACCTATCCAAGAGCTCTCTTCGCATACACGACATTAATTTAAAACCCGATGTCATAGCAGGAATAAATATATTTAGAAGGGGATGACCGTACCTTAGTGGTTGCGAACCACATAGCCTTATAACTTCTATCCTATTTTAGTCATTTCTGGGTGTGTAGCCTGAGGTAGCGATTACTTTTTATAATGATCCAGAATTTGACCACTTTAAAATATACTATTAAAAGTGATTTTAAACATAAAATAGGTAAGACTATACGATTCAAATAATATCGGACAGGATTTGGAAAGAGAAGTATACACAAAAATAGTAACATTTACCCATATCGAAAAAACTGACAAAATACTAATTTTAGAAAAGTACGTTTCAATGGTTAAATAAATTATTATTTTATTTCATAATTGTTTATATTTTTAAATAAATTTATACAAATTTATTTTTATATTTGGTTAACATAAATAAATAGTTTAACTAAAATGTCAAAATGTGACTGTAAAACATTTTGTCGTAAATCAACGTTTTGTCAATTAAAATTTGTCGCAACGTTGTCGCACCTTTATTTTCTTATATAGGAACATATATTCAAATAGTGTAAGTATTAGTTAATTCACTAATCAAGTTTACTTTCATATAACATACTTAAAAAATTCTAGTTTCATTAAGAAAAAGTAAGCACAAAAAGACAAAAAAGTATAAAAGTCAAAAATAAACATCAAATCAAACAAACATAATTATTATATTCTTTACTTAATACTTAAGTGAAAATGACATAAAGTAATGATTTGCCATTTGATGTTAAGTGCTACTTTGCTTAAAACTAAAGTAAGGGTATTTTTGTCATTTTACATAATAATATTTTTTTTCAAACTTTTTTCTTTAAATACCTTCCACTTCTTTCTCAAATTCCACACGCTTTCCATTCCTTTTCTTCTTTCTGTTCTAATCTCTTTTCTTCTTCCTTAGAGCTTTAATGGCTTTTTCTCTTCTCTTTCCTCACTAACTATTTCTTAAAATCATATCAAATCAACTCCAAACACCCCAAACTTTGCCAAAGTTCTTATATCATCATTAAAAAATGGTTTATCATCTAAGAAGTGAAGGAATGATAGAAGAAGGAGTGGAATAGATGCGGGCCGAACCTATGGAGGAGGGAGGAGCAAGTTAGAAAAGTTCGGTGCAAGGGAAATAGAAAGAAGTCCGTTCGTTTTATTCTAAGGAAGTAGGAGAAAATTTTGAAGTATTTCAAAAGCTCTTTCGAATTTTCCAAAATGGGTTTAAGTTGAAAAAATAATGAAGTGTTGGATGATATAAATGTTGGTAGGAAGTGAACAACTTGGTTAAAGTGAGTACTCATATTTTAAGTTATTAATACCTAAAAATATTTTAAGTTAATAACATGAAAAATTTGTTATATGTTGGATGATTTAATGGATGAAAACTTGTTAACATTATGGTTGATTATATGTTTTGGATGATAACTTGGTTTGATAAATAATAAGAGAAATGGTTAGTTAGCATAGTTAATTAAATGAGAATTAAATCCATATAAATGTGTATATGGAAATTATTTAGCCTCTTAAATAATTCAAAATATCTAAAAAAAATTGGGAATGATATTATAATAATACAATATATAATATGAAATGAAATGAAAAATAAGTTTCTAATGATGAATATATTGTTTTAAATAAGTTAAAATAGTAAAAATATGGTTTAAAGCAAATTTAAAGTTTTTTGGACAAATTTCGAAGCAATTCCTAAAACTGGTCACAATCGAGCTCGTCGCATAGCGACAGTTCGTAAATTTCGACCCGTACGTAGAGAATGATTTATAAGTCGGATTTCTTCAAAATAAAAATCCTCTACTCTACAATGATAATAGTTTTCTAACGAAGAAATAAAATCAAGACTTCATCAAGTAGATTTTGAAATATGTCCAAAACAATTTTCTAAAAACATCGCGGTTTTGCAGTTCGGAATCCAAAACGAGATTTCTTTATAAATTATATTTTAAATGATTAAAAATATGAAATAAATTTGATAAATCTATAAAAATGATTTAAAGGAGATTTGGAATGAAAAATATGAATTTTTAAATATTAAAACGTTATTTAAATCAAATAAGCTTATATAACACTTTCCGCAGCACTTTTATGCTGCAAATTCTATAACCTTTTGAACATGAGTTTAAACGTAACGATATTTTCTAGAATCAATTATGAATGTTTTTAAAAAGGCAAATTAAGAGTTTAAAAGTTAATATGGAATCTTATTATCAATATCAAAATAAAGCTAATAACTGAATACGCGGAAACGACTAGTACATTTGTCTCGCCTATGAGATCTGGGAAGATAAAACAAAGTGTTTAACTAAGGTTAGGGATATAGCAACCAGTTCCCTAAATTTGCCTAGCCTATGTTTTCTCTTTTTAGACGAGGGGTGGAATAGATCGAAAGGAAAACCCGGATGCTCTATAAGATCATATTTAAGTTTTTTCAAAATAAAAGAAATGAAACAAATTCTTAGAATTTTAATTAACCACTTAACATCTTTTATTCGATGACTGGTACAATGGAACCGGGATCGGATTTGGGTGATTGCTATCCAAAAAACCGGAATCGGATTTGGGTGATTCCTATCTAAAATCCCCCTTCAAAATAATTTTCAAAATAAAATATATTGAAGACAATGATCATTGATGACAAAGATCTTCATGATGTAGGATTACTTTCCACTGTAGGATCTAGATTAACCCTAGAGGGGGGGGGGGTGAATAGGGTTATAGCAAATTTTCTCGATTTAAGCACAGAAACAAACTGCAGAAATAAATATGCTGAAAAGTAAATCACACACAAAATTTACCCAGCTTCGACAACCCCTGCCTACTGCTGCATTCCCAGATTTCTATTAGAATTAAACAGTCTCCCGCTTACAAACACTCTAATAGACTCGCAAACCCTGCTCCCGCTTACAAACACTCTAATAGACTCGCAACCCCTTCTCCCGCCTATAGAGTTTTGCAAACTCGCAAACCCTTGCTCCCGCCTATAGAGTTTTGCAAACTCGCACACCCTGCTCACTGAACTAATTCTAACTAGACAATCTGACACTTCCTACAACCTAGGTGGTGATTTACCAAGACTTGATTCGAAAAGAACAAATAAAAATAAAACTAACAATAAAAAAAACCCTTTAATAAAATTAAACCCTAATAATAAACTATAACCCCTTTTTAAAACAAGGCCGGCCCATTTGCATTATTCTCTAGCCCGTTCTTTCTTCTTTTGCAATTGAAAAATTACGGCCGATCCTCTTTTCTCTGGCTTGAAGAAAATGGCGGCCTCTGTTGTATCTTCGTTCGATTATGGTGGCCGTTCCTCTTGCAATTCAATTAGGGATTTCGTCCTTTGAACCAAATTAGGGCTTTTGGAATTAGCGATATGATTTATCTCTAGTTGATGATCTTTGCTTCTCTGGCGATCGTCTTAGAAAATTTCTTAGTACATTGTTCGTACTTTTGGGTTTTTCAATTGATTGCTTGAGTTCGATTTTCTGATCGCTTGCCTATGATGATGAACTGGGGTGATGTATTTATATGAATTCGAGACCCTTGAATTTGTTCATATTCATTTACGTGACTTCATCACTTTCCTAATTCTTTGATTGCCTATTGCGCACGGCTTTCCTGATATGTTTTCGACTTGATGCGCACGGCCTTGATTATGAAACGTTCGATTTTTTTCTTGAATCATACAGCAGAGACTTTCCTGTTTTGATTTGTTTGACTTTCCTATTTTTGGCAATTCCCATTTTCATACATACTTGATTTCGTGTATACCAATCCACGACACTGCATTACTTCGAACTTGTCATCTGATCTTTGGTACATTGTTTCTCGGCTTCAATTACTGTCTTCGTTGAATTTCCTTGTTGACTTCTGTATGCTACCACATGATTTCGACTTCACTGTGTATTATGACTTTGAATCGTAGACTTGAGTCTGTTGCATTGAGTTGGTCTGGCCTGAACTTGATTTTAGTGTAGTTGGTGTTGTGCACTAATTTGAGCTTCTGGCTTGTTTCAGTTTTCATTTGTGCCTTGTGAGACAACTGATCTATGCATTGCATCACTGGTCTTTGCATTTACCAGTTTCATTTAGTTGACACTGTTTCACTTCCACACTGTTGCACTTGTGTACTTGGTCGAGTTCATTTGCATACTGATGTCTCATTTACTTGTGTTTGTTGCAGTTTTTGTATTGTTGAGTTTCCATATCTTGTGCTCGAGCTTGCATGCTTCATGTTCGTTGTGTCACTTGTGCATCGTTGTACTTGACCTTGTCACTGATGTTCACTTCACTGTTGACGCACTTGAACTTGATTGTTACAGTATTCATATGAATTGTGCATTTGTCTACACTTGCATTTGATCTTTCTAGCCTTGTACCTGTCCATTGCCTTTTTTTTTCATACTGCTGGTTTCAATACTTGATGTTGTTGGTCTTCATGTGCCCAGTTGATGTTATCTGGACATTTGTATCAATTCTGGTTTTGCTGTAGTGTTCATTTGAGTTGGGCATCTTCATTGTCATGTTGTATACTCTCTATATACATACTTGAGTCTTGTTCCATGCATCACTGTATATTCATACTGTTGGCATTCTTCATGTTGTTCAACACATGATGCTTTGTTCTTTGTTATTGATACATGTTTGAACTGACTTGTTTGGTTTGAGCTTTGCCTCCATGTGTTTTGCATTTGTTAATTCTGCATTTGTTTCACTGGTATCTTCACTGTGTTGATTTAACCTGTACTTTCTGGTCTTTGTTTGCTTGATGGCATTTCTTTGTGGTCTGCACCGTGCGTATGAACTTGGTCTCTGTAGTTGTAACTGGACATGTTGCTTGAGTCACTTGCATTGGTACATTGCCTTACTGAACTTGATTTTCTGGTTGGTGCATTGCCATATAGTACATATGAACTTGGTCTCTGATCCTTTGGTGTTTCTATGTTCATGCTTGTGACATTCATGTTGCAGCTGGTCTTTGCATCCATTCATGTTGATTTTTGAAATTTCAGTTGAGTTGAATCCAGTTTCAAAACTCGGGTTTGACCTTGTGCTCGTGTCGTGATTTTGAGTATATTGCATGTGAGTTGAACCCGGTTTTTCATTTGGGTTTGACCTATGCTCACCTGTCCCTGTAGCATTATCAAGTGTATATTGATGTGCATGGCCTTGTGGCATGTACAGTGATACACTATGTATGTCACATTGTTCGTGTATGATGAATTCAAATGTGAATGATTACGAACAACCCAATAACTGAGGTAAATCATATTTTCAAAAATCATATTTCATTTTATATCGCAAAAATATTTCTTTTTCAATTTTACCGCGTTAGTGAATATTTTTGCAGATTGCTCAGATGTTGGATTCTAACTGGAATGAAGTTAAAGATAAACTACGAGTGTGAGTGATATGTAGTGAGGCACTTATGTAATTTGAATCGTGATGTAATTACAATCAAAATTGTATATGTATACTGAGAGCTTGAATTTGTACTATTCAAAAATGTAATAAATATTTGTTTGAATAAAATTTCTGTTTGAATTCAAATTCTGTGTAATTTATTCTGTTTGAATTCAAATGCTTTGTAATTTATTTTATTCAACAAATATTTATTTAATCTATGAAAAATAAAATATTACATTAACAAATACATTTAAACGAATGTATATATGTTTATTATCATCAAACAAAAATCATATAAGCGCAAAGCGCATATTCAACAATCTCCCCCTTTTGATGATAACAAACATATATTTAAGATTTTGACTGTGTTAAATGTATTTAATCAATGATGTATTCTAGTTGCTCCCCTTATTTAAATGCTTCCTCTCTACATGATGCTCCCCCTACATATATGCATAGAAATATAAAAATAAGCCTAGATGCAAATGGAAAATTATTTGACCTTTGCTTGATTCTATTTGACAAAAGCTTAAATTTTCTCTCCCCCTTTTGTTATCAGCAAAAGAATAATAGTGGTAGAGAAAATAGAGATAAAGTGATCAATATTAATCCAACATTAAACTCAAATTGAATATAAATATTAAACTTCAATAAAAATCCAACAAAAATCATAACTACCCTTGTTAGGCACATATTCCACTTTTAGAAAGAATGGAACTATTGTTCTAATATAAAATCATACAATTGTATCAACTTGTGGTACATTTATATCAGGAATTTGAATATCTACTAATCATGCATAACCGTTAGGACTTTTAAATGAGATTAGTAGTATTCCAATTTAATTTTTAAAAAATGAAATCAAGTATCTTCTAACCATGCATGACCGTGAGGACTTTTAAATGGGATTAGAATCAACTTGTCTATTCAATCAATTAGTTTTGATATGCGTTCCATACATGCATAACCGTAAGGAATTTTAAATGAGCATGGAAGCACATAATCAAAAATCCAAGTAATTCACCCATGCATAACCGTGAGGACTTTTAAATGAGAGTGAATACTTTGGATATTTATTTATTTTTACAAAAAAATATGAAGTGAAAAACAAATGATCCCTGATTATAGTACCACATATCGACAAACTATATTGAATTTTTGAAAAGCAATGGTCGATAGAAATATGATAGATATTGATGGAATCTTTACCCAACAAAAAGTTTTATAACTCTTGTTTGAATTCCTAAAGAAATTTTCCAAATATACTCTCTTGAGTAATGTATGTTAAATATCAACACTTATCACCTTTTCAATCACTATTTATCTTTTTGATAATTATTAGGGAGTCGGATTAGTCAAAATTTGTCATTTAAAATCAAATAAAAATGACTAATCTGAAAATATGGTCAACAGTTATTTTCTCGAAGGGGTTATATGAGAAAAAATTTCTGCTAATTGGAAATTATTTGTAATGAAAAATATGCAGATATTTTCTTTGAAAAACGATGCAGCTACTAAATGTCTCACCATAAATCACGTTCAACTAGTAAGTTTTCTATCAACTAGATTACCAATGTAATCTGCATCTGAATTTCTCTTTCACTCCAAAATATCACTAACTAAATTTGATAGACCGGATCATGAAGTGTGCATGAAAACTCAAACAGCATTTTAAATGGCATTCTCTTGAATTTGCATTGAAGCCGTGTAAATAATCAGAAAACCGTAGTTAGCCGTATTATAACCAAAAATATTATCATCTAACAAAAAACTATATCCAAACTAATATATATGAAGTAAATCAAAGAATAGTGTTTTTGGCATAAATGTAATTGGCCAACTATGTTGAACAAGTCAGAATAAAAAAACATCATCTTTACAACATCTCAATATTGGCTGGTGCAGATTATCACATTTAATATACCTTCACCTGTTTTACCTTTACGATAATTTTTCGTGGTTGCCCATTGTGATTCTGTCACTTTTGTACTAAGCTAAGAAACTTTTCTTTGTTGCCCGTTGTGTTTCTGGAACAGCCAAAATCCAGCGAACACTGTTGTTGTTTCTTAGCCCGCCACCATACCTACACGATGAAAGATTTTTGTGACCTATTTTTTTTATAGGTCCATGATTATTAGTGGCTGAAGCATTGTGAATAAACAAACCCTTTAGAACCCAAACTTGTTTGTCATTTCATTCTTGTTCCAATAGACATGAAATTTGTTTGTAGAATTCTTAGAAAACCAAACTTGTATAAATTTTGTGTTCTTGTTCCTATGTCTACAATTTTCAACACGATGTCCAATTATTTCACATCTATCAAAGACACTCTTACCTTTTGCATTATCCTCAACTTGTGTTTTCCTAAAGCCTAGTCCTTTTCTGTTGTTAGCAAAAATTTGATTTCCCAATAGCATGTTGAAAGATTTTTCGCCTCTTGAAAAGTTATTCAGAGATTTCTCAAGATTTTGGACTTTGGTTTTTAGTGTTGTGTTTTCAGTTACAAGTGAGGCGCATCTATTTATAAAATCCTTTTTCCTAGTGTCAATGATTTCCTTAAGACTCAAGTTTTCTTTTTCAAGATTCTCAGAGCTATTCTTAAGTCTTGATAATTCTGAATCTCAAATTTTACATTTTTTACATTCTAGGTTTTGAATATTTTCAAGTTCAATTTCTAACCTAAAATTTTCATGAGCAAGTTCTCTCCTAATAGATTTCAGTTTTTCAATTTTAGATTCAAGAGTATCAACTTCTTTAGTAAGATCAAGACACATAAAAACAAGTTCTTTATAAGAATAGTCACCTGCCTCACTAGATTCCTATGAGCTTGCTTCTGAATCTGATTTTGCCACAAGACACAAGTTAGCCTCCTCTGAGCTACTATTCGAAACTTCCTCTCCGTCTTCATCATCCCAAGTCGCTGCAAATGCCTTCTTCTTCTTTTTCTTTCCTTTGTTGTTTTTGAGAAGTGGGCATTGTTGTTTGAAGTGGCCAGGCTTGTTGCAGTTAAAGCACGTCGATTCATTATCGGAATTGTCAGAATCTTTTGACCTATTACCATTTGTTTTTTTCTTGCGTGGCTTGAATCTTGACCATTTTCTAGGATTATTGACAGCCATTCCAAGCTCTTCAATTGGATCTTCTTCTTCTTCATCGCACTCTTCTTTGCTCTTTAAGGCAATCGTCTTCTTCTTTGGTTCGGAGTTGTTGCGTTCCTCTTTTGCTTTTAGCTCAAGCTCATATGTCATCAAGTTGCCAATCAACTCCTCCATGCTTAGTTTACTCAGATCTTTCGATTCTTGTATTGCCGTGACTTTTGCCTCAAAGTTCATCGGTAAAACTCGTAGCACCTTCCTCACAAGCTCTGCCTCAGTGAATACCTTCCCAAGCGCTCTAGCGTTGTACACCAAAGTTGAAAAGCGTCCAAACATGTCTTTTATGCTCTCGCCTTTGTCCATCACAAAGTTCTCATATTCATTGCTGAATAAGGCTAGACGAGACTCCTTGACTTGAGAAGTTCCTTCATGTGTCACCTCCAAGGTATGCCAAATTTCCTCTGCAGTTTTACAACGAGAAATTCTTTTAAATTCATTCTTATCAAGAGCACAGATCAAAGCATTCATGGCTTTAGCATTTGTAGTTTTTAATTTCTTATCATTAGCATCCTACCTATCCTTAGGTTTAGGAATCTCAGTATCACCAACAGTTATAGTGGGAGATTTATAGCCAGTTTCAATAATGTCCCAAACATCATAATCAATAGAACTAAGATAAATACTCATCCTAACTTTCCAATAAGCATAATCATTCCCATTAAACATGGGTGACCTAGCAATAGACTGCCCCTTAGAAAAAGCATTATTTGGTGGAATCATGACTCTAGAGTTAAAGAAAAATACCGGGCTTTGATACCACATGTAGGATCTAGATTAACCCTAGAGGGGGGTGAATAGGGTTATAGCAAATTTTCTCGATTTAAACACAGAAACAAACTGCAGAAAGAAATATGCTGAAAAATAAATCACACACAAAATTTACCCAGCTTCAACAACCCCTGCCTACTGCTGCATTCCCAGATTTCTATTAGAATTAAACAGTCTCCCGCTTACAAACACTCTAACAGACTCGCAAACCCTGCTTCCGCTTACAAACACTCTAATAGACTCGCAACCCCTGCTCCCGCCTATAGAGTTTTGCAAACTCGCAAACCCTTGCTCCCGCCTATAGAGTTTTGCAAACTCGCACACCCTGCTCATTGAACTAATTCTAACTAGACAATCTGACACTACCTGCAACCTAGGTGGTGATTTACCAAGACTTGATTCGAAAAGAACAAATAAAAATAAAACTAATAATCAAAAAACCCCTTTAATAAAATTAAACCCTAATAATAAACTATAACCCCTTTTTAAAACAAGGCCGGCCCATTTGCATTATTCTCTAGCCCGTTCCTTCTTCTTTTGCAATTGAAAAATTGCGGCCGATCCTCTTTTCTCTGGCTTGAAGAAAATGGCGGCCTCTGTTGTATCTTCGTTCGATTATGGTGGTCGTTCCTCTTGCAATTCCATTAGGGCTTTCGTCCTTTGAACCAAATTAGGGCTTTTGGAATTAGCGATCTGATTTATCTCAGGTTGATGATCTTTGCTTCTCTGGCGATCATCTGAGAAAATTTCTTGGTACGTTGTTCGTACTTTTTGGTTTTTCAATTGATTGCTTGAGTTCGATTTTCTGATCGCTTGCCTATGATGATGAACTTGGGTGATGTATTTATATGAATTCGAGACCCTTGAATTTGTTCGTATTCATTTACGTGACTTCATCACTTTCCTAATTCTTTGATTGCCTGATGCGCACGGCTTTCCTGATATGTTTTCAACTTGATGCGCACGACCTTGATTATGAAACGTTCGATTTTTTTCTTGAATCATACGGCAGAGACTTTCCCGTTTTGATTTGTTTAACTTTCCTATTTTCGGCAATTTCCATTTTCATACATACTTGATTTCGTGTATACCAATCCACGACACTGCATTACTTTGAACTTGTCATCTGATCTTTGGTACATTGTTTCTCGGCTTCAATTACTGTCTTCATTGAATTTCCTTGTTGACTTCTGTATGCTTCCACATGATTTCGACTTCACTGTGTATTATGACTTTGAATCGTAGACTTGAGGCTGTAGCATTGAGTTGGTCTGGCCTGAACTTGATTTTAGTGTAGTTGGTGTTGTGCACTGATTTGAGCTTCTGGCTTGTTTCAGTTTTCATTTGTGCCTTGTGAGACAACTGATCTATGCATTGCATCACTGGTTTTTGCATTTACCAGTTTCATTTAGTTGACACTGTTTCACTTCCATACTGTTGCACTTGTGTACTTGGTCGAGTTCATTTGCATACTGATGTCTCATTTACTTGTGTTTGTTGCAGTTTTTGTATTGTTGAGTTTCCATATCTTGTGCTCGAGCTTGCATGCTTCATGTTCGTTGTGTCACTTGTGTATTATTGTACTTGACCTTGTCACTGATGTTCACTTCACTGTTGACACACTTGAACTTGATTGTTACATTATTCATATGAATTGTGCATTTGTCTGCACTTGCATTTTATCTTTATGGCCTTGTACTTGTCCACTGCCCTTTTTTTTCATACTGCTGGTTTCAATACTTGATGTTGTTGGTCTTCATGTGCCCAGTTGTTGTTATCTGGACATTTGCATCAATTCTGGTTTTGCTGTAGTGTTCATTTGAGTTGGGCATCTTCATTGTCATGTTGTATACTCTCTGTATACATACTTGAGTCTTGTTCCATGCATCACTGCATATTCATACTGTTGGCATTCTTCATGTTGTTCAACACATGATGCTTTGTTCTTTGTTATTGATACATATTTGAACTGATTTGTTTGGTTTGAGCTTTGCCTCCATGTGTTTTGCATTTGTTAATTCTGCATTTGTTTCACTGGTATCTTCACTGTGTTGATTTAACCTGTACTTTTTGGTCTTTGTTTGCTTGATGGCATTTCTTTGTGGTCTGCACTGTGCATATGAACTTGGTCTCCGTAGTTGTAACTGGACATGTTGCTTGAGTCACTTGCATTGGTACATTGCCTTACTGAACTTGATTTTCTGGTTGGTGCATTGCCATATAGTACATATGAACTTGGTCTCTGATCCTTCGGTGTTTGTGTGTTCATGCTTGTGACATTCATGTTGCAGCTGGTTTTTGCATCCATTCATGTTGATTTTTGAAATTTCACTTGAGTTGAATCAAGTTTCAAAACTCGGGTTTGACCTTGTGCTCGTGTCGTGATTTTAAGTATATTGCACGTGAGTTGAACCCGGTTTTTCATTTGGGTTTGACCTGTGCTCACCTGTCCCTGTAGCATTATCAAGTGTATATTGATGTGCACGGCCTTGTGGCATGTACAGTGATACACTGTGCATGTCACATTGTTCGTGTATGATGAATTCAAATGTGAATGATGACGAACAACCCAAATAACTGAGGCAAATCATATTTTCAAAAATCATATTTCATTTTATATTGCAAAAATATTTCTTTTTCAATTTTACTGCGTTAGTGAATATTTTTGCAGATTACTCAGATGCTGGATTCTAACTGGAATGAAGTTGAAGATAAACTGCGAGTGTGAGTGATATGTAGTGAGGCATTTATGTAATTTGAATTGTGATGTAATTACAATCAAAATTGTATATGTATAGTGAGAGCTTGAATTTGTACTATTCAAAAATGTAATAAATATTTGTTTGAATAAAATTTCTGTTTGAATTCAAATTCTGTGTAGTTTATTCTGTTTGAATTCAAATGCTGTGTAATTTATTTTATTCAACAAATATTTATTTAATCTATGAAAAATAAAATAGTATATTAACAAATACATTTAAACGAATGTATATATGTTTATTATCATCAAACAAAAATCATATAAACGCAAAGCACATATTTAACATCCACTAGTCCCTAGAGGTGAAATTTACCATATCTAAGGTGGCGTAGTGCTTTGTTATGAAAACTTTTGATTTTAAAGAATATGATTTGAAGTTAAGAAGAAATCTTTGATTTAAATTTAATGAATGATTTGGGAATATCTTCCCTAAGTTAAAAGTTATAATTCGAATATAAGAAATCCTTGATTAAGATGAATGAATGATTTAGAAAAGTTTTCCTAAGCAAAAGAGAAACTGTTTTGGAATTATTCCAAGGTCTAAAGAGGTTTAAAAATCAAATGATTTGATAAATGAGGCTTAATGATTCCATATACTCTTGAAAAGAAAATGGAATAAATTGAATAGAATATATCTAAGAAAGATATTTGATTCAAACAAAAGATGAAGTAATTGATTAATGATTGATATCCACATATGAACTTAACATCTTTTAAAGCGATGATTTTTTTCGAAGGAACCAAGGTCGGATTTGGGCGATTCCTATCCGAAAACCACTTCGAACCAACGTATACGTTCGAAAGTGAAGGCATGTTGAAGATGATACTTATTGAAGACCATGGATCTTCATAGCATGAGGACTGCTTGTTGACATGCTTTGGGTCGCTCCCATTACAGAGTTATTTATAGCAGTGGTCTCCTCTTGTGGAGACTTTTTCGGATTGCAAGGGATTAACGCCTAGTAATGGCCGAGGAGTGTGCCTTTGGTTTCGTTCAGTCTTAGAATGAACTTGTATGAATGTTTGTCTGACATTGTATTCTAAAGCACATTTAAGTGGTTTCTATAAATGTATTTTAGTCGGTGGCGGAGAAGGCAACTTCTTTTAGCTTAACACCCTTTTCCAAGACATATGAGCTTAGGAAGTTATACTTTTCTAGAAATCTTTCATGTGGCGTGGAATGACAATGTGGTATTTAATGTGGAACTTGTTATGATCAAAGCATGGTTTTGTATGAAAAACATGGCTTTAAAGAAATTGAGCATAGCCTCACTAGCCTCACATCCCTAAAGATGATATAGAATACTATGTGGTCTGATAGACACAAATTCAGAATAAGTGAGTATGTACGGTGGTGTCCAATACGTTGGTCCCTTTGGGGAAAACATCCCTCGAGGCATTTATTGTCCCATTTTGATAAAGTGGTTAGCTTGAGAAAAGCAGGGAACTACTGGTTATTAGTGTTAGTATAGCAAGTACAGTTCCAAGTAATTAGCTTGAGAATGGCGATTAAGGCACCATGGGAGCTATGTTTGTTATGCGTGGATCGGAGAAAAGGCCACTAGTTCCCTATCATGTTGGAAATCCAATCCCAATACTAGCTTTAAGGTTTTGATTATATTCCTAAAATTGCTGTAATGACTTGCAAACATTTTAGCTACCCCTTTTGGAATCTTATATTTTGTTAGGTATATTCCGTTGACCCAGTTTGGATATATTACCTTAGACTTAATCTGGGTATTAATACGTTATTTGAATAAGTTTATTTGAAAAGTGTTCTTAAAAGACTATCATTAAAAATAATATCAAGTTTATTTCGGTATAAAAGCATTTAAGGTAAAAACTCATCCATATTTATGTGTGGGTGTGGTCATATGAGATACCCTTCTTTCCAAAGGTTTTGATAATATAGTCATTTTAAATTTCGTGTATCTCATGCTGTTTTATCAAGCCTAATTCGAGTATTTTTAATACTCGGGTCAGATCCGAATAGTTTCAGGTTAGGTTGAAGATGGTTGGAGTTTCCAGAGGAGAGTTGGAGATCTTCATCATTGTATGGACGTATTCTATTATTCGCTTCATCTATCGCATTTGTTTTATTGTTTTCAGCATTTGTGAGGACAGAAGTTTATAACTATCTAGGCTGAATCTAGGTGGACTCTGATATTGTATTTTAAAATTTTCCTCTGTAAAGATTATTATTGAAGTAATAAATGTTATTCCATTCGTGTGAGATTCTATTCTATCTTTTTTTCTTTCTATCCTTAATGATCCGTCTTTTCGTGCAATTTGAGATAGACATGGGTAGTTTATTGTCGATTCAAAGGGTATGGAAAAACGGGCCATTACATTTGATATCAGAGCTAAAGGTTAAGCAAGAATCTTGGCTTTGTTGGATAAAAACTGATCAGAGATAGGGTTAGCAATGCCTTAGGATGAGAAACTCATTAGAGATAGGTTTAGCAACATCCTAGAATGAGTTTGAGTGTATTATATATGAGCGTGTATTTGTTATTGAATAAAAATGTTTTGTGTTGATTAATCTATTGAGTGGTATATGGATTCTGGTTGATGCATGAGAGCTCCATGTAATTGATAGGGATTCCTAAACACTTGAACAAGACGAACCGACAAACTGATTTTGAAAATATTAATAAATGAAATAATTTTACCTAGGATTATATTTTGAATAAAAGTATATATTTTGAAAAGTTGTATAGATAGAAATCAGAATTAGTGAAATTTACATATGAACATCTTGTGATTAGAATTCGATAGTTTTACTATAAGATGTTTCATAAAGATAAACAACAAGTAAGATATGATAAGTTAATTATAATCTTTAATACTTATTCCAAAATAATAAATTAAAAAATGATAATTTTAAGATACTATCATAAATTAATCAATTGTTTGATTTAAAAGTTTAAATACAAATACCTTATGAATTAAGTCTCATGATTTGACTATATGGTGTCTGATAATAAGATTTGTTTAAGGAATGTACATATAAGATAAAAATGTATTTAAATAATAGAAAATGATTGTGTAAAAAGAAAAATATAAATGGAATGAGAATTTTGAATTCGAGTGAAAGAATTATGGTAATTTAAATAAAGCTAATTAATATAAGATAAAATGAACTTATAAAATAGGTTTTATAAAGTAATCTCTAAGGATTTAGAAAATGGTATTTTTTTTTCAAATAAAAGAGGTATTTTATGATAACTAATTCAATTGGCTCGAAAATAAACTAAAAATGGGCAAGAGATGTGTTCGGATGGTAAGCACTTCTCTTAAGTATTACTCTTCTTGTTAAGAGGATATATGATACTATTGGTAGTGCCCAGTTCCTTGGATTATTTTAGGGTCACTCGATCTATATAATTTTCTTAAGTTAAAAAAAATTATATGAATCATTGATTAGTAATCTTTATAAAAGTTTTTAAACTAAAGATAGACTGGGATCGATATTTGCTAAAATAAAGCGGAATTTTCAACGATTTTGGACAGTTGAATATTTACGAATCATACATAACTCAAAGCTAAGAAATTGGTAAAAGATTGTGAAATACTTTGAGTAAATGAAATAAGATAAGGATAATTTAAAAATCTGATTTATAAAGAAAAAAAGATTTAAGAGTTAAGAGTATGAGGATTTAAATACGGGTGGCTTTAAAATTTGTTTTTCAAAGCTAGAAAACTAACAATAGTATTAAATAAGAAATAAGTTATATAACTTATGAATTTGAGATAATAGTAAATTACAACAAAGTCTAAATTTGTTAGATAGACGGATTTAAATAAAATCAATTTGAAATTTAAGATTTTTATACTCTTAGGATGTAAAGGTATATCATACAAATATAGATTTAAGTCATGAACTATTAAGTAAAATAATGACTCCTCAAAAAGGTAATTATAACCTGAAAAAGGTTTTATTAATGAATTCCAGCATTAATTAAGGATTTAGACATAAGTTTTTACAATATGATTGATTTACATAAGTTATAAGATGAAATAAACTTAAGTAATGGTTTTACAAAATGATTCATAAACAATATTAGTATTAAAGAAAATATACTAAGAAAAATATGAATGTGAAAAATAAAGGATGTGAATAAAGAGAATTTGGTATAATTGAGAAAAAAACCAATAGGAATAAATATGTAACTTATATGTTGTTCATTTCATCGCACAAATTTTGATCTAAGATTCGAGTTTGGAACTTTAAGATGTTTTACACTGATTCGAAAAATGATTTATCATTCGATTCTTGACGGCGAACATTGATTAGGTTTTATGGTTGGGTAGTTGAGTTTTCTATCATAGTTGAGAGCCATGCAAGGAAAGAAAAAGTTTTTGAGCAAAGAGCCTGAATAAAATCCGCACTAGAGGATCAAGGGATCGATACCAGTTCGGAAGAAAAGTTGTGGATTCGAATAGAAGATCGAATAAGATATTGCATAAAAGTAATATATGAAAATAAGTCGGTAAAATAATGTTTAGATAAACTATTGTGATTTTTAGGTTCAATGTAATTTCGAGGATGAAATTCTTTAAGCAGGGGAGAATGTAATGACCTAGAATTTGACCACTTAAAATATACTATTTAAAGTGATTTTAAATATAAAATAGGTAAGGTTATATGATTCTTAGATAGGATTTGGAAAGAAAAGTATACACAAAAATAGTAACATTTACCTATATCGACAAAAGTGACAAAATGAAGATTTCAGAAAAGTATATTTCAGTGGTTAATAAATTATTTTAGTCTATTTATAAGTGTTTATATTTTTAAATAACATTATACAAATTTATTTTTAAATTTTGTTTACATAAATAAATAGTTTAACTAAAACGTTAATATGTGAGCGTAAAACATTTAGTCGAAAATCAACGTTTTGTCGATTAAAAGTTGTCGGAACGTTGTCGCAACTTTATTTTCTTATATAGAAATATATATTCAAATAGTGTAAGTATTAATTAATTTACAAATCAAGTTTATTTTTACTAAACATACTTAGAAAATTTTAGAATTTCATTATGAAAAGTACGCACAAAAAACAGAAAAAGTATAAAGTCAAAAAGTAAACATAAAATCAAACAAACATAACTATTATATTTTTTATTTAATACTTAAGTAAAAATGACATAAAGTAATGATTTGACATTTGAAGTTAAGTGTTACTTTTCTTAAAATTAAAATAAGGGACTTTTGTTCATTTCACATAATAATATTTTATTTCATACTTTTTTCTATAAATACCTACCACTTCTTTCACAAATTCCACACACTTTCTATTCTTTTTCTTTTTTCCTTTTCTAAGCTC
This sequence comes from Allium cepa, assembly GCA_030765085.1. Lineage (NCBI taxonomy): Eukaryota > Viridiplantae > Streptophyta > Magnoliopsida > Asparagales > Amaryllidaceae > Allium > Allium cepa. The sequence goes on along the minus strand of CM060942.1, from coordinate 108,421,433 downwards.
TCTTCTTCTTCCTTAGAGCTTTAATGGCTTCTTCTCTTCTCTTAGTGTATCATCATTAAAACATAGTGTATCATCTAAGAAGTGAAGAAATGATGGAGGAAGGAGTGGAATAGAAGGAGGTCAAACCTATAGAGGAGGGAGGAGCAAGCTAGAAAGGTTCAGTGCAAGGAAAAGAGAAAGAAGTGCCGTCCATTTCATTCTAAAGAAGTAAGAGAAAATTTGAAGTACTGCAGAAGCTCTGCCGAATTTCTAAAATTGGTTGAAGTTGAAAAAAATAGCGAAATGTTGGATGATCTGAATGTTGATAGGAAATAAACAATTTGGTTAAAGGTGAGTACTCATATTTTAGGTTACTAATTCCTAAAAATATCTCAAGTTAATAACATGAAAAATTTATTATATGTTGGATGATTTAATGGATGATAACTTGGTCGATATTATGGTTGATTGCATGTTTTGGATGATAAATTGGTTTGATAAATGATAAGAGAAATAGTTAGTAAGCATAGTTAATTAAATGAGAATTAAATCCATATGAATGTGTGTATGGAAATTATTTAGCCTCTCAATGATTTCAAAATATCTAGAAAAGATTGGAAATGATATTATAATAATATAATATTATAATATGAAATGAAATGATCTAATATCCCGAAATTTGGGACAATATAAATTTAATAATCTGTGTTTAAATTTATATTGAATTGATAATTTTTGTTGATAAACTATAATCTTCTTTATTTAAATATTTAATTTGTGAATTTATTTTTAATAAGCTAATGAATTTATTTTCTAATTAATAGTGTATATGTATTTATATATTTTAAATAGATAAGTTGTTAGTATAGCACAATTTTAATGTTTTGAATTTAGGAATTGTGATTTATTTTTAATTTAAGCTTTTAAAAAATGTTTATATGTAAGATAAATATTTTATTGGTTTAAAATTTCATTTTAACATAAGTTTGTATATTAAAATATGTTACATAAATGTTTGTGCAATTCTTTTTAAATTATTAATTAATAATTTTGATTTGTAAATTTAATTTGAAATTTAAAATACAATTTAAAATGTGAACATGTATTCATGTAAGTTAATGTAACCTCTTTTATAAATCTATTTTAATTATTTAAAGGTATCTTTGATAAATGATTTAATTGTATATTGTTCTATTTATAATAATACTTTGCTTTGTTCTTTAGAAATTAAATATATACATAACTAAGTCTAAGAACTAAATAATTAACTAAGTTTAAACATTCATTAATCTTAATTTAAATAACAAAAACATTTACAAGACATGTGTTTATGTATGTTAGAACATGTGTAAACATGTGTTAGATGTTTGAATAAGGAATTTAACAAATGTTAACACTTAAGACAAGTGTCATGTTTCAATATTTATTTTTCTTTAATTTTAATTCATCATAAACTAGCTATAAAACATTGCATTTACTCATTTCTTCTCCTCTTTTTCATTTTTCATTCTAAAACAAAGAAATCTGAAAATCAAAGTTCTATAACATTTTCATCCTCAAAAACCTATTCAAATGCATTGCATTCAACTCCTCAAAATACAAATTTGCATCCTCCAAAATAAAACATGCATGCAACAATTTCAAGCTAACACCAGTATTTCTCAAATCCCATCCCCATTTTCAAACCTGCATACAACAACTTTAAGCAAGCAAGATGTTTGCATTTTGTTTCTTCAATCTGGAAACAAAAAGGACCTGCATGCAACAAACTAAAACATGCATTCATCTGAAATGCAAGATTCTGCATTTCCAATCAAGTTTGTAGACCTGCATTTTTCTAAAGCCTGGAAATAGGCTACCTGCATGTAGAACCTGGGGAATTTTCATCTGCAACCATCAAGCTAGCATCAACATTTCATTAAAAATCTGGACAGTGCTCTGCATTTTGCAAATACAGGTGAGTAACTCATTTATAAACTTATTAAATAGGTAAAGTTGTGCATGCTTTATAAATTACAAATGAACATATATGAAATTGCCATAAATATTTTACCTGCAAGTATGTGTCTGTAAACAAGATGATGACTGTGCATGTGTGTTCTTCAAAATTTCAAACTCATGTTTGATTCCTGAATTCTTCCTTTGACTTGTTTGCTGATTAGGACTTAGATTTTTGAACAAATCATGTTTGTTTTAGAATGGTGTAAGTTCAAATTTTATATAAATTAAGTATGATTGTCTGTAACCTGAAAAATCAAGTTACACAGAACAAATTTGCCTAGAGTAAAATTCAAATGTTATAATTTAATGTTTCAGGTTTATTAATAGAATCATTAAGTGAATTCAAGAACTTTAAAACAAAAATTTCAATTTATAGTGCTGTACATATAGTGCAGTTTCAAAAACACTGTATTTTTACATATTGGTCAAGTACAGTTGAAGCTTTCATTGGAATTGGATGAATTTGATTCTGGGGATAGTTTAGCTATCAAAGATTGTAGGAAAATTACTATAGTGGATTGAAATTTTATTTTGGGGTTGTAATTGGGATTTAAAGTGTAGAACCCTAGTTTTTACTGGGTTCAAGGAATTGAGTGCTGTGGCTTCTTAAATGGATCGAGTTCTTTGATTTTCTGGGTATTTTTAGATGTCGTTTTGATGAAGACATCGGCGGAGTATGGTGTGTAATGGTGATAGGAGATGGGAGAATTGGATGTTGACAGGTTTGATTGGGTTGGGATCTTGTGTTTCCAGTTTCTGTTTTAAAACTTGAATTCAAATTCAAGTTGAATTCTGGGATTCTGAGGGTTGAAGGTTGAAGTGGGGTCACTAGTCGATGGGGGATGTCCGTTGATGATGGCCAGTGATGGCCGGAGTTGGTGGTTGGGTGCACAGTGCAGTGGTGTGCATATTGATGATGTTTTGGTTGCAGGGTTTTTGTCTCGGGATGTTCTCGGGTATTTTGAAGGGAGACTCGGAGCAGAGAAGTTGTTGACTCGAAGTAAAGGCAGAGAAGACTCGAGTGAGTGGTGTTGCAGGTTTTAAAATAAAACCAGGGAAACTGTTTTTTTTCCAGGTTTTACAAAATTGAAGTGGAGATTTGAAATGCAAACTAAAAATTTGAAACCAAGTTTGAAAACCTGAATTTAGATATAAATTCAAATAATTTAAATTTTGGTCTTTGAAATTATTGAGTTTTTAAATTTTAGATTGGGTTTTAAATCTAAAATCAGAAACCTGTTGCAGTTTTGAAGATTAAAAGCAAGTTTTAAATATGAACTAAAATCTCAACTTAGGATTTAAAACCTGAATTTAAATATGAATTAAGATAAGTTTGAATTCTGGTTTTTAGAAATAAATTAAAATTTTAAAAATTTAAGTTTGGTTTTAAATGAAAACGGAAACTGTTTTCTGTTTTAAAATATTAAGTTCAAATTGAAAATTTAAGTTTAAACTGGATTTTTAAAATCTGAAATTTTAATAAGAATTTAAAATTAGATTGTCTGAAATTAAATTCAATTATGTTTTTAAAATTTAAATTTGATTTCAAACTCATAAGTGTAGATGCATATGTGTTTTGCATTTGAATTGAAAGGTTAAATTTTTAAAGTGGAAATTTAAAATGAGTTTATATTCTAGTTTTAAATCTGGATTTTTAATTTAAATTGCAGTTTTTAAATAAAGGCTTAAATTTAGATTTGCTTCAAAATGATGATTTGCATTTAAATTGAAGGTGTAGATTTAAGTTAAATCTAGAATGAATTTAAGAGTTGTATTCCAATTTCGAAACTTAAAAGAAAATTTTAAATTTGATTTGAATTTAAATTGAATTTGTAATTTAAATTGTTTTAACTTATTGATAATGTAGATGTTTTAACATATATGATAAAAAGTTTTGAATTGTTTTAAAATCTTATTTAAGATAAATTTGAGTCTTAAGTTTAAAATGAAGTTAAATAGAATTTAAAGTAAATTTAAAAACATTTTGTTTTTAAATGTATAATTAAATAAGAAATGTTTATCTAAAAGATAAATAAAATTTAATGATTGGATTCATTTAATTAATAAGATAATTAAGATGAACAATTAATTATTTAATTAATTAAATATGTGGATGTTTAATTAAGTAATTAATGATTTTTTTAAGTTAATTAATTAGATTTGAGATTAGTTAATTAGGGTTAATTAATCTATAATTAAGGATGGTTAATTAAATTTTAATTAATGATTAAGATTTTAATTAATACTTAATTAATTAATAATTAGTGATTAATTAAGTTGTAATTAAATATTAATTAACTAATAATTAATAATGATTAATTATAAGTTAACTCTTAATTAAGTAATTAAGTAATGTTAATGAAGGTCATTAACTTAAGATTATTTAACAACTAATTAATGTGATTAATTTTTGATAATTAATTAGATTAATTAATTAATAATGATCAATCGTTTAAGTTTAATTACTTAATGAAGTAATTAATGAATTAATTACTTGGTGTAATTAATTTGATTAATGTGATTAGTTTAGATTAATTAAGTTAATTTAAACATTTGTTGATTGTTTGATGATTACTTTATGTAATTTATGAATTTTTTTTTTTGAAAACTGGTTCAAACTTTTCTATTAAGAATCGTAAAGTATTTACAAAAGCCTGATCAAAGGCAATACAAAACAGTGCGAAAAAACAATCTACATCTGATACAAAACAAGGCCCATTTAAGTAAGGCCATCTTCATTTCTTCGGCCCACATGCCCGAAGAATCGAGACAAATCTCGATCAAAAAAGGCAATGTAAAACCTAACTTACTTCAGCTTCTCATTAATAAAGTCTCCGAAGCTCCAAACTTTATTACTTTAATGGCGGCGCTAAAAAAGAAGCTAAAGTCTTCTCGTCTTCCTTTCTTCTATTGCCAGATCCAGTCTATTCTACTCTTTAGTCTTTCAAAACTTCACCTTAATTGACTGGTAAGCCTCTTTCTCTCAAAAAGGGAATCTTTTAGCTTCATTATAGTATCTAACAGCATGCTTTCGTAATTTGAGGTTTCTCATCGAAAACTAGAAGTCAAAATAACTGACTTCTATGTTAGAAACGGTCACCGAAGTGTTTGCAAACTCCATCGCAAAGATCCCTAAAGATCCGAGCAAGATAAGTCTCAGCATCTTTTAAAAATGATGTCTTTAACCCTTGTTCAAGAAAATAATCCTCTTAATTTACTTTTCTAACAGATCCGCAGCAAGTAGGCTTCATCTTTGAGACTCGGTTGCAGCTGTCTCAATTTACTGCAACTGGGTTGATTGCGAAATGTGTCATTAGCTGAAGCGCCTCTAACGAATGATATCATAAGCTAAGTCTCAACACCCAAACAGTAGTTTTGTAACTGATATTTCAATAAAAAGTGACTAATGTTTGTGATTTTCTTGTCTTCAGCGGTCTTTTGGACATTTCAACAGGACCTGCAATCTGAAGCACTTACAAACTAGATCAATTAGTATTGATGATTTTTAATTGTAATGTAACTTAAATGAGGGGGAGTGAGGAAAATGTAAATAATACAGGTACTCAGGAAAAAACTCAGCCTAGATATAGCAATACTAGGAGCAAGCAGGAGGAGCTAACATATGATAATAAAGATGCAGCCCCAATTCAGCATTGGGAGGTAAAACCCCATCTCTTTGCTATTATGTCGTTCATGCCAGTGATGTGCCTGAAATGTTTAGACTTAGTCATTCTGATGTTTATAGTCTAGAAAATCTGTTTACATAGATGCGAATGATCAGTGTATTGATTCTGAAAGATTCTGTTATTACGTTCTCTCCATATATGCCAAACACAAGTAGACAATGAAAGTTGAAACAAATCTGAGTTTAAATTTTTAACTCTAGATAATGAGACTATCTCCTATAAATCGTTCTTCAAAGTAAACGAGAGCAAACTTCTTGGAGAAGTAAAAAAAATTTTACTACTCCACATCCAAATCTTTCCTGTGTAATCACATTGAAAAAATATATGGTCTATGGTTTCAATGTGTTTATTGCACAAAACACAAGTAGGGTCCACGACTATATGCTTTTGCAATAATCTATCCTTGGTGAGTAAAAAATCATTAATAACTTTGAAAAGGCAAACCGCCATTTTTGGGACATGAATTTTGTTCCAAACTAAGGACGACCAGTCTTTAAATTCATAACTGGTTCTCACCGAATTCCAAACCTTTTTAAATTGATAAAGTCCATCCTTAGTACCCTTCCAAGCCCAGTAATCCCTCTTCCTATCCTTATGGATCACTACTCCTTCAATTTCTGTGTGTAACTGGAATAAGAAACTAACCTTATCCCATCTCCACTCACCATTTTCTATAATCTTGCAAAGGGACATGTTTTCTGTTCCAGTTCTAAAGGCCGCATCTCTACCAATATGATCCATAATAAAGCTTCCATTCAACCAAGGGTCATACCATAGGGAGGTGGTTTTACCGTCTACAATGTTAAGGGAAAGACATTTCAGAGCTTCGTGTCTATTTCCCAAAATGTATTTCCACACTCCCGAGTCATCCATTCTCTGAGAAATTTCCCAAAAACTTTTATACCCAGTGTACTTTTTATGCATGAAGTTCGCCCAAATACCATCTACGTTAATTATTTTCCATATCAACTTAATATATAACGCTCGATTCATCTCTTCGAGATTTCTCAATCCCATTCCTCCCTCTTCTTTCTGTCTGCACAGAATTTCCCAGGGTATCTTACTGCTACGGCTTTTCCATAAAAAATTGAGAATCAGATGCTTTATTTTTTGGACAGTGGAGACTGGAAGTCTAAAACATTGCATCCAAAACTGAATTATTGGGTAAATTGTAGACTCGATGAGTTCAAGTCTACCAGCTAAGCTAAGCATTCTTGTTTCCCATCCCCCAAGTCTAATTTTAATCTTTTCTATTAAGGTGGCACAATCTTTATCCCTTAAGTTAGCATTCGACAGAGGGATGCCCAAATACCTTACTGGGAGATCCGCATGCTGGATGTTAAGGATATTGCTAATGTCAGTACAGTGCTCCACACCTTTGCCAAAGAAAACATTGGATTTTTCACAACTTAACTCCAGTCCCGTCACTTTCCTCATACTATTGAACACATCCCTAATCGCTGTTGCCGTCTGTGTATTGCCTTTAGTGAAAATAAGTATGTCATCAGCGTAAATAAGATGGGTCAGTTTATTATCAAAATCTGAAATAGGAGAAATTGAGCCGTCTCGTACTTTCCCATCCATCAAAAGCGAGAAGTACTCCATCACCTGCGTAAAAAGGATCGGGGAAATTGGGTCACCTTGTCTGAATCCGTTTGAACTCTTGAAGTAACCGTGCGCTTCCCCATTTGCAATAATGGAAAACACAGGTGACGTTATGATGTTATCAATGATTTTTACCCATTTATCCGGGAAGCCCAAGCTTCTTAGCATGTGAATAACAAAAGATCGATTTATCGAGTCATAAGCTTTCTTTAAATCAACTTTAATGCACATGTATTTATTTTCCTTTCTTCCAAGTCCCCTGATAATTTCATGTGCAAATAGAATTCCATCCCCTATAGACCTACTTTTAATAAATGCCGTTTGATTAGGGGAAACCAACTCATCTAGTAATGGGACAAGTCTGTTACATAGTATTTTTGTGAAAACCTTGTACAAGGTGTTACAACAGGCAATGGGTCTAAAATCTTGGATTCTAGTGGAATTAGCTTTTTTAGGAATCAAATGCAGGAATGTATGGTTCCATTCCTTAATAATCAGACCCTTATGAAAAACATCATTCAAGGCTTTGTGAATTAGATCTTTCGAAGTATTCCAATGAATTTTGAAATTTTTTGAATTAAAACCATCTGGGCCTGGAGATGTAGTATCTTTTATATCCCACAGTGCAAATCTAATTTCATCTAAAGAAATACTGTCATTCAAAAAATTAGCTCCGTACTCAGAAATGATATTTTTGCAAGTGACTTCTGGAAACTTCTCATTGAAAGGGCGGTTAAAGACCCCTTTATAATAATCTGTGGCTAACTTTGCTAACTTGTCCTCCAAGATTTCCTTTCCATCTATTTCTATTCTAGTTAAGCATTTGCTGCTTCTTCTACTAGACATCTTCGCATAGAAAAATAAAGAGGCCTCATCTCCCATCATCAACCAATCACATTTTGCCTTTTGTTTGGTGTCCAGGAATTCTTTTTTAATGGCTAAGTCCAGATTGATTTTCGCGTTTTGAAATTCCATTGCTAAATTGAGATCATCAGATTTTTCCAGAAGTTTTTGAAGTCTAGAACAATTCTCTCTTTGAACTTTAACCTCCAATTTGGTATTGTGAATTCTAGCTCTCCAAATCTTTAGTTCACTCTTGATACTCTTAAGAATGTGCAAGATTTGGTAAAGGGGACGGTTATCTTGATTAGCAATCTAGAATTTCTCAACCAAAGGGAAATATTGGTCACATAAAGGCCAGTGATTCATAAACCTAAAAGGTCTGTTTTTGTCCCTATGTTTGCAAGAGAGTGAAACATGAATAGCATTGTGATCACTAACCGAAGGAGGAAGATATTCAGCCGAAAGGTCTGGAAATAAATTAATCCAATCTAGGTTAGCAAAGACCCTGTCAATCTTAGAAAATATATTTCGATTGAGGCCTGACCACCAAGAGAATTCGTACCCTTTGACATTAACCTCATTCAGCCCTGTGTATTTGGATATTTCGTCTAACTCAAAAAGGCTATCAAACCTCACTGGATTTCCTCCCTTTTTATCAGAGGGATTACTTATGCAATTGAAGTCCCCAAGAACTAGCCAAGGTTTATAAATATTGATAGCATCCTCCTGTAAATTATTCCATAATCTTTTTCTTAGTGTAGCATGATTCTGAGCATATACAAAGGATATATTGCATTTGAATTTCCAGATGTTAATCAGTTCTATAGTGATGTGTTGATCACTCATGCTTATAAAGTTGTACTCCCAAGAGTTTCCATCTATGAGAACAAATATTCTACATTTGTAGTAACAGGAAACATTACTAATTATTTTCCATCCGTCATCCAGAACATTTTCAAGCTTCATGATGTCCGAATGCAACAATTTATTTTCCAAAACACCGAAGCAACTAATTTTATATTTATCTATAAGGCTTTTCACTTCTTTCATTCTGTTAGGGTTGTGGAACCCCCTAACATTCCAACATGCTATCGACATTATATAACTTTGTTGTTGCGAGTCCTCTGCAATCTGCTGCTAGTGGACTCCCCTTTTTCTTCCACAGAGATGCCTAACATTTGAACCCACTTAGGATTCTTACGAACAAGCTTATCCTTCTGAATATCCTCAAATTTTTTATCTTGGGACTTGGGAATTTGCTGCTCCTCCTGGACTTCGTTATCATATGTAACCTTTCCCTCTGCTTCTTCTGTTGATCCTGTATCTTGACCCAGATTTTCCTGTACCTGTATATCAAAACATGGTTCAGATCCTCTCATATAACTAACATTATTAATTATACTATCATCAATACAAATATCATTAGAATGTGAAGAGCTAGAGAAAAGGGGAAGGTCCGGTGGTGTATGAGATGATGAGATCAAGGGCACAGAGATGTCTGTTCCCCTTTCTGTCTCCCGATCATAAGAATATTTCTGATTGTCTTCTGGAGATCCGGCTTTATTAATGCAATTTTCATACTGATCCTTTTTCTCTGGGTTTTCCTGAGTTTTAGCCTCTCCATTTGGAACCTCCTCCACAATGTGTCTGGTTTCTCCTTCGGGTATAGGACTGTCATTCACAGGCTCTGAAACTTGAGAATTAGGGGAGAACTCTTCATTCGCCTGCATGCTCAATTTATTAGGTGTGTCTTGTGCTCCTTCTCTCATTATTTCTGAACAGCCTACTGAAATTTGATTCACAGGGTTTTCTCTATCTGCTTCTTCCGATGGCGTCTGTTTCGGAACCCAAGACTTGGTCATTGGACATTCTGCTGTTACATGTCCAAAGCACATGCACTTACCACATATCGGAGGGGGGTTCTCATATGTCACCTCCTAAGGGAAACTTCTTCCTTTGTCATCCATGCCTTCAATGATATTTGGCATACCATAGGCAGCATTGACTTCAATTAGAACTCTAGCATAGGCTAATCTGGATTTGTTTTTCGTGGCCTCATCCATCTTAATAGGAACTCCTATAGTGCTTGTCAAGGCACTAATTGCTTTATTACCCCACAGTTTAAAACTTAATCCTGGGAGTCTAACCCACATAGGCAGGGATGTAAGAAGATCCCTATCTGTTTTCATATCTGGGGAGAGACGCTTCATTATAATCAGGTTCCGGTCCATAAACCAAGGACCTGTTTTCAATATCTTGTTGCAGTCTTCCTCAGAACCAAACCTGACCACAAAAAATCCGTTGTCCCTAGAGTGGACTGAAAACGGCTTCTGTGTTGTCCATACTCTGTTAGCATATCCTTCAAATGTTTTCAGCCATGGTTTATAACCAACCACATACAACAGAATACATAAATCCCATCCATCCTCCGGTTCTTTAATAGCTTCTGTTGTAAGATTACCTATCCTTTTACCGTCAGCTATCTTAGGCTCAATAAATTCGAGATTTAGGTTCCCTATTTCGCCTACTGCTCCTGTTTTGACTACCTCACTCTATGAGAATTTTTTTTCGTTTTCAGACACAGTAAATTTAATTTTAGTTCCTGCTTGACCTAAAATTGGTTTAATTGATTTCATCGACTTAAAGGATGATCGGTCGCCTACAACTTCCTGAGTCCTTCCCCCCGAATTCCTTACTGGATTTTTGCCAGATCTCAGATTTCCTCCCAAATTGATCCTGGCGTCTGGACCCGAAGGAGCAGGGATCTTGCCCCTTTTCCTCCTCACCTCCTCCCAACCTTCTTCATCTCGTAGAGATCCCATGTTGTTTTAAGATATGAAAACTGGAAAAATAAGAAGCCGCAAGAAAAAAGAGAGAAAAAAAGTAAACCCTAATCTCCAGATCTAGATCTAGGAGCCGCCATTAAAAAGGAAGTAATTAATTAATAATTACAGGATGTAATTAAAGATATTTGATATAGAAGTAAATTGGATTTAAATTACTTTGAAATTAATCAAGGGGATTAATTTAGATAGTTAATTAAGAATAATTAATCATGGGATGAGTAATTAAAGTAGTTAATTACTGAATGGTTATTAATCATGGGTGATTATATTTATATGTGGATTAATTTCAGATTAATTACTTATGTAATTAATTTATATTTAGATATTTATTAATTGTAGTCAGAAATCATTAATTAATTAGTTAATGATGTAATTTGGAATTGATTAATTAAGGTATAATTAAGAATGAATAAATAATTAATGTAATTAATTTTAGTTAATCAATTAATTTAGTAATTACAAGTTAATTATTTGCAAAGGGTTTAAGTAATTAACTTGTGTGATTAACTTATAAGCTAATTACTTATTGTAATTAGAGATAGTTAATCAATATTAATTGAAATATTGAGATGATGATTTATAAATTGATTTGAAATCAATGGATGGTTAAGTTAAGCAGAATTTTAACGATGAAGTAATTAATTTAATTCATTTTAAATTAATTAGAGATTCAGTAATTAATTTAATTCATTTTAAATTAATTATAGAAAGTGTGATCATTAGATCATTGCTTATGATTAGATGAATGGTATTGGTTGCCTGGTATGGTTTGTAATCTCAGTTATGAGATGAGTAGGGTATGTGATATGGATGCATTGGTTGCTTTTGGATGATAATATGCATTATCTGATTTTGATATGAATTATCTGTTGATAATGATAAGAATGATTATCTATTGTGTTGTGAATTATCTATCTATGTATATTTAGATAATGAATTGAATTGTTTTAAACTTAAAACAACTTGGACCTAAAAGACACGCTTTGGATTTTGATGAGACCGCGATCGGTTTTCCATATTTGGACATCCGAAAACCACATCGATTCCAATTAAACGTTAGGTCGATAATACAAGTGGAGGGAGTGAAGACTCGAGGTGTAAGGGTTATACGTCAGTATAACTTTGTGGGTGATTCCGTAATGAGTTTGACGGAATAGTACTTATAGATTCGAGATGGTGATTCAGAGTGCAAGGGTTATCGTCGTTAACTCTGAGGGTGATTCCAAAATGAGTGTAACGAGATAATGCCTTCGGTTTCGTTCGAACCGGTAACGAACTTATATGGATTGAATGCTTTCAGAACATCGTCAGGTGGACGATGAGCATTCTAAGTGAAGTGTTCTATAAAGGTAATCGTAGCCTCAAGCCTCATCAACCGGGAATGGCTAAAACAGGGGAGGTGCAGCAAGGCTTCGTGGGTAGCCCCCACTTGAGAGTAAGATATACCCCTGTCTAGAGGTCCCTTTATATTTCGGCTGTGTGGGCGATTGATCATGACAACCGTCGGGGTTGTCTTATTCAGAACAGTTCAGTAAGGAATGGGTCCAGCTTTGTGTTGCAGGGGATTGGGAGTAATCCTCGGTACGGTGATCTAGGCCATGTACTGTGACGGGCGATACCCCAGTTGCCCTGCCATTGTATGGAATCCAAAATCCAATAAGTGCCAACGGTTTTGATTGTATTACCCACTTTTGTGGCTAGTAGCTGGAATTTAATAATGTAACAATTTCAGCTATTTCTTATTTATTTGAAAACCGTAGACCCTATTATAATATCATCAGATTTCCTATCAAATGTTTTGGTTAGCGTAAGGTAAAAACTTTTCCATGTTTATGTGTGGGAAGACTTACGTGATACCTTTCTTTCAAAAGGTTTTGAGAATTAAGCAACTTTAACCTGTTACTCACACCAGACCCATGTCTGACCTGGAGTTTATTTTGTTTTTCATAAACTCTTGGGTACTCAAATTTTTACGAGTAGCCAAGGGATTCAGGTTAGGATTTTAGATTGGCTTGACGAATTCTGGAGGAGCAATGGAGCAGGAGGCTTCTGCGTATAGCTATAGAGTTTTTTCCGCTGTGTGTTCTCTAAGATGTTGTATGGAGTTGTATAACTAGACAGGTGTCTATAACTGTCTAGTATGAGTTGATTATGATGTGTATCTCTGATGTATATGATACTATGTAAAGTATTATGTGATTAATATAAATTATTCGTTCCGTTGTTTAGATTCTGATGTTGTTTCTTTCTTCTTCTCTATCTTTTCTCTTTTTCTATCCCTTTCTTTCTTATAGATGATGCGACTTTTTGTGGAGAAAAAGTCGGGTCATCTCACTTGGTATTAGAGCGTTAGGTTGAGTGAATACCTAGGCTCTGTAGTGGTGTCTATCTTGAGAGCGTGTATTTGTATTTTTAGTATATATATATATATATATATATATATATAATTGGTTCTACCTATTTGTTGGATTACCCGTTCAGGTTTTTCCAATATAAGTTATAAAGGTAGATGAGGTAGAAGTGTGTGTAACACGACTACCATTAATGGAGTTTGATGGATGAGGTTGGAAGTGTATTTGTCGAGAAAGTAGACCTAATACCGTCTCGAGTGAGTTCTGTTGTGATGAAGGACTTCATCGATCTCTGAAGGTAACCTGTAAAGGTTCGGAGTTCATCTTTGAAGTGCAGAATTGAGTTTGGATCTGTCGGTTGGGCAGAAGCAAACAAGTAAAGGTGTCTTGATATCTCAGGAAGTAGTTGCTGCGTGATGAGATGCAGTGACTATGGATATTTCCGAAGATGTTTCTTTGGAACAAGAGTATTCTGAATTGGTAGGGAGTCTTCTGGCTGAGTAGTTTTTCTGAAGTGGAATCCAGAAGCAGTAGAGTAGATCTGTTTCTCTGGTAAGTTGGCTAGGCCAGAATAAGCTGTTCTGTTTGGTTGAGAGAGAGCAGTTTCTTTGGATTTAGGCTGAGTTGATCGCAAAAGTGACTTGCGATAGTATGTTCTCTTGCGTTTGTTGGAGATTGTCCGGATTTCTTCCAGGAAGTTAGAAGTTTGTTAGCATCTGGAGATCGAGTTTTCTTTTCAGGATTGGTACTGGTGGTTCAGTTAGTAGATGGATGGTTCCTTGAGATAAAAGTTGGTGAAGCAACTCAGGTTTAGGAGGAACATCTGAGTTTTCTTTATGGATATATGGAACTATATTTCTGTGCTGGGTTGTCTAGTCTGTGCTTGTGTTCTTCGTCAGCATTTTCTTCTGTTTCGGATCAGAGTTGTGCAGCGGAAGCAGTTTGGGGGTGTTCTGTTTTGTCTTTTCCGGATAAGAAGAAGTTTGTTCTGTCTTCTGTTGTTGAGAAGCAGGATGTGAGTTCTTGGTTTTTGATTGATCTTGAGGAGATCATTGGATGGTTTTGATTCAGTCTGTTTCTAGGAGAACCAACAAGAGCTAAGCTGATCAAAATGGATGTGGGTAGCCTAGGATCGTCCAAAGAGTTTTTATGGATAAGAGATGGAGAAATTTGGATTCTGAAATTGGAGATTTGTTTGAGATAAGTTATTCTCCGATCCATGGAGCTATAAGATTTGGAGGGTCTGAAGCTAGCTCCATAGTGTTTTGGTTTCTTCTGTGATTGGTAAGATAAGTATTTGGTTTTCTAGAGTTGAATTGCCAGTTTGGATAACTGGAATTCCGTATGTTTCACGTATCTCTGAGGGAGTACGTGTTTGATATTTCCGGTTGTAGAACCAGCAGTTTAGGATGGTTTGTTTGTTGAGTCAGACTCGTTTGTAGTCTGATATTCTGTTTAGAGTTGTTGTTAGGAGCTCTATAGCTTAGTAGTTTTGATTGTTTGTATTCTATAGAGCGAGTATCCCGATATATATATATATATACCGGGAAACTCGTGAAAGTCTTATCCAAAATTCTTTTGGATAATTAGGTTTGTTCTGATTGTGTGAATTGGTTGCTTTGGTTGTTGGCATATGATTAACATATGCTGTATTTTAAAATAAAATATGTAAATAGATTATTAAATTACCTTTGTTTAAATTTCGGGGACGAAATTCTTTTAAGGGGGAAGGATTGTAATATCCCGGAATTTGGGACAATATAAATTTAATAATCTGTGTTTAAATCTATATTGAATTGATAATTTTTGTTGATAAATTTGAATTGATTCTATAATCTTCTTTATTTAAATATTTAATTTGTGAATTTATTTTTAATAAGCTAATGAATTTATTTTCTAATTAATAATGTATATGTATTTATATATTTTAAATAGATAAGTTGTTAAATTAGTATAGCACAATTTTAATGTTTTGAATTTAGGAATTGTGATTTATTTTTAATTTAAGCTTTTCAAAAATGTTTATATGTAAGACAAATATTTTATTGGTTTAAAATTTCATTTTAACTTAAGTTTGTATATTAAAATATGTTACATAAATGTTCGTGTAATTCTTTTTAAATTATTAATTGATAATTTTGATTTGTAAATTTAATTTGAAATTTAAAATACAATTTAAAATGTGAACATGTATTCATGTAAGTTATTGTAACCTCTTTTATAAATCTATTTTAATTATTTAAAGGTATTTTGATAAATGATTTAATTGTATATTGTTCTATTTACAATAATACTTTGCTTTGTTCTTTAGAAATTAAATATATACATAACTAAGTCTAAGAACTAAATAATTAACTAAGTTTAAAATTCATTAATCTTAATTTAAATAACAAAAACATTTACAAGACATGTGTATGTATGTTAGAACATGTGTAAACATGTGTTAGATGTTTGAATAAGGAATTTAACAAATGTTAACACTTAAGACAAGTGTCATGTTTCAATATTTATTTTTCTTTAATTTTAATTCATCATAAACTAGCTATAAAACATTGCATTTACTCATTTCTTCTCCTCTTTTTCATTTTTCATTCTAAAACAAAGAAATCTTAAAATCAAAGTTCTATAACATTTTCATCCTCAAAAACCTATTCAAATGCATTGCATTCAACTCCTCAAAATACAAATTTGCATCCTCCAAAATAAAACATGCATGCAACAATTTCAAGCTAACACCAGTATTTCTCAAATCCCATCCCCATTTTCAAACCTGCATACAACAACTTTAAGCAAGCAAGATGTTTGCATTTTGTTTCTTCAATCTGGAAACAAAAAGGACCTGCATGCAACAAACTAAAACATGCATTCATCTGAAATGCAAGATTCTGCATTTCCAATCAAGTTTGTAGACCTGCATTTTTCTAAAGCCTGGAAATAGGCTACCTGCATGTAGAACCTGGGGAATTTTCATCTGCAACCATCAAGCTAGCATCAACATTTCATTAAAAATCTGGACAGTGCTCTGCATTTTGCAAATACAGGTGAGTAACTCATTTATAAACTTATTAAATAGGTAAAGTTGTGCATGCTTTATAAATTACAAATGAACATATATGAAATTGCCATAAATATTTTACCTGCAAGTATGTGTCTGTAAACAAGATGATGACTGTGCATGTGTGTTCTTCAAAATTTCAAACTCATGTTTGATTCTTGAATTCTTCCTTTGACTTGTTTGCTGATTAGGACTTAGATTTTTGAACAAATCATGTTTGTTTTAGAATGGTGTAAGTTCAAATTTTATACAAATTAAGTATGATTGTCTGTAACCTGAAAAATCAAGTTACACAGAACAAATTTGCCTAGAGTAAAATTCAAATGTTATAATTTAATGTTTCAGGTTTATTAATAGAATCATTAAGTGAATTCAAGAACTTTAAAACAAAAATTTCAATTTATAGTGCTGTACATATAGTGCAGTTTCAAAAACACTGTATTTTTACATATTGGTCAAGTACAGTTGAAGCTTTCATTGGAATTGGGTGAATTTGATTCTGGGGATAGTTTAGCTATCAAAGATTGTAGGAAAATTACTATAGTGGATTGAAATTTTATTTTGGGGTTGTAATTGGGATTTAAAGTGTAGAACCCTAGTTTTTACTGGGTTCAAGGAATTGAGTGCTGTGGCTTCTTAAATGGATCGAGTTCTTTGATTTTCTGGGTATTTTTAGATGTCGTTTTGATGAAGACATCGGCGGAGTATGGTGTGTAATGGTGATAGGAGATGGGAGAATTGGATGTTGACAGGTTTGATTGGGTTGGGATCTTGTGTTTCCAGTTTCTGTTTTAAAACTTGAATTCAAATTCAAGTTGAATTCTGGGATTCTGAGGGTTGAAGGTTGAAGTGGGGTCACTAGTCGATGGGGGATGTCCGTTGATGATGGCCAGTGATGGCCGGAGTTGGTGGTTGGGTGCACAGTGCAGTGGTGTGCATATTGATGATGTTTTGGTTGCAGGGTTTTTGTCTCGGGATGTTCTCGGGTATTTTGAAGGGAGACTCGGAGCAGAGAAGTTGTTGACTCGAAGTAAAGGCAGAGAAGACTCGAGTGAGTGGTGTTGCAGGTTTTAAAACAAAACCAGGGAAACTGTTTTTCCAGGTTTTACAAAATTGAAGTGGAGATTTGAAATGCAAACTAAAAATTTGAAACTAAGTTTGAAAACCTGAATTTAGATATAAATTCAAATAATTTAAATTTTGGTCTTTGAAATTATTGAGTTTTTAAATTTTAGATTGGGTTTTAAATCTAAAATCAGAAACCTGTTGCAGTTTTGAAGATTAAAAGCAAGTTTTAAATATGAACTAAAATCTCAACTTAGGATTTAAAACCTGAATTTAAATATGAATTAAGATAAGTTTGAATTTTGGTTTTTAGATATAATTTAAATTTTTAAAAATTTAAGTTTGGTTTTAAATGAAAACAGAAACTGTTTTCTGTTTTAAAATATTAAGTTCAAATTGAAAATTTAAGTTTAAACTGGATTTTTAAAATCTGAAATTTTAATAAGAATTTAAAATTAGATTTTCTGAAATTAAATTCAATTATGTTTTTAAAATTTAAATTTGATTTCAAACTCACAAGTGTAGATGCATATGTGTTTTGCATTTGAATTGAAAGGTTAAATTTTTAAAGTGGAAATTTAAAATGAGTTTAAATTCTAGTTTTAAATCTGGATTTTAAATTTAAATTGCAGTTTTTAAATAAAGGCTTAAATTTAGATTTGCTTCAAAATGATGATTTGCATTTAAATTGAAGGTGTAGATTTAAGTTAAATCTAGAATGAATTTAAGAGTTGTACTCCAATTTTGAAACTTAAAAGAAAATTTTAAATTGATTTGAATTTAAATTGAATTTGTAATTTAAATTGTTTTAAATTATTAATAAGGAAGATGTTTTAACATATATGATAAAAAGTTTTGAATTGTTTTAAAATCTTATTTAAGATAAATTTGAGTCTTAAGTTTAAAATGAAGTTAAATAGAATTTAAAGTATATTTAAAAACATTTTGTTTTTAAATGAATAAATAAATAAGAAATGTTTATCTAAAAGATAAATAAAATCTAATGATTGGATTCATTTAATTATTAAGATAATTAAGATGAACAATTAATTATTTAATTAATTAATTATGTGGATGTTTAATTAAGTAATTAATGATTTTTTAAAGTTAATTAATTAGATTTGAGATTAATTAATTAGGGTTAATTAATATATAATTAAGGATGGTTAATTAAATTTTAATTAATGATTAAGATTTTAATTAATACTTAATTAATTAATAACTAGTGATTAATTAAGTTGTAATTAAATATTAATTAATTAATAATAAATAATGATTAATTATAAGTTAACTCTTAATTAAGTAATTAAGTAATGTTAATGAAGGTCGTTAATTTAAGATTATTTAACAACTAATTAATGTGATTAATTTTTGATAATTAATTAGATTAATTAGTTAATAATAATCAATTGTTTAAGTTTAATTACTTAATGAAGTAATTAATGAATTAATTACTTGGTGTAATTAATTTGATTAATGTGATTAGTTTAGATTAATTAAGTTAAATTAATTTAAACATTTGTTGATTGTTTGATAATTACTTTATGTTATTTATGAATTTGTAATTACTTAAGGAAGTAATTAATTAATAATTACAGGATGTAATTAAAGATATTTGATATAAATTGGATTTAAATTACTTTGAAATTAATCAAGGGGATTAATTTAGATAGTTAATTAAGAATAATTAATTATGGGATGAGTAATTAAGGTAGTTAATTACTGAATGGTTATTAATCATAGGTGACTAATATTTATATGTGGATTAATTTCAGATTAATTACTTATGTAATTAATTTATATTTAGAGATTTATTAATTGTAGTCAGAAATCATTAATTAATTAGTTAATGATGTAATTTGGAATTGATTAATTAAGGTATAATTAAGAATGAATAAATAATTAATGTAATTAATTTTAGTTAATCAATTAATTTAGTAATTACAATTTAATTATTTGCAAAGGGTTTAAGTAATTAACTTGTGTGATTAACTTATAAGCTAATTACTTATTGTAATTAGAGATTGTTAATCAATATTAGTTGAAATATTGAGATGATGATTTATAAATTGATTTTAAATCAATGGATGGTTAAGTTAAGCAGAATTTTAATGATGAAGTAATTAATTTAATTCATTTTAAATTAATTAGAGATTGAGTAATTAATTTAATTCATTTTAAATTAATTATAGAAAGTGTGATCATTAGATTATTGCTTATGATTAGATGAATGGTATTGGTTGCCTGGTATGGTTTGTAATCTCATTTATGAGATGAGTAGTGTATGTGATATGGATGCATTGGTTGCTTTTGGATGATAATATGTATTATCTGATTTTGATATGAATTATCTATTGATAATGATAAGATTGATTATCTATTGTGTTGTGAATTATCTATCTATGTATATTTAGATAATGAATTGAATTGTTTTAAATTTAAAACAACTTGGACCTAAAAGACACGCTTTGGATTTCGATGAGACCGGGATCGGGTTACCATATTTGGACATCCGAAAACCACATCGATTCCAATTAAACGTTAGGTCGATAATCCAAGTGGAGCAAGTGAAGACTCGAGGTGTAAGGGCTATACGTCAGTATAACTCCGTGGGTGATTCCGTAATGAGTTTGACGGAATAGTACTTATAGATTCGAGATGGTGATTCAGAGTGCAAGGGTTATCGTCGTTAACTCTGAGGGTGATTCCAAAATGAGTGTAACGAGATAATGCCTTCGGTTTCGTTCGAACCCGGAACGAACTTATATGGATTGAATGCTTTCAGAACATCGTCAGGTGGACGATGAGCATTCTAAGTGATGTGTTCTATAAAGGTAATCGTAGCCTCAAGCCTCATCAACCGGGAATGGCTAAAACAGGGGAGGTGCAGCAAGGCTTCGTGGGTAGCCCCCACTTGAGAGTAAGATTTACCCCTGTCTATAGGTCCCTTTATATTTCGGCTGTGTAGGCGGTTGATCATGACAACTGTCGGGGTTGTCTTATTCGGAACTGTTCAGTAAGGAATGGGTCCGGCTTTGTGTTGCAGGGGATTGGGAGTAATCCTCGGTACGGTGATCTAGGACACGTACTGTGACGGGCGGTACCCCAGTAGACCTGCCATTGTATGGAATCCAAAATCCAATAAGTGCCAACGGTTTTGATTGTATTACCCACTTTTGTGGCTAGTAGCTGGAATTTAATAATGTAACAATTTCGGCTATTTCTTATTTATTTGAAAACCCTAGACCCTATTATAATATCATCGGATTTCCTATCTAATGTTTTGGTTAGCGTAAGGTAAAAACTTTTTCATGTTTATGTGTGGGAAGTCTTACGTGATACCTTTCTTTCAAAAGGTTTTGAGAATTAAGCAACTTTAACCTGTTACTCACACCAGACCCATGTCTGACCCGGAGTTTATTTTGTTTTTCATAAACTCTTGGGTACTCAAATTTTTATGAGCAGCCAAGGGATTTAGGTTAGGATTTTAGATTGGCTCGACGAATTCTGGAGGAGCAATGGAGCAGGAGGCTTCTGCGTATAGCTATAGAGTTTTTTCCGCTGTGTGTTCTCTGAGATGTTGTATGGAGTTGTATAACTAGACAGGTGTCTATAACTGTCTAGTATGAGTTGATTATGCTATGTATCTCTGATGTATATGATACTATGTAAAGTATTATGTGATTAATATAAATTATTCGTTCCGCTGTTTAGATTCTGATGTTGTTTCTTTCTTCTTCTCTATCTTTTCTCTTTTTCTATCCCTTTCTTTCTTATAGATGATGCAACTTTTTGTGGAGAAAAAGTCGGGTCGTCTCAAATGAAATGAAAAATGAGTTTCTAATGATGAAAATATTGTTTTAAATAAGTGAAAATAGAAAAAATATGGTTTAAAAAAATTTGAAGTGTTTTGGACAAATTTCGAAGCAATTCGTAAAATTGGTCACAATCGAACTCGTCGCGTAGCGGTAGTTCGTAAATTTCGACCTATAACTTCACAAATATAACGTAGAGAATAATTTATAAGTCGGATTTTTTTGAAATAAAAATTCTTCGGTCCACAATGATAATATTTTTGCAACAAAGTAAGAAAACCAAGATTTCACCAAGTAGATTTTGAAATATGTCCAAAACAGTTTTCTAAAAACATCACAGTTTTGCGATTCGGAATCCAAATAGGGATTCAATATTTTAACCTACAAAAATTGATATATTTTGGGATATTTTATAATATATTCATATCAATTTCTACATCAGCCTACAAAACATCATATCATGTGACTTTAACCTTGAAAACATCTAGCCCAAAAGCTCGCGATCTCTCTTCCTCTTTTTTTTTTTAAAAAAAATCACGAACTTTTCCCTCCTCTCCCTTCAGTCAAAATTCATAATTATTCTTTCCTCTATTAATTCCTCAAATCAAAATTCGATGCTTATATATATATATAAATGAATTTGGAGCCGCTTATTCCTATTTTTCTCATTCTCTTCCGCCATACAGTTTGAAGCCGCTCATCCCTATTTCCTTTCTCCTCTAGAACGAATTTAAATTAAATTCATATATATATATATATATATATATAAATATAAGAACAAAGAGAATCGCGATGCTCTGGCATCTTCGAGAGCGGTGCCGCGTGGTCGATTCAAGGGTGATGGTTCGGGTTTGTTTTGGGCTCTGGGGGTAGCGTGGTGGAGTTCTCAGAGGGGAGGTCGCGAATGGGTGTAGGCAAAGATCGAGAGCAACTAAGGTTTTGGACTTCTGAACAGGCGATGTCTCGAGGTATGGTCGCGATGCCAGGGTTCGGCGTGGGTACGGCAATTGGAGGCAATGGTGGCGAGGTTGAAGGGTCGGTTTTGGGACGTGACACGCATGCATTATTGATGAGGCAGCCTGGAGGGAAGGTAAAAATGTTCGACCATGGTGGGTTACGTTTACAATAAGGTAATTAAATTATAAAAGTAGAAAAAATAGATTTGGCTGGTCACTGTAACGTACATATATGCATATATATGGAAGAAATCAAAATTGGAACAATAAACGGATTCGAAAAAAATCCAGTGAGAATTTCTCACTCATTTGGATTCCATTTTTAAATTTAAATGTTTAAATTTAAATTATCGGATGTTTTGATTAATTGATAAATTTAAATTTATCAATTGGATGGCTATATATATAGTAGATTATATATTAGTATTGGAGTGATTGATATTCCCGCACATTATAGTAGATGAGACCATATAATCCCCACATAATAGCGGATGGCCCTATGTACCGCTATATCCCCCTCGAAGTGGGATTGGTATTTTCATTGTTGTCTAACATTTATGGATGAAGGAAAGTAGTTTGGTGGAATCCAACTAGATTCCTAAAATATATTAGTATTATATATATATAATGCTGGATTATTGTGCGTTATGAATTTTTAAATGATATAATGGCAGGGAAATTAATTTGGGAAATATTAAACACCATAAGTATTATTTTAAATTTTAAAGACTTAAAAAGAGATTTTTAATATAAAATTTTTTATATCCAAATTTGGATTATTTTAAAGAGATTGGTTTAAAAAAAAGAATGTTAAATTCTGATCGTATTAAATAATGTGGGAAAAATATTTCAAATGGAGAACTCAAAATAAATCATATAAAGGAATTTCTGAAGATGAGATTTAAAATTATATTCGGAAAAATATAGAAGAATTCGAAATGATATTAAAAATAGATTGGCAAAAATAAATGGATTTTTAAAAAGGAATTGAACTTATAAAATGAATTTTATAAATGAGAGTGTTTTTAGATAACCCGTAGGAGTTATAAAATTTATAAACGAAGTTTATAAATGAAGGAAAAGGATGTCGAATGAAGAATTTGGAATATAGATTTATGGGGAGAATTTATACTGGAATGGTGTGGAAAGAAATAGTAGATATTATTTTTTCAATGAAATGGCTGAGGAGGCCGGAATGGAATAAATGTGATGGAAATCGAGAAGTTAAGTTTAAATTTTTAAAAGGAAAATTTTTATTTATTAAATTATGAAAATTGTAAAGTCGGTTAGTATTGAATATTTCAGAAGGAATTTTTAATACTTAATATTTATTTTAATAAAATCCTAAATTTAGAAAACCAGTTTCGAAATGATGTTATAAAAAGACGTTTAGACATTTTAAATAAATATTTGAATATATCTTAAAGTTAAACCATTAGTATTGTCCTTAAATAATTATTTTTATTTACATATGTGTGTATATATATAGAAAGTTTTGGAATAGGTTTTAAAATTTATTTATAAATCTTCCAAGGGTTGGAAGTGGTTATTTAATAGACGGGACTTATAAGAAAATTCCCATAGAAAAGTTTGGGAAAAAGTAGAAAATTTCGAAGTGTTTAAATAAAAGCGAACTTCGAAGAATGAAAATAGAACTAATAAAGAAGTAAAAAGGGAATTAAGTTTATAAGCAGGTATAATTGGTTCTGAAAATACTAAGGGAATTAATTAAGGAATTCCAAAATTTACAGAATTCATGTGAAATGAGTTGGGAAATTTGCAAATAAAGTTGTAAATGATTTTTGAGAAAAGAAAAGGAAATAAAAGGAATATTTTCTAAGTTTTAATATCAAATGAAGTGAAGAAAATATTATAAGTATTGGGAAAAGCTGAAATTTGTCCCATGAAGATAAAAAGGGACTGATAACTGTTTTCAAATGTTGGGGAACTGAAAGTAATATCTTATAAAGATATTTTGAGATAAATTTTGGAAAAAAATGATAACAAGGCCTAGTGATTGTTATGGATGCGTGTTGATAGTTAAATAACCGACTATTGAATTTTGACCAATTTCGTTAATCGTTTCGAAGAGACCGGGATCGGATTTAATTATCCGAAAACCACACCGATCCGGTTTGAACGTAGAGAATAAATACAATGAAGATGATGAAGATGGTGATTCGGATTGTACAGACCCAGAGCAACTTGTATGGACGAATTCTATCAGAACATCATCATTGGAGGACGATGAGCATTCTAAGTGAATGCGTTCTTTAAAAAGGTAACACTTAGCCTCTAGCCTCGTCAACCGAGAATAACTGAAAATTAGGGTAGATGCAGCAAGGCTAAGTGGGTAGCACCCAAGTAGGGTATGTCTATCACCTTTCTAGATAACCTTGGATATTATCACTAAATGTGAAGGGAGCTCGGAAAGGGTGGGAACACCCGGGGTGATAGCATATTCGATCTATTCGGGTTAGGAATGGTCTGGTCTTGTGTTGTAGGGGATCGGGAGTGGTCTTCGGTACGGTGTTTCTAGACAGGTACCATGACAGGTAGTACCCCAGTGCCCAGTCATTCAGTTGGAATCCATTCTCCAATGAGCACCGTACGGATTTAATTATGCCTAACTATGCTGAAACATGAGATGCAAGCATTTCTGCTATATTCTATTTACCTTCAATAGACATTATGATAATATCAGACGGATTTGATAAAAATGTTTTGGTTATCGTAAGGTAAAAACCCGTCGTGTTTATTTGTGACGTGGTCTTACGAGATACCTTTGTTTCCAAAGGATTTTGAGAAGTTAATAATTCAAATTGAGTGTATTTTCTCACGCTGGTATTCCAAACTAATTCGAGTGTTATTTTAGTATAATGCTCGGGTCAGACCGAGTATTACAAATTCAGGTTAAAATGCTATGGAGGTCAGGAGTCGAGCTGGAGGAGTTTAGACGCATATCTCGTACTTAAATACTTCCGCTGTATGAGGTCAAATTGTTATAACTATCCAGATTGATGTAATGATGGTGTACTCTGATGATTGTAAGTATTAAACAGTTACAGATCCATTTTTATAAAATTCTGTTGTTATATATTATATTTTGTTCCGCTGCGATTGTGAGATTCTGTGTTATTGTTTCTATTTTTCTTCTACCTCTTTCTTCTTCTTTACCCTATCTATTCGCTCTTTCGTACACTTGGGTTGAACGATGTAGAATTATTATCAACTCAAGGGGTACGGAACCGCGAGTCTCTACACTTCTTGTTGACATGCTTTGGGTCGCTTCCATTATAGAGTTATCTATAGCAGTGGTCTCCTCGCTGTGGAGATTTTTCGTATTGCAAGGGCTTCTCTCCTAGTAATGGCCGAGGAAAGTGCCTTCGGTTTCGTTTAGTCCAGAACGAACTTGTATGGATGTTTGTCTACCATTGTATTCTAAATCACATTTGAGTGGTCTCTATAAACGTATTTCAGTTGGTGGCGGAGAAGGCAACTTCTTTTAGCTTAACACCTTTTTTCGAGACATACGAGCTTAGGAAGTTATACTTTTCCAGAAATCAGTCATGGGTCGTGGAATGACAATGTGGCATTCAAAGTGGAACCTGCTGCGATCAAAGTATGGTTTTGTATGAAAAGCGTGGCTTTGAAGAAATTGAGCGTATCCTCACTAGCCTCATATCCTGGAAGATGATATGGGATACTATGTGGTCTGACATACACAAATTCAAAATAAGTGAATATATATGGTGGTGTCCCATACATTGGGCCCTTTAGGGGAAACATCTCTCAAGGCATTTATTGCCCCATTTTGATAAAGTGGTTAACTTAGGAAAAGCAGGGAACTACCGGTTATCAGTGGTAGTATAGCAAGTACATTTCAAGTGACTAGATTGAGAAAGGTGATTAAGGCACCGCAGGATCTATGTTTGTTATGCGTGGATCAGAGAAAAGGCCATTAGTTCTATATCATGTTGGAAATCCAATCCCAATACGAGCCTTATCGTTTTGATTGTATTTCTAAAATAGCTGTAATGACTTGCAAACATTTCAGCTACCCCTTTCGGTATCTTATATTCTGTTAGGTATATTTTGTTGACCCAGTCCAGATATATTACCTTAGACTTTGGGTATTGATACCTTATTTAAATAAGTTTATTTGAAAAATGTTTTTAAAAGAATGTCATTAAAAATAATTTCAAGTGTATTTTGGTATAAAAGCGTTTTGGTTATCACAAGGTAAAAACTCATCCATATTTATTTGTGGGCGTGGTCTTATGAGATACTCTTCTTTTCAAAGGCTTTGATAGCATAGTCATTTTAAATTTCGAGTATCGCACACTATTTTATCAAGCCAGATCCAAGTATTTTTAATACTCGGGTCAGATCCGAGTAGTTTCAAGTTGAGTTTAAGATGGTTAGAGTTTCCAAAGGAAAGCTGGAGATCTTCATCATCGTATGGACGTATTCTATTATCTGCTTCACCTATTACATTTTTTTGTTGTTTTCATCATTTGTAAGGACAAAAATTTATAACTATCCAGGCTGAATCTAGGTTAGACTATGATATTGTATTTTAAAATTTTCCGCTGTAAAGATTATTATCGAAATAATATATGTTATTCCATTCGTATGAGATTCTGTATTGTCTTTATTTTCTTTCTACCCTTAGTGATCCGTCTTTCATTCAATTTGAGTTAGTCATGGGTAGTTTATTATCGATTCAAAGGGTACAAAAAAATAGGCCATTACACTTTTCATATAGAACATCAACTTTCCACTCTGAATGCCACATTGCCATTACATAATCACATAACTGATTTCTACAAACATATAAATCCTGAGTTCGTACGTCTCAAGAAATGGTGTTAAGCTAAGAGAAGTTGCATTCTCTGCCACCAAACAGATGTTACGTTTATAAAGTTCAATCGATGTGATTTTAAAATGCAACGTTAAGAATTTGTCCATACAAGTTGTTCAAGAACAAGAAAAACTGTAAGCACTTTCCTATCACATCTTGTCGGGGATTACCCCTAGGATTATTAGCAAGAATTCTTTGCATATCGAAGATTTTCATAACATAGCACAACTGCCAACATAAGTATATGATATGGTAGTTTCCCCGAGTGTCTAGTGGCAAGCAGCCTTACATCATGATGATCTTCATCTTCAATTGTCTTTGTCTTTAACATGTTTCACTTCGAATATGTAAATTGGTGTGAAGTGGTTTTTGGGGTATTACCCAAATTCGACCCTAGTTCCTTCAAACCAACCATCAATGAAAGTTTGATAAGCGAATATGGAATTTTTCTTTGATTGACTAATTTATTTTTATAAAAATATCTCCTAGAGATATATATCTTTAAAGCGTTTCTTTTTGGTATAAATGAAATCATTAAACCTCACTTTATATTTGGAAAATTATTTATTTAAATTTCAACCAAGATTTATCAATTCCAAATTAAAATTTTGATTGAGTTAAAACCATGTTATCTTGGAAGGTAATCCAAACCAATAAATATTAAATGAGCAGAATCTGTAGAAATCATCTAATTCTATTTAACATCAATTCCCATATTCAACAAGTACTCTGGGTGGAATAACGAAGAAATCATCTTTTAAGTTCCACAAATAGTATGAGTTTCCTTTTGGGCTTTAACACCAAGTATAAGAAGATTATCTCCATAAAATCTAAGCTTTTTAAATTTGGAAAATTTACTTTTATGCTTAACTCGTTTTCGACATTTCGACTTTATCTATCCCTAGCCCAGGAGAGGCCAGGTGAGCCAGGACATTGGTTACTTCAAAACATCTCCTTAGTTTAAGCACCTTACCCGAATATCACGAACAGAAAAATCCAGTCTACTCGTCGGCTTTTGGAGACAAGATTAATTCACTTGATTTTTAACATTTAATTATTCATTTTTAAAATCATTTTTAAAACACTTCCTTATTCATTAGGAAACATTTATAAAAGATTTGGAAAAGAATAGTTAAGTTCAAAACCATATTTCAAAAGTTATAGAAAAGTGCTACGAATGACGCTTTTTAAGAAATATTGATCAAACGACTTTTCTATCATTTGGAAATTCTTTTTTATAACTCAAATCACTTTTAAAAGATTTTAAAAAATTTTGAGAATTCATTTCATATTTCTAAACAATTTTAAAATATCGTTTCTAAATAAATCCCTTTATGGATTTTGAACTGCAAAACAGCGATTTTTCTGAAAACTTGTTTTGTTGATATTTTAAAATCTACTTATCAAAATCTCTATTTTCTTTCTTTTTTTGGAAATATGGATATAATAGTTTGAGGAATTCTTATTGAAGAATTCTGAGCTATATTCCATTCTATATATTCATTTAACCTTTACGACACGAAATCGTGAACTTTCATCACGCAATGCGCCTATTTTTAACTAAATTTTCAATATTCGTTTAAACTTTTCCAAAACACTTTTAAATGTTTATAAAAATATTTATAAACCGTACTAAACCATTTTCAAGAGTTTTAAATATTACATATTGTAACAACCCTCTTTTCCGTACCCTTTGAATCGACAATAAACCACACATGTCCAACTCAAATTGCACGAATAAGCATATCATTAAGGGTAGAAAGAAAATAAAGATAGAAAAGAATCTCACACGAATGGAATAACATGTATTATTTCAATAATATTCTTTACAATGGAAAATTTTAAAATACAATCAGAGTCTAACCTAGATTCGGCCTGGACGGCTATAAATCTATGTCCTTACAAATGCTGAAAATAACAAAACAAATGCAATAGATGTAGCGGATAATAGAATACGTCCATATGATGATGAAGATCTCCAGATCTCCTCTGGAAACTCCAACCATCTTCAACTAAACCTGAAACTACTTGGATCCGACCTAAGTATTAAAAATACCCCGATCGGGCTTAATAAACCTACGTGAGATACTCAGAATTTTAAATGCATAGATCATGACGATGCTATCAAAACCTTTGAAAAGAAGGGTATCTCATAAGAGCACGCCCACACATAAACATGGACGAGTTTTTACCTTATGATAACCAAAACACTTTACACCAAAATACACTTGATATTATTTTTAATGACATTCTTCTGAAACACTTTTCAAATAAACTTATTTACATAAGGTATCAATACCCGGATTAAGTCTAAGGTAATATATCCGGATTGGTCAACAGAATATAAGATACCTGAAGGGGTAGCTGAAATGTTTTCAAGTCACTACAGCTATTTTGGGAATACAATCAAAACCGTAAATCTCGTATTGGGATTGGATTTCCAACATGATAGGGAATTATTGGCCTTTTCTCCGATCCACGCATAACAAACATAGTTCCTAAGGTGCCTTAATCGCTTTCTCAAACTAGTTACTTGAAACTATACTTGCTACACTACTACTAATAACCAGTAATTCCCTGCTTTTCGCAAGCTAACTACTTTATCCAAATGGGGAAATCCCCGAAGGCCCAACATATTGGACACCACCATATATACTCACATATTCTAAATTTGCGTCTGTCAGACCACATAGTATCCCATATCATCTTTCGGGATGCAAGGCTATTGAGGCTACGCTCAATTTCTTCAAAGTCACGCTTTGCATACAAAACCACGCTTTGATCATAACAGGTTCCACTATGAATGCCACACTTCCATTCCTTTGATCACTACTTGACTCCCACAAACAATACAACTTCTGAGCTCTATGTCTCAAAGAATGGTGTTAATCTAAGATAAGTTTCCTTCTCCACCATCAAGCAGATGTACATTTGTATAAGTCAAATGTTGTGTCTCAGAATGCAATGTCAGACATTGGTCCATACAAGTTCGTTTCGGGACTAATTGATACCGAAAGAACTTCCTCGGCCATTACTGGGCGAGAAGCCCTTGTAGTTTTGAGGTTTTTCATAACAAAGATACCACTGCTACAATATAGTAAATTAGGAGTTTATCCCCAATTAATGAACAAGTAGTCCTTCATTATTATTCGTCTGAATATCTCCGTCTTCAAACATCTTCATTTTTCGAACACGTAAATTGGTTCGAAGTGGTTTTCGGATAGGAATCACCCATATCTGACCCTGATTCCTTCAAAGCCAATCATCGCTTTAAAAGATGTTAAGTTCATATGTGGATATCAATCATAAATTAATTACTTCGTCTTTTATTTAAATCAAATATCTTTCTTAGATATACTCTTTTCAATTCATTCCATTTTCTTTTCAAGAGTATATGGAACCATTAAGCCTCATTTATTAAATCATTTTATTTATTTAAACCATTCTTAAATCCTGAAATAATTCCAAATCATTTCCTCTTTTACTTAGGAAAACCTTTCCAAATCATTCTTTTAATCTTAATCAAAGATTTCTTATATTCAAGCTATAAATTTTAACTTAGGGAAAATATTTTCAAATCATTCATTAAATCATAATCAAAGATGTCTTTCTTAACTTCAAATCCTATTCTTGCAAATCGAAGATTTTCATAACAGAGTACTACTGCCACCTTAGATATGATAAATTTCACCTCTACGGACTAATGGCTAGTATTCCTACATCATGAAGATCTTCGTCTTCAATGATCATTATCTTCAATATATTTTATTTCGAAAATTAGTTTGAAAGGGTTTTCAGATAGGAATCACCCAAATCCGATCCTTATTTTTGGGATAGGAATCACCCAAATCCGATCCTTGTTCCTTCGTACCAATCATCGAATAAAAGATGTTAAGTGGTTTATTAATATTCATAGAATTTGTTTCTGTTTTTTCTTAGAAAAACTTAAATATGATCTTTTTGGAGCACCCGGGCATTCCTTTTGATCTATTCCACCCCTCTCCTAGAAAGAGAAAATATAGGCCGGGTAAGTTCAGGGCACTGGTTGCTCCATCCCTAACGTTAGTTAAATACCTTGTTTTATCTTTTCAGATTTCACATGCGAGACAAATGTACTAGTCGTTTTCGCATACTCAATTATTAGCTTTATTTTGAAATTGATTATAAGATTCCAAATTATCTTTTAATCTCATAATTTTCCTTTTAAAAACATTCATTATTTATTCTAGGAAAAATCGTTAAGTTTAAACTTTCTTTTAAAAGGTCGTAGAAACGGCAGCAGAAAAATACTGCGGAAAGTGATTATAAGCTTATTTGATTTAAACAACTTTTTAATATTTGAAATTCATATTTTCCATTCTAAATCTCTTTTAAACCATTTTAATCTATTTATCAAATTCAGTTCATAATTTTAATCATTTAAAAATATCATTTATAAAGAAATCCCTTTTTGGATTCCGAACTGAAAAACCGCGATGTTTTTAGAAAATTATTTTGGACTTATTTCAAAATCCACATAATGAAATTTTATTTTCTTTCTTCGTCGGAAAACTACTATCATTGTGGACCAATTTTTTTATTTCGATGAAATCCGACTTATAAATCATTCGCTGCATTAATTTGAAGTTACGAGTCGAAATTTACGAACTGCCGCTACGCAATGAGCTCGATCTTGACCAATTTTGTGAATTGCTTCAGAACTTGTTCAAAACACTTCAAACTTGTTTTAAGCCACATTTAAACTATTTTAACTTATTTAAAACAATATTTCATCATTTCAAACTCATTTTTCATTTTATTTCATATTATAATATTATATTATTATAATATCATTTTCAATCTTTTTAGATATTTTGAAATCATTAAGAGGCTAAATAATTTCCATACACACATTTATATGGATTTAATTATCATTTAATTACTATCTTACTAACCATTTCTTCTATAATTTATCGAACAAGTTATCAACCATATAAACAATCATATAATCAACCAATTTTTCATCCAAGTTATCAAACATTCAAACAATTTATTCAAAAGTTTTAATGGACATATTAAAATAGTTATAAGGATGATGTAACTTTAAATAAACATTGAGTACTCACAATTAGTTCCACTCCACCAATATTTTATGTAGATTTCCGAATGGATTCCGGCAGCACTTTCTTCTCCTTTTCTCGCTCTAGAGCTCCTTGAACTTGCTCCTCCTCCTTGATGTGCTCGGCCTCCCCTTGATCCTACCCTTCCTTCATCATTTCTTCACTTCTTAGATGCTAAACTTGTTTTAATGGTATTCTAAGGTCTTTGGCAAAGTTCGGTGGTGTTTAAAGTTGATTTGATATGATTTTAAGAAAAGTTAATAAGGAAAGAGAAGAGAAGAAGCCATTAGAGAAGTGGAGAAAAGCTTGAAAAAAGAAGAAGAAGAAATGAAAAAAAGTGAGAAAGTGAATGCTTATTTATAGAAAAAGTTTTCGATCAAAATAATATTTTGTAAAAGACCAAAATACTCTTTACTTACTTTTTAAGCAACCTTATTTTTTCAACACTTGACATCACATTTCAAATCATTGCTTTATGTCATTTTCACTTAAGTATTAAGTAAAGAATATAATAATTATGTTTGATTTGATGTTTACTTTTTTCTTTGAAATGACATGTTTGTCTTTTTGTGCTTAGTTTTTGTTAATTATA
This sequence comes from Allium cepa, assembly GCA_030765085.1. Classification (NCBI taxonomy): domain Eukaryota; kingdom Viridiplantae; phylum Streptophyta; class Magnoliopsida; order Asparagales; family Amaryllidaceae; genus Allium; species Allium cepa. The sequence continues at coordinate 108,388,676 of CM060942.1, read as the reverse complement.
TTCTAGAATTTTCTAAGCATGTTTAGTAAAAGCAAACGTCATTAGTGAATTAATTAATACTTATATTATTTGAATATATGTTCCTATATAAGGAAATAAAGGTTCGACGACGTTGCAACAACTTTTAATCGACAAAACGTTGATTTTCAACAAAATGTTTTACGGTCACATTTTGATGCTTTAGTTAAACTATTTATTTATGTAAACCAAATATAAAAATGAACTTTTTACTTCTTTAAATAAATTAAAACATGTCCCTTTACATTTTAAAATCATATTTAAATAATATCAAAATCTCTAATTTTACAGTGTATGTAAAACTGACAAAATGCGAAAAATTGGGTTATTTTTGTAAAATAATTATTAACATACTTTTAAATCTTTAAATATACTTTTAATATCTTTATTAGATGTTTCCAATAAGATTTATTTTTTAAATAAATATTTAAACCTATTTATTTAAGTATTTATTTATTTTTAACAAAACTTAATTTTTGTTGATTTGTTCTAAAATCCAAATTTATACCTTTTTAATTATCAACTATAAGAAAAAAATAACTTATCTATTATATATGACTTATTTATTTAGTTTTTGAATCTTTTTAAATTTAAAACAAACAAAATCTCTCATTTTTTAAGTAGCGAAATTACGGGTCATTGCATTCTCCCCTACTTAAAAGCATTTCATCCTCGAAATTACTCCGAATAAAAGTTTGCCCAAAACCTTTTTCTTCAAACTGAATTCCATATAATATACACAGATCATCCGTATGAAACGTCTTATTGGATCTTCTATTCGAATACACAACTTTATTCCAACCTAGTATCGATCCCTCGATCCTCTAGTGCGGACTCTAATCAGGCTTCTAGATCAGAACCTGTGCTTTCCTTGCATTGCTTTCAACTATGATAGAAAACTAAAGTACTTAAACACAAACCCTCATCAATGTTCATCGTCAAGAATTGAGTGATAAATCATTTTTTGGACCAGTGTAAATACCTTAAAGTTCCATACTCGAATATTGGATCAACATTTGTGTGATGAAATAGTCTACATATAATATACATATTTATTAACATTCAATAACTTCCATAAAAACTTTATCTTAAGCTCAAACACTTTATAAATGTATTTCTTTATATAATCCCTTTAATTATTTATTTTCAAATATTTTTATTAAAGGAAAATATTCCAAAGAAACCATTTTTCACTCAAAAGATAATTTATCTTTATAAAAAAGTTTTACCACAACCTTTTAACTTAGTATATTTTATTTAACACTAGTATTATTTATGAATCATTTTGTAAAATTATTACTTAAGTTTATTACATCTTACAACTTATGCAAATCAATCACTTTTAAAGACTTAAGTCCAAATTCTTAATTTATTCTAGAATTCATTAATAAATATTTTCCAGGTTATAATTACCTTTTTAAATAGTTATCATATTACATAAGTGTGTGTAGATATTTCATGGCTTAAATCTATATTTGTATGATATACCTTTACATCCTAAGAGCACATACAAATCTCAACTTTCAAATTGATTTTACTTAAATTCGTCTTTCTAACAAATTTAAACTTTGTTTTAATTTACTATTATCTCAAATTCATAAGCTATAAAACTTATTTCTTATTTAATACTATTATTAATTTTCTAGCTTTAATTTTTTTTTAAAAACCACCCGTATTTAAATCCGCAAACTCTTAACTCTTAAATATTTTTTCTTTATAAATAAGATTTATAAATTATCCTTATCTTATTTCATTTGCTCAAAGTATTTCACAATATTTTACTAAAAGTTTTCACAAATTTCTTAGCTCTGAGTTAGGTAGGATTCCAAAATTTTCGACTGTCCAGAATCATCGAGAATCCCGCTTAATCTTATCAATAAGCATTTCCAAATTTATCTTTGGTTTAAACACTTTTATAAAGATTATTAATCAATGATTCATATTATTTCTTTAACTTAAGAAAATTATATAGATTGAGTAACTGCAAAATAAATCAAGGAACTGGGTACTACAAATAGTATCATGTATCCTTTTGACAAGAAGAGTAATATTTAAGAGAAGTGCTTACCATCCGAATGCATCTCTTACCTATTTTTAGTTTATTTTTGAGTCAATCGAATTAGTTATCATAAAATACCTCTTTTTGTTTGAAATAATATCATTTTCAAAATCCTTTGGAGATTACTTTATAAAACCTATTTTATAAATTTATTTTATCTTATATTAATTAACTTCATTTAAATTACCACAATTCCTTTACTTAAATGTAAATTCTCATTCCTATTATATTATTCTTTTATAAAAAATCATTTAAATACATTTTTATCTTATATGTTCATTCTTTAAACAAATCTTATTATCAAACACCTTATAGTCAAATCGTGAAACTTAGTTCACAAGGTATTTGAAATTAAACTTTTAAATCAAACAATTGATCTATTTATGATAGTAACTTAACATTATCATTTCTTAATTTATCATTTTGGAATAAGTATTAAAGATCTTAATTACCTGATCAGATTTCTTAATTATCGATTACCTTTATGAAACATCTCATAGTCAAACTGTGAAATTTTAGTCATAAACTAATCCTGATTTCTAACTATACAATTTTTCAAAATATATACTTTGTATTCAAAATATAATCCTAGGTAAAATTATTTCATTTACCAATTTTTTCAAAATCAGTGTGTCAGTTCGCCTTGTTTAAATGTTTAGGAACCCTCATCGATAATGGTGATCAGGCACATCGATTAGAGTCCCAACAGATAAATCAACACAAAACTGTTTATTAGTCATTAACAAATACGCACTCATATATAATACACTCAAACTCATTTTAGGGTATTATTAAACCTATCTCTAATAAATTACTCATCCAAGGGTATTACTAACCCTATCTCTGATGAGTCTTTACCCCCACAAAAGCCAAGGTTCTTGCTTAACCTTCGGCTCTGATACCAAATGTAACAACCCGTTTTTCCATACCCTTTGGATCGATAATAAACCACACATGTCCAACTCAAATTGCACAAATAAATGGATCATTAAGGGTAGAAAGAAAATAAATATAGAATTGAATCTCACACGAATGGAATAACATATATTATTTCAATAATAATCTTTATAGTGGAAAATTTTAAAATACAGTATCAGAGTCTAACCTAGATTAAGCCTGGACAGTTATAAACCTCTATCCTTACTAATGCTAAAAATAACAAAACAAATGCAATAGATGTAGCGGATAATAGAATACGTCCATACGATGATGAAGATCTCCAGATCTCCTCTACAAACTCCAACCGTCTTCAACTAAACCTGAAACTACTCAGATCTGACCAGAGTATTAAAAACACCCGGATCAAGCTTGATAAACCAGCGTGAGATACTCAAAATTTTAAATGCACAGATCATGACGATGCTATCAAAACCATTGAAAAGAAGGGTATCTCATAAGACCACGCCCATACATAAACATGGACGGGTTTTTACCTTATGATAACCAAAACACTTTATACCAAAATACACTTGATATTATTTTTAATGACATTATTTTGCGAACACTTTTCAAACAAACTTATTCAAATAACGTATCAATACGTGGACTAAGTCTAAGATAATATATCCGGACTGGGTCAACGGAATATATCGAACAGAATGTAAGATACCTGAAGGGGTAGCTGAAATGTTTGCAAGTCATTACAACTATTTAGGGAATACAATCAAAACCGTAAATCTCATATTGGGATTGGATTTCCTATATGATATGGAACTAATGGCATTTTCTCTGATCCCCGCATAAAAAACACAGTTCCCACGGTGCCTTAATCTCTTTTCTCAAACTAGTCACTTGGAACTATACTTGCTACACTACTTTTAATAAACCGGTAGTTCCCTGCTTTTCTCAAGCAAACCACTTTATCCAAATGGGACAATAAATGCCTTAAGGGACGTATCCCCCAAAGGGCCCAATGTATTTGACACCACCATACATACTCACTTATTTTAAATTTGCGTCTGTCAAACCACATAGTATCCCATATCATCTTTCGAGATATGAGGTTAGTGAGGCTACGCTTAATTTCTTCAAAGCCATGCTTTTCATACAAAACCATGCTTTGATCATAACAGGTTCCACTTTGAATGCCACACTGTCATTCCCTTGATCACTATTTGACTCCCACAAGCATACAATATCTGAGCTCATATGTCTTAGAGAAGGGTGTTAAGCTAAGAGAAGTTGCCTTCTACGCCACCAAGCAGATGTACATTTGTAAAGTCAAACGTTGTGTCTTAGAAATGCAATGTCATACATTCATCCATACAAGTTTGTTCTGAGACTGAACGAAAGTGAAGAAACTTTCCTCGGCTATTACTAGGCAAGAATCCCTTATGGTTTTGAGGTTTTTCATAACAAAGAGACCACTGCTACAATATAGTGAATCGAGAGTTTATCCCAAATTAATCATCAAGTAGTCCTTTATTATTATTTTTCTCAATATCTACATCTTCAAACTTCATTTTTCGAACACGTAAATTAGTTTGAAGTTGTTTTCGGATAGGAATCACTCAAATCCGACTCTGGTTTCCTTCAAAGCCAATCACGCTTTAAAAGATGTTAAGTTCATATGCGGATATCAATCATAAATAAATTACTTAATCTTTTATTTAAATCAAATATCTTTCTTAGATATATTCTCTTCAATTCATTCCATTTTCTTTTCAAGAGTATATGGAACCATTAAGGCTCATTTATTAAATCATTTGATTTATTAAAATCTTTCTTAAATTCTGTAATAATTCCAAATCATTTTCTCTTTTACTTAGGAAAATCTTTCCAAATCATTCTTTTAAACTTAGTCAAAGATTTCTATACTCAAGCTATAACTTTTTACTTAGTGAATATATTGCCAAATCATTCATTAAATCAATAATCAAAGATTTCTTTCTTAACTTCAAATCATATTCTTGCAAATCGAAGATTTTCATAACAGAGTACTACTTCCCCCTTAGATATGGTAAATTTCACCTCAAGGGATTAATGGCAAGTAATCCTACATCATGAATATCTTCATCTTCATTGATCATTATCTTCAGTATATTTATTTCAAAAATTAGTTTGAAGGGGTTTTCGTATAGGAATCACCCAAATCCGATCCTGATTTTTTGGATAGGAATCACCCAAATCTGATTCAAGTTCCTTCTTACTAATCATCAAATAAAAGATGTTAGGTGGTTAATTAACATTCAAAGAATTCTTTTCTTTTCTTTTATCTTGGTAAAACTTAAATATGATCTGTTTAGAGCATCTGGGCTTTCCTTTCGATCTATTCCACTCCTCGCCTAAAAGAGAAAACATAAGCGGGCTAAGTTCAAGGCACTGGTTGCTCCATCCCTAAGCTTAGTTCAACACCTTGTTTTATCTTTCCAATCTCAAAGGCGGGACAAATGTACTAGTCGTTTCCACATAATCAATTATTAGATTTATTTTGGAATCGATTTTGTAACGATCCATATTTTGATTGTTTGAATATATTAAATTAAATAAGAAAGTTTGAATAAAAATGTTAGGAATTTAATTTTTAAGTTTATTTTGATACAAATTAAACTATAATATAAAGTTGTGATCTTAAATTAAATTTCTATTAATGACATAGGTTGGAATCTAGAACGTATATTAATGTGTATTTTAATGACATTGTTTCAAATTTAATTAATGGATAGGAATAGTAAAGGCTAATTGTAATAAGGAATATAATTTAGGAATATAAGTAGTAGAAAAATAAAAATTTATGATTCTATTTGTGTTAACATACGTTAAGAGATATGCTTATGATATTAATTTGAATTTCTACTAACAACGTGTATTACAGTAAGATCAAATAATGATAGCATACGTTAGGTGCATTTAATGGCATTGTTTGAATGTAACAGTGATTATAATAATAAATGCTAATGAAGAATAAAATGAATAAATTTATTAAAGGAGAAAACATACGATTATTTATTTGAAACGTGTTTTAGCATAGAGTAAGAATTAATTGTTTGTAAGTAAATTTCTAACTCATATTTGTAACCAATAATGTTAATAGATATGTTTGAAATACAATTTAAAGGAAAACAATCGGATTACTTATCTTCCCAGTAATCAGTATATGTTTTGAAATTTAATTATCGGAATTAATAAAAATTAAAATCTTTCCATTAATAAGAAATAGAAGTGAATTGTAATTTATTAGTGATATGTGCAACTTACGTTTTTATGTTAAAAATACAATAATTATTTTAATGAGAAATAATAAATTAATTGGTGTGTCCAATATTATTTATTGTGTGTAAAATATATTGGTTAAATTAACATATATTTATGTGTATATTTGGAGTTAATGAAATGTATTGAAGGAAATATATGTTTTAAAATTGAATTTCAAAAGTTGTTGCAGCATACTCGTGATGACCCGACTTTCTCACCATAGAAAGACACATCATCTTTAAGAAAGAAAGGGATAGAAAAGAGAAAAGATAGAGAAGAAATAAAGAAACAACATCAGAATCTCAACAGCGGAATGAATAAATTATATTAATCACATAAGTATTACAAAGTATATAACATCTATCAGAGTTACACAACTTATACATCACATACTAGAGAGTTATAAACACCTATCTAGTTATTACAACACAGGATATAATTTAAACAAATGACACAGAGATCACACAGCGGAACCACCTATGTATATCTACAAATGTTGAAGCCTCCTGCTCCATATCTCCTTCAGAATTCGTCAAAGCTAACCTAAATCCCATGGATACTCGTAAAAATTTGAGTACCCAAGAGTTTAAGAAACAGAAAATAAACTCCAGGTCAGACATGGGTCTGGTGTGAGTAACAGGCTAAAGTTGCTTAACTTTGAAAAACCTTTGAAAACAAAAGGTATCACGTAAGACTCTCCACACATAAACATGGGTATGTTTTTACCTTACGCTAACCAAAACATTTGATAGGAAATCCGGTGATTTTATAATAGGGTCTGGGGTTTTCAAATAAAATACAGAAATAGCTGGAATGCTTAAATCTCACGTTCCAACATAGTTGGGCACAACTAAAACGTAAGACGCTTATTAGAGGTTGCCACTAGGGTACCGCCCGTCACAGTATGTGGCCTAGATCAGCGTACCGAGGATTACTCCCAATCCCTTGCAACACAAGGCCAGAACCATCCCTTACTAAATAGTCTTGAATAAGACAACCCCGACAGTTGGAGCTCACAACTGCCCACACAACCGAATAAAAAGGGACCTCTAGACAGGGGAAAATCTCGTCCTACTTGGGTGATACCCACTTAACCTTGCTGCACCTCCCCTGTTTTAGCCATTCCTGGTTGATAAGGCTTGAGGCTACGATTACCTTCATAGAACACATCTATCTTAGAATGCTCATCATCCACCTGACGATGTTCTGAAAGCATTCAATCCATACAAGTTCATTCTAGGTTCGAACGAAATCGAAGGCACTATCTCGTTACACTCATTTTGGAATCACCCTCAGAGTTAATGACAATAACCCTTGCACTTTGAATCTTCATCTTCACTTGAGATTCATGACCTACCGTTTAATTTGGATCAATGTGGTTTTCAGATATCCAAATCTAAAAACCCGATCCCGGTCTCATCGAAATCCAAAACGACGTCTTTTAAAGCCATGTTGTTTTTAAGTTAAAACAATTTGATTTATTTTCTATATTCACACAGATAAATAATTCACATCATCCCAAATAGATAATCCACATTATCATCGTAATTCAACCAAAGCACCCAATATCACAGATTAGTACATATCTCATATCAGAGATAAACAATTCAAGGCATTAAATAACACTCAGCCATTCATAAGCAAAGATCTATTAATCACACCATCTATAATTAATTTAAAATGAATTAAATTAATTACTTCATCTCTAATTAATTTAAAATAAATTAAATTAATTACTTTCATCACATAAATCTTGCTTACTTAACCATCAATTAATTAATCATTCTCTAATTATCCATCTTAATTAATCACCCTTGATTAATTATTCTCTAACTATATTAAGTAATTAGCTTTTAATTAATTACACAAATTAATTATTCTCAAACGGTTATAGTAATTAACCCTTAATTACTTCATTAATTAATTAATTATAATTAATAACATTATTTCTTAATTAATTACATTAATTAATTTACAATCACTCATTTTTTATTAATTACCTTTAATTAATCAACCCTTAATTACATCATTAATTATATTAATTAATGATCCCTAGTTACTTCTTTAATTAATTATCAATCATATTTAATTCATTAATCAATCTTGATTAATCAGATTCAGTAATTAATTACCCTTACTTAATTACATCACTTAATTATCTTCAAATACTTTATTAATTAATTCTTAAATTAATTACACTAAGTAATTAATTATTAATTACTTTCACTAAGTAATTATACTTCTTATTAATTACACAAAATAATTAAACCCTAAAACCACTACCTTTTTTCAATTAATTACATCCAGTAAATATCCACTAATTACTTATTATACTTTATAATTTACACTAAGTAATTATACGTAACCCATCATCCAATGATTATTTTAAATTAATTAAATTAATTAAATAACATAAACTATTACATTAATTTAATTAATTACACCGAGTAATTAATTCTTTAATTACTTTCATTAAGTAATTATACTTGAATAATTTCACAAATGATTATTTTTAATTAATTAATATTAATCACATTAAGTAATTATTTAATAATTCCTAGTTAATGATCTTCACATTAACTATTAACAATTCTATAATTACTTCCCTTAAGTAATTAAACTTAAATTAACTATTATTAATTACAAATTATTTAATCTTTAATAACCTATTAATTAATCTATAATTATTTAATTAAGTGCTTAGTTGTAACTTAATTAACCTTCAATTACTTGATTAATTAATTTTCTAACCATTAATTAAAAATCTTACTCATCTAATTAATGATCCTTAATTATAAATTAATTAATTTCTACTTAATTAATTACAACCTTTAATTACTTATCTGTAAATCCTTAATCATAAATTAATTAAATAAAATAATTACTCTTACTTAACTTCTTAATTTAATCAATTTCAAAACATTAAATCCTAATTAACTTTAAGATAAAGTATTATCCTTATCAATGATTTAATTATCATTTACAAAGCCTTTGAAACTTTACCTTTAAATTTACTTTTAAATTTCATTTTTAAATTTAAGATTTAAAAATGATTAACACATTTAACTTTGACAAAATTAAAATCAACTTACAAACTTTTTTTAAAATCAAATGTTAAAGAATACTTATCTTATATAATAGAGATTTATAAAAGTTTAAAACCAATTTATATAAATTTTCAAAATCTTTTCTTTTATTGTTTCTTTTTTCTTTCTGAAAATAACAATTCAGTTTTCTTTAAAAATCTATTTATAAAAATAAAAAATTATTATTATTGTTTGAAAATAGCAAACTGCTAATTTTAAATAATTTATAAAAGAAATTATCTCTTTATTTATAATTTACTTATATTACTAAATGAATTAATATATCATATGTTTTATGTATTTGTGAATGGTATTTAAACTTTTATATATATTTTCAAATCATATTTATCAAGTAATACTTAAAAATATAGTAAAACAAATTTTTATGTTATTTTTATTTAAATTCAACTTAAGCTAAAATATAATTTTAAATAATTAAACAATTAAACTTTTTCCTTAAATATTTTAAAACTATAAAATTAACTTTAAATAGCTTGGAAAAGTTTTATATTAATTTTAAATCAAAATTTCCAAATTACCAAAATATATTAGAATTTGAAATCATGATTTTATTTATTTATTAAATTCCAAACCAAAGCTTTTCTATTTACAATATATACAAATATTTATATATTATAAATAGAAACATTTTATTAATTTTTAAAAGATAAAATTTACCAACTAAATATTTATTTGCTTTCAAAAGAATAAATTGCCAATTTAAATTAAAATCATAAAAGACAATTATCAAATCTGTTTAATTATTAATACAGATTATTAAATTTATATTGCCCAAAATTCCGGGTCATCACATTCCTTATCCCTTAAAAGAATTTCGTCCTCGAAATTTAAAAGCAAAGATAATTTAATAATCCATCAAAGATTTTAATTTAAATCACAAGCATATATTATCTACCATATGCTAACAACCATAGCAACCAATTCACTTAATCAAACAAATTTAATGATCCTGACACAAATCAGGATACACTTCCAAGCACTATCTCGAGTTTCCCAGGTATAAATATTGGGGTACTCGCTCTACTGGATCCAAACTAGCTATACTACTAAGCTACAGAGCTTTTACTCATCAAGATCTACAATCTAAATAGGATATCAGACCATAGACAAGTCTGACTCGACTACCAAATCCCTTTGAAGTGCTGGTTCCGCAACCAGTGATGGATCATACACGTACTCCCTCAGAGATACGTGAAACATATTGAATTCCAGTCATTCAAACTGGCAATTCAACCCTGCAGGCCAAAACACTTATCCTTACAAGAACACAGAAAGATCCAATACCCCAGAGCTCGCTTTTCAGTCTTACCAAATCTTATAGCTCCCTTGATCGGAGAAAACTTATTCAAAATCAAATTTCCGACTTCGAAATCCAAATTCCTCCGTCTCTTATTCACAAAACTCTTCTGACGATCCTGGGCTGCCTCAATCCTTCCTGATCATCTCAACCTTCGCTGATGCTTCCAGAAACAAACCCAACAAAATGATCCTCTCAAGATCAACTAAAATCAAGAACACTACTCTACTATCATCAGTAGACTTCAAACTTCTCCTATATGGAAAAGACTAAATAGGAGCACTTGCCAATCTAGCCTTCAGATCCTGTAGAAACCCTATAACCAAAACACTGCATACTCCTATAGGAATTCTAAGGTTACTTCCACTCTAGAATAGCTGCTACCTCGCTTCCGCTGCACAACTCTAATCTGGAATAGATGAGAATGCTGATGATGAACACGAGCACAGACTTGTCCATCATATCTCGGAAGACACGGTTCAACAGATCCATAAAGAGAAAACTCAGAAGTTCCACGTAAATCCTGAGATGTTTCACCAAAACCTTCTCTCTAGAATCCATTCTTCACTAGCTGAACCCCTGGTAACAATCCTGGAATCCTAGTCGATAAGAAAACTCAATCTCCAGGCGCCCCAAGCAAAAGATAACCCAAGAGAACACTCAACTATCGCAAGTCACTTTTGCGATCAATCCAGACCAATATCCAAAGATACTATTCTCTCTTTTCCAATCAAAATAGCTTATACTAGATTAACCAATCCATTGAAGAAATGGATCCACTATGCTGCTTCTGAACTCCACCTCAAGAAAACTACAAAGCCAGAAAACCTTCTACCGACACACAAAACACCTCGAGTTGCACTGCTGCTACAGATGCCAAAAACTTCTTATCCAAGACTCTTCGAGAAACTCGGGCCTCAAACCAAACACAATCACCCTACTGAACCAAGCCTCATCACCGATGCAGACACACTTCCTTAAACTTCCTCCAAAGAAACATCTTTGGAAATATCCGTAGTCACTAAGTCTCACCACGCAGTTGCTCCTTCCCGAAGTTGCCAAGATACCATCCCACGCTTCTGCTCATCCGACAAATCCCAACTCTACTCATCAAACTTTCACTTCAAAGAGGGACTCTAAACCTCAAAAAGACTTCCTTTAGAAATTGGTGAAATCCTTACACCACTGTAAAGCTCACTCGAGACGGTATTGGGTCTACAGCCTCGACAGATACTCTTCCAATCTCAGCACTCGGACCACTACCATTGGTAGTCGTGTTACACACACCACTACCATATCTACTTCTATAACTCATATTGGAAAACCCGAACAGGTAACCCAACGAATAGGTAGAAATATATATATATATATATATATATATATATATATATATATATTAAAATACAAGTACGCTCTCTCAAGAAAGAAATCACTCCCAAGCCTAGGTATTCACTCAACCTAACGCTCTGATAACAGCTATGATGACCCGCTTTTCTCACCACAGAAAGACGCATTATCTTTAAGAAAGAAAGGGATAGAAAAGAGAAAAGATAGAGAAGAAAGAAAGAAACAACATCAGAATCTCAACAGCGGAACGAATAAATTATTTAATCACATAAGTATTACATAGTATACAACATGTATTAGAGTTACACAACTTACACATCACATACTAGACAGTTATAAACACCTGTCTAGTTATTACAACATAAGATACAATTTAAACAAACGACTCAGAGATCACACGGTGGAACCACCTATATATCTACAAATACTGAAGCCTCCTGCTCCATATCTCCTCCAAAATTCGTCAAAGCTAACCTGAATCCCTTGGCTACTCGTAAAAATTTGAGTACCCAAGAGTTTAAGAAATAGAAAATAAACTCCAGGTCAGACATTGGTCAGGTGTGAGTAACAGGTTAAAGTTGCTTAACTTTGAAAAACCTTTGAAAACAAAAGGTATCACGTAAGACTCCCCACGCATAAACCAAAACATTTGATAGGAAATCCATTGATATAATAATAGGGTCTAGGGTTTTCAAATAAAATATAGAAATAGCCGGAATGCTTACGTCTCACGTTCCAACATAGTTGGGTACAACTAAAACGTACAACGCTTATTGAAGATTGAATTCCATACGATAGCAGGGCGACCGGAGTACCGTCCGTCACAGTACATGTCCTAGATCAGCGTACCGAGGATTACTTCCAATCGCCTACAACATAAGGCCGGAACCATCCCCTACTGGATAGTCCCGTACAAGACAACCCCGACAGTTGGAGCTCACAACTGCCCACACAGCCAAATAAAAGAGGACCTCTAGACAGGGGGAAATCTCATCCTACTTAGGTGATACCCACTTAGCCTTGCTGCACCTCCCCTGTTTTAGCCATTCCCGGTTGATTAGGCTTGAGGCTACGATTACTTTTATAGAACACATCTATCTTAGAATTCTCATCATCCACCTGACGATGTTCTGAAAGCATTCAATCCATACAAATTCGTTCCGAATTCGAACGAAACCGAAGGCATTATCTCATTACACTCATTTTAGACTCACCCTCAGAGTTAACGATAATAACCCTTGCACTCTGAATCTTCATCTTCACTTGAGATTCATGATTATCGTTTAATTTGGATCGATGTGGTTTTTGGATATCCAAATCTGGAAACCCGATCCCGGTCTCATCGAAATCCAAAACACCGTCTTTTAAAGCCAATTTTTTTTAAGTTAAAACAATTTGATTTATTATCTATATTCACATAGATAGATAATTCACATCATCACAAATAGATAATCCACATTATCAGCACAATTCAACCAAAGCACCCAATATCACAGATTACCACATATCTCATATCAGAGATAAACAATTCAAGGCATTAAATAACACTCAGCCATCCATAAGCAAAGATCTATTAATCACACCATCTATAATTAATTTAAAATGAATTAAATTAATTACTTCATCTCTAGTTAATTTAAAATAAATTAAATTAATTACTTTCATCACATAAATCTTGCTTACTTAACCATCAATTAACTAATCATTCTCTAATTATCCATCTTAATTAGTCACCCTTGATTAATTATTCTCTAATTACATTAAGTAATTAGCTTTTAATTAATTACAAAAATCAATTATTCTCAAACGGTTACAGTAATTAACCCTTAATTACCTCATTAATTAATTAATTATAATTAATTACATTATTTCTTAATTAATTACATTAATTAATTAATAATCACTCATTTTTTATTAATTACCTTTAATTAATCAACTCTTAATTACATCATTAATTATATTAATTAATGATCCCTAATTACTTCTTTAATTAATTATCAATCATATTTAGTTCATTAATTAATCTTGATTAATTACATTCAGTAATTAATTACCCTTACTTAATTACATCACTTAATTATCTTCAAATACTTTATTAATTAGTTCTTAAATTAATTACACTAAATAATTAATTATCAATTACTTTCACTAAGTAATTATCCTTCTTATTAATTACATAAAACAATTAAACCCTAAAACTACTACCATTTTTCAATTAATTACATCCAGTAAATATCCACTAATTACTTCACTAAGTAATTATACTTTATAATTTACACTAAGTAATTATACTTAACCCATCATCCAATGATTATTTTAGATTTATTAAATTAATTAATTAACTTAAACTATGACATTAATTTAATTAATTACACTGAGTAATTAATCTCTTTAATTACTTTCATTAAGTAATTATACTTAAACAATTGCACAAATGATTATCTTTAATTAATTAATATAATTAATTATTAAAATTAATCACATTAAGTAATTATTTAATAATCCCTAGTTAATGATCTTCACATTAACTATTAACAATTCTATAATTACCCCCCTTAAGAAATTAAACCTAAATTAACCGTTATTAATTACAATTTAATTAATCTTTAATAACCAACTAATTAATCTATAATTATTTAATTAATTAAGTGCTTAATTGTAACTTAATTAATCTTCAACTACTTGATTAATTAATTTTCTAACCATTAATGAAAACTCTTACTCATCTAATTAATGATCCTTAATTATAAATTAATTAAATTTTAGTTAATTAATTACAACCCTTAATTACTTGTCTATAAATCCTTACTCATAAATTAATTAGATAAATTAATTACTCTTACTTAATTTCTTAATTTAATCAATTTCAAAACATTAAATCTTAATTAACTTTAAGATAAAGTATTATCCTTATTAATGATTTAATTATCATTTACAAAGCCTTTGAAACTTTACCATTAAATTTACTTTTAAATTTCATTTTTAAATTTAAGATTTAAAAATGATTAACACATTTAACTTTGACAATATAAAAATCAATTTACAAACTTTTTTTTAAATCAAATGTTAAATAATACTTATCTTATATAAAAGAGATTTATAAAAGTTTAAAACCAATTTATTTAAAATTTCAAAATCTTGTCATTCCTTTTTTTCTAAAAATCTATTTCAAACTACTACTTCGGGTTTAACCCGAAGACTACTCGAATATTAACTCGAGAAAAACCATTTATTTCCTTCTATTCTAAATTTTGTTTTAAAATTTTTAAAGTTTAAAAACCTGGAAACCATTCACTCACGTAACTCGAGTCATTAGCATACAAATGCTTCAAGAAAACCCTCAAACTACACAAGACAAACCCCGAGGAACAACAACTTCCCAAACCCACTTCGACTACCTGACATCTCGTGCACACGTGCACCTACACCGACGAACCGTACCACTCCGACCATCCTCGATGACCCTCACATGACGACGATCAATCTCGCACCAGAATCCGACTACCAGAACATCGATTTACCCGCAAAACCAAAATCGAGTAACATTGCACTAATTTGGACAAAGACCAAAACCTAGAACTCCCTCGTGCTCCCTTCTCCGGCCACCAGAATGTCAGAACTTCCGGCCATGCCTCGCCAATACCCCATGCTACTGATCCCCTGAGTTTGGTGGAGCTCGATCCACCAAAGGCGTCTAGATGAACAGAATTCCATAACCTAGCCAAACTAGGGTTTCAGACTTAAAACAATCACCGCCGGCACCACAGCACTTTGATCATCATTTCGACAATTTTCCTTGACTCTCCGTTCCTCCCTCCACCTCCAATGATGACCACGACTCCCCAAACCACTTAGATCACCAGAAACCAACTCATATACAAAAACTGTACAAACTCAAACTGCTTCCAAAATCAAATACTAAAAATTATGTTTTCACACCTAAAATTCATGTTTTTGGTTAACTATTCAGATTATAAGCCTGAAACAATAAATTAGGATGTTTGAAATTTACACAAAACTTAAGCTTCCCTGTTCATTTTGGTTTCCAGTGCAATTTCTAATTTATTTTCACTTAAATAAAATTTTAAACTTTAATTTATAATAAAATAAACAATTTTTGTTTGAAGCTTAAGCCCTAACAAAGATCAATTCAAGAGATAGCGATTTTTTGATTAAGACTTGAACCTGGAATCTAAAAACAGAAGAAGCACAGATATACAGCAACATGCACACACCTATATACATTCATATATATACACAGAAAAATGCCTAGAAAATTCACAGATACATAAGCATATTTTGTTTCAGAATTTAGTGTGCAACCAGATTTATTCAAATATTTAAGCTTTTTAAAGAAGAGTGTTACTCACCTGTCAAGAATGAAGAACATAGTAGTTTTAAATTTTGAAATTGCTATTGATTTTGAAAAACTTTTGAATCCTTAAAACTCTGAGTTGCTGGAAATGTTTGATTTAAGAACTGCAGTTGCATGCTACTGAAACTGGGATGCTGAAGAATGCTTTGTTGTTTAGATCTCAGGTTAGCTTTTGCAACAAAGATGAAAGCTGTTTTGGGTTTGAGCTTGCTTAACGATCTGCTACAGGCTTTGATTCAGGTTGAAGATGAATGCAGGCATTTGTTTCTAGATTTTAAGAAATGCTTGCAGGCTTGATGATTTTCATATCAGATTTGAAGAAGTTTAAGCTTAGATTTGTGGAAATGCACAGGATTTGGAAATGAAAATGATTTGCAGGCTTATATAATTGATTTCTTTTCTTGTTTGAGGAAGTGTTGAGTTACAGATCAGGTTTTTTTGAGAAATTTACAGGGTGAAGTTTTCTTAAGCTTTTGATTTGAAGAGGATAAAAGAAATGAAAGGGATGAGATATATGTTTTATATAAGCTGAAAATATGATTTAATAAAAAATAAAAGAAAAATCAAAATTGAAGATGACACATGTTTAAAATTTAACATTTGTCAATTGCCTTAGTTTATTAACTAACACTTGTTATAATGTGTCTTGATTTTATTACACTTGTTCTTTAAGTAATTTTATTTAATTTAAATGTTAATAAAAGGTTTTATACTTACTTTATTATTTATAAATGCTTATCTTTAAATATATATGAATTTCCTTAGAGAAAGTAAAATAAAACAAATTATACACATATTTTTAAATCCAAAATATTTTATATAACTTTTGAATTTTAATTTTAAATCCAAATTCAAATTTAATTTAAATTCAAAAACCTAATTTAAAATCAACAACATATTAAATTTTAAAATAACAATTCAATTTTCTTTAAAATCCATTTATAAAAATAAAACATTATTATTATTGTTTGAAAATAACAAATTGCTAATTTTAAACAATTTATAAAAGTTATTATCTCTTTATTTATAATTTACTTATATTACTAAATGAATTAATATATCATATGTTTTATGTATTTGTGAATGGTATTTAAACTTTTATATATATTTTCAAATCATATTTATCAAGCAATATTTAAAAATAAAGTAAAACAATTTTTTATGTTAGTTTTATTTAGATTCAACTTAAGCTAAAATATAATTTTATACAATTAAACATTTTCCTTAAATATTTTAAAACTATAAAATTTACTTTAAATAGCTTAGAAAGTTTTATATTAATTTTAAATCAAAATTTCCAAATTACCAAAATATATTAGAATTTGAGATCATGATTTTATTTATTTATTAAATTCCAAACCAAAGCTTTTCTATTTACAATATATACAAATATTTATATATTATAAATAGAAACATTTTATTAATTTTTAAAAGATAAAATTTACCAATTAAATATTTATTAGCTTTTAAAAGAATAAATTGCCAATTTAAATTAAAATTATAAAAGACAATTATCAAATCAATTTAATTATTAATACAGATTATTAAATTTATGTTGTCCAAAATTCCGGGTCATCACATTCCTTACCCCTTAAAAGAATTTCGTCCCCGAAATTTAAAAGCAAAGATAATTTAATAATCCATCAAAGATTTTAATTTAAATCACAAGCATATATTATCTACCATATGCTAACAACCATAGCATCCAATTCACTTAATCAAACAAATTTAATGATCTTGACACAAATCAGGATAGACTTCCAAGAACTTTTAAATTTTGAAGAACAGAGCACTTTTAAATTTTATAATAGTTTTGGATTTTGAAAAACTTATGAATCCTTAAAACTCTGAGTTGCTAGAAATGTTTGATTCAAGAAATGCAGTTGCATGCTACTGAAACTAGAATGATTTGTTGTTTAGATCTCAGGTAAGCTTTTGAAACAAAGATGAAAGCTGTTTTGGGTTTGAGCTTGCTTAATAATCTGCTACAGGCTTTGATTCAGGTTGAAGAAGAATGCAGGCATTTGTTTCCAAATTTTAAGAAATGCTTGCAGGCTTGATGATTTTCATCTCAGATTGGAAGAAGTTTAGGCTTAGATTTTTGGAAATGCACAGGATTTGGAAATGAAAATGATTTGCAAGCTTATAGAATTAATTTCTTTTCTGGTTTGAGGAATTGTTGATTTACAGATCAGGTTTTTTTTGAGAAATTTACAGGATGAAGTTTTCTTAATCTTTTGATTTGAAGAGGATAAAAAAAATGAAGGGGATGAGATATATGTTTTATATTAGTTGAAAATATGATTTAATAAAAATAAAAGAAAAATCAAAATTGAAGATGACATATGTTTAAAATTTAACATTTGTCAATTGCCTTAGTTTATTAACTAACACTTGTTATGACGTGTCTTGATTTTATGACACTTGTTCTTTAAGTAATTTTATTTAATTTTAAATGTTAATAAAAGTTTTTATACTTACTTTATTATTTATAAATGCTTATCTTTATATATATATATATGAATTTCCTTATAGAAAATAAAATAAAACAAATTATACACATATTTTTAAATCCAAAATATTTTAAAATATATAACTTTTGAATTTAAATTATAAACCCAAATTCAAATTTAAATTAAATTCAAAAAACCAAATAAAATCAACAACATATTATATTTGAAAATAACAATCAATTTTCTTTAAAATCTATATGTAAAAATAACACATTATTATTATTGTTTGAAAATAACAAATTGCTAATTTAAAACAATTTATAAAAGAAATTATCTCTTTATTTATAATTTACTTATATTACTAAATGATTAATATATCATATGTTTTATGTATTTGTAAATGGTATTTAAACTTTTATATATATTTTCAAATCATATTTATCAAGCAATATTTAAAAAGAAAGTGAAACAAATTTTTATGTTAATTTTATTTGAATTCAACTTAAGCTAAAATATAATTTTAAGCAATTAAACATTTTCCTTAAATATTTTAAAACTATAAAATTAACTTTAAATATCTTGGAAAAGTTTTATATTAATTTTAAATCAAAATTTCCAAATTACCAAAATATATTAGAATTTGAAATCATGATTTTATTTATTAATTAAATTCTAAACCAAAGCTTTTCTATTTACAATATATACAAATATTTATATATTACAAATAGAAACATTGAAAATTTTTACCAATTAAATATTTATTAGCTTTTAAAAGAATAAATTGCCAATTTAAATTAAAATTATAAAAGACAAGTATCAAATCAATTTAATTATTAATATAGATTATTAAATTTATATTGCCCAAAATTCTGGGTCATCACAATACTAATCCTTCTATCCCCATTAATTTATTACCTTACTTTATTCCACTGCCATCTAACGTTTCATTGACCCTTCTCTTTTGCATATTTCATTTGCCATAATTGAATTATTAGCAAGGCGTTACTATGTATTTGAAATGAAATGTGTATGCGCATTAATTCATGAATTCAGTTGCATGCACTATTCACTCATGCATGCATTTATTTCCCTTCAGAAATAAAAAAAACTTTTCACCTAGCACATCGGTCTAAACTGAATTAAATGCTCTGTTCTTTCTTTATGAAATGAATAGTCTTAAATATGTTAGAATTTCATATTCCACTATTCACGTTCATTAATCTTTTCATTTATTTATCTTCTCAAATTTCAACCGCCCCTTTCATTTATTTATTTCCATTATTATTTTCTTTTACTAATACTAGCCTCTTTTGGTTTTTCTGTAAGTTTCATTTATTTACACGTGATCCTTGCCCTGAAACGTTTCCTATTAATGAAATTAATTGAGGTGGCACACGAAATTTTATACCAAAAGTATTTCTGTGATGCCCCACCTCTATACCCACGCTAGGCAAGGACATTACGGGGTAATGCCGTCAACTAGCACGGAGAATAAGGCTGTTGAGGAGCGACCATCTGTGTAATTGCTTTGTGCGAGCACCGATATGTCAGATAGAATAACATGCAATTCATTTCGAGAGGAAATCCGACATACCGATACAAACTCAAAGCTACTACACAGTGGCTATAATATCTTCGGAAACAAATATAGAAATAAGCATAACATAAATCAGTCACAGATAATTCATATCACAAAGGCGGAAGAAGATATGAATATATAACTAACACATGAAAGCGTACATCAGAGTAGTGGTCAAAAAGACCCAAAATAATACAAAAGAATAGCAACCCGTGCTATACAAATGAATACAACTATGAGTCTATATCTCAAGTGTATACAACAAAAACTGCTAATCTAAATAGTTAGCCAAAAGTCAGAGTAGCAAATCCCGGGAAGAAATCAAGCAGAAGCACATCTAACATCTCGGTCTGACCCGAGTATTATTTAGGAAAATAATAAACGGACCAGTCTAGCTATAAATATCAGATGACATGGTATAAAATAAAAGATATGGCATAAACATAAAATGTCCATACTGACATACTACTATAAGTATGCAAATGATGATCAACATAAGATCGATCAATAAGAGATAAATCAATATCACAAGAATCTTCTCAAAGATCCAAAGAGGGCATCATACCCTAAACTTGTACTCATAACATGTCAATGACATAAATTCCAGAAATCAACACAAGAAATCCAAAAATCACAGAAAAAGGGAAAGAGGCCTATCACATGACGGTCCGAAGACCATGGGGAGCTACCCCATATGTGTGAGTCGAAATCACACAGATAAGGTCTAGGCTAACCAAAAAGCAAAAAGGTATGTGTGAGTGGAATCACACAAATGGTGTCTAGCCTAACCTCGCAACAAAAAGGTATGTGCGAGTGGAATCACACAAATGGTGTCTAGACTAACCTTGCGGACAAAGAGATATGTGTGAGTCAGAATCACACCCATGAGGTCTAGTCTAACCTTGCAAACAAAGAGACATCACACAATTGCTAGTCTAAATCATAAAATGATCGTCATGATCAAAGAGAAGTGTCAATTACAGTAAGCTAGTAAATATATGAGCTTAGCTTCATGTCCCATAACCACTAGCTTAACTTAAATATTTACGAACAAATTGTAGATCTCCATTAGAAAATTGTCACAAAAAGGTTCAATCGAACAAGTCCAAGAGTTAACCGACGAAGCAAACGCAAGCGTTTCATACCACTTGTTTTACTAAGCCGTTTAATCCAATTTCTCATACGAGTGAGGTAAAGGTTTGTATATATTAGTAGATTGGAAAATGGTTTAAGAAAAGAGCTTTGTTATTGAAAATAGAGTTGAAATCATTTTGTTGAAAGAGTTTTGATATTTTCTACTAGTATTGAAACCTTCATATTTTAAAGTGACAAATCATAGAAGTGATTGTAGAAACAATCAATCATAAAAATTCACATTCGAAGACGTGAATAAAATCCAAAGAAACCGATAAAGAATCCATCGAAATAGATATTCAAAAATCCATAAAACCGACCGAGAAGCCCAAGATAGTTTGGCTCGAAGAATGGTCAACTCAGCATCTCAACAAGCAAGTTCTATTGAATGTTTTTCAGATAAGATCCCCTATGGAGGGGGGGTCCAAGGGGGTGACAACCCCCCAAGGTAGGGGTGTGGGGGCAACACCCCCACTACGGGGTTCGACCTGCTCGGTCAGGACGCGGGGGTCTAAGGGGCAGCGCCCCGTCCAAAACGGTACGACCAAGTAAAGACCTAAGAGAGGATAGGATCGAGCGACCTCGATAATAAATGATAACAACAAATAGGATCATTACGAATCAATTTACATTGGAAATTCAATCAAAATAGGCAATATAGGCAAAATGTAGGATTCAGACGTCTGAATCTGGATAACCAAAAGTTTTCCAGAGTATATTTCAGACGTCTGAAACCTATATTTCAGACGTCTGAAATAGGCAATTTTTAGCCTATTTCCTTTTTGGTCCAAAACAAACTAATTCAGACGTCTGAAATATAGATTCAGACGTCTGAATCTGGGAATACAAATCTTCCCAGTACAATATTCAGACGTCTAAATCTAACGTTTCAGACGTCTGAAACTGGGGTTCAGGGCATTCCCTGAACCTAGACCAAAAATGGCCGAAATAAATACCGGAAGCGATCGGACGAGCAACGACGACTAAGGATTTACGTCGAGCGACAACCCAACCTTAACGGCTCTTCAATACGCCTCAAATATCAATGTCCAAATATCCATAAAAGGATTTTCATAGATTTTGATTTCAAAACATCAAAAATTGGAATATACACCAAATCAATCCAAACCAAAATCAATTGCACAAGAATAAGTGTTAGGAATTCATACCTAACAATTGAAGATAATTATAGACTAAGATGTGAGATAAAAATCTCACCTTTAAACCCAAAAGCACAAGATTGAGAAGCTTGAAAACAAAGGAGGATCAACCACTCTTCAATCCCAACTCAAGAAGCTTGATTCTAAGCTTAAAAGAGAAATATTTTCCAAATTAGGTTTAGGAATTTTCTAAAATCAAAGAGAGAATGAATTGGGGAAGATGAAGAGAATGCTTACCAATGAGTTCTCTTGAATTTGGAGCTAGATCTTGGATTTTGCAAAGGAACTAGGGCTTTGGATTTTTATTTCCCATTCTCTTCCACCATTTTTTCTTTAGAACTGAAAAGAGGAGGAAGTGAGAGTGAATGGGGAGGGATGATTCAGTTTGGGGTATTATTATGGCTAGTGGGCTGAACCTAAACCCAAAACCCAATAGATAAAGTAGCAACAATCAACTTACTCCAAACATATCAAAGCTTATACTCAAAAAGGTCGCAAATGGCGTTTTGAACTCAATGGAAGTGATCTCGAGTCCTAATTCGACTGTTTGCCAAAAGTAGCTTTTTCGGACTAAAATCCGACGAACGATGAAATATTTAAATAAAATATTTAAATATACAATCGATAAATACGCGGGTTGTTACAATTTCTTGCTTTGTAAACATGTCTTTTAAAATTCAAACGTGTAATTTATTTTGATATCATGGGGGACCTTAAGATTATGGTATTCATTGATACTGACTTAAGCAAAACCCCACGCCGTGTGTCTACCCCGCTTTTATGTAGTCGTCGCACACGGATGCATAACGTTGAAACTCCCACTGGTGGTTTTGGCGTTGGGATTCGAACCTGCCCGGACACATTCCTTAGGTTCCCATCTCCCAATTCCCTAACCAACCGAGCTACGAACGGTTAATAACTGCTTCATTTCTTTCCTCATTTTTGTTTGTTTCTTCATTTTGGTTGTTCCTTCTTCTTTTTCCGAAAGCTGCATCTTTTCAAACGTGAGTTTCATTTTATATGTATACATATTTTTTTATTCAACCTTTCTTCACCTCTTTACACGACGTCCTACCTCCAATTCTTAAAAAAATGCGAGTTCATTATTTTCTCCATCACATTTCATATTTCTACAGCCACTTCAGCTCTTTTCATTTTGTTTTCCTGTAGCCTTCTTCCACAACCTCATATTTTTGTTTTTACTTTGATAGCCTATATTTCCTAAAGCCTTCATTTTAGAAACGTGACATTCATTTTTGTCCCTCCACCTTCATTTTTATATTATTAAATAACCCGTCACTTTATTTCTTCTTTTATGTTTTGTTTCTCCTGACACCTTATATTCATTTTGTTCAAATTATTCTGAAGCAATAATCTCATCAGCAAATTGGTCATGTTTTTTTAATTGTTCCTTCAGTTTTTTTTGTCACCGTTTCATTTCCTATGTTTAGATCTCCATTTCAAATCTTCCTTCCCTGAATCATTTTAATGTGAACTTGCAAATTCAAAAGCTCTCATTTTTGCAAATTCAAAAGCTTTCTGTTATGAAACATGAGTTTCATTTTTTTCTTCATTTTCCCTATATGTCCTGCCTACATCTTAGTTTGTTCTTCAATCTTTGCCTAAAGCCTTATCTTAAGAAAAATGTAAGTATTAAACTTTGTTTATGTTTTTAAAACGTGTACCAATTATTATTATAATAATATTTCTTATGATATGAATATCTTTTGCATATAAACTTCGATTCACACTTCTATTGGAATTTTGGGCTTTTATTTAGATTTCAAACCGATTTGAAATCAAAGATGAGTGTTTTAACCCACTCATAAATACTAAATTATCTTGTTAGTTAAATTAAATTTATGATGTGTTTAGAAATTGATTGGTTGATGTTTGGTATATTTAAATTGTCATTATGCTTAAATTTGACTTTTATTGCATTTAATCAGTGTTTAATTGAATATTTAATTTAATTGTCAATTTAATTCCTGTTATTGATTTTCAGTTATCTATTGATTTTTGTTGATTGATTTAGATGATGATTGTGATGGATGTTTGATTGTTGATATTGGATGACTGGATGTTGTATTTTACACTGTTGTAGGAATGCAAGTTCCCTATGGGTTGAAATAATACATATTCAGACGATCTATAGATAAGGAAAAAGTCGTTATGGGTTGAAATGATAGACTCGAGTGATTTTATGGTTTTTTATTTAATTCGGTATTGCGAATTGAAATGATATATAACCGTAAAATTGTAAATTCCAGATTGAAATGATTAATATCCGTATCACTTGACCATAGGGTAGAAAATTATATGCGGACACCAGATTGGTTAAATTAAATGATTTTTGTATCTTTAAAATTTTGAATTCAGCTAACTGATATTTGAAATAGAAATTGATTTATCTAAACAAAATTTTGTTCGATAATCTGAGCATTAATGCTAAAATTGGAATTGACTTAATGAATTGTTTAAAGGATTTGAATTGGAGTTTCAAGTTGAAGTGTCAAATATAAATGAAGTTCTCGGAATTGAGTTATTGAAAATGTTTGATATAACTTTGAAATTTATTTTAATTTATTTTAATGAATCTAAACTATTTTAATTAATTTAAAATTTAATTTATTTAATATATTATAATCTATTTAATCCAATTTAATATATTTTAAGTTTATTTAATCTATTTAATATAATTTAAATCTATTTAATCTATTTTAAATCTATTTAAACCATTTTTAAATCTAATTTAATCAAAATTAAATCTATTTTAACTACTTTAAATATTTAAATTATTTTAATCAATTTTAAACTATTCTAAATCAGTTAAACTATTTTAGAGTATTTTAACTATTTTAAACTATTAAAAACTATTTATTACCATTTAAACTATTTTCTAAAATTTTAGATTGTGTAAAGCTAAAGTATTTGTATTTAAATTCTTGATGATGATACAACCTATGTTGGGATTTGAAACTGATAACCTTTTCCCGAAATGAGATATTTGAGTAAATATATGATTTTGGATTGAGGATTTAATTAACCTATCTTATCGATAATTTTGAAAGTGAATATGATTTGGAAATTAATGTTGTTTGAAATTTAATATGATATTTTGATTATTAATTACGAATTGATTTTTTTTGAAATGTAAAAGAACATTTGGTGTGAAATAAGCGTTGGTTGTTAAAAAGGCCGGGATCAAATATTGTCATACTCTCTGGCAATACCGAAAACCACTTTAACAACTATGTACGTGGTGGAGACTCCAGAAATGAAGCAGGATTGTTTGGCGAATGAGTTATGTATGAGGTATTTACGTGACCCCGACTCCCGTGAGTCGGCTTAGTGCGACTTACATAAAATCTTTTAGTTCTGACTCAAGTGTTTTGTCTTTTCAATTCGCTCGGGTCAACATGAGCATTTCAGGGTTGAAGACCTTATTTCTAGAGGACGAAGACGAAGATTTGCACTACTATTATTTATTTATTCTGTTGCATCATGTTGTTCCGCTGCATTATTTATTCTTGTTGTCTATAACTCTGATTCTATATTGTATGAGTATAATCAAATTTACTTGTATACAGCTTCATGAACTGTTATTTGATTATTATATTTTGTCATTTTGCTGCGAGATTTTTTATTTGTTTATTTCTTTCTCTTTTTCCTATTTACCCTATTACAATCTGCCCTTTTGAATAGGTTAAGTTTGATATATGTGTCTGCTTAAAACATCCAAAAGGGCTGGTTATTACAGTTGGTATCGAAGCTTTGGTTTAGCGATAACCTTAGCTTTGTGGGTTTTGACTCACGTAAATAGGGTAGTAATACCCTAGAATGAGTCGTTGAGTGTATATATATGAAAGAGTGTATCTGTTAGTGTTATAAGGGGTTTTCATATTGTGATAATTTGTTCTATTTTGTATTTATAAATTCTGGTTTGTGCATAGGACACTTTGGCATCGATAGGGATTTCTAAACACTTAATAGGGAAGACCGATAGAATATTTATTTTGAAATATAGGTAAATGAAATAATTTTGCCTATTATATATTTTTGCATATAAAATAACAATTTTATAAATGATATACATGGATGTAATATGTTGTTTGTTAGGTAGAGAAATTTTATAAAAATTGATTGAAAAATAAAATTTATAAATAAAATAAATATAAATTGGAAATTTAGAACTTTAGTTCCGGGATTTTTGAAATTTCTTTCAAAGGATTTTTGGAATATAATGTTAGTATTATTTAGAAGTATTTTCAGATATAAATATTTCAATATGATTTGAAAGAAACGTTTAAAAGAATTTTGGAAGGAAATAAGTTATGTACTCCCCTCTCTGTTGCTGGAAAATAACTTCGGTGATGAGTGCACGCATCATCGACTTTATTTTCGAGTTTCAAAGTGGGTAGACAGTTGTAGTGGTTTTACTACACCTTGTTTTGATAAACAAATCTTAATTTTATTTTTCTAAATATGGTTTGATCTATAAAGGATAAATACATATATTATTTTCTAGGTGACTAAAATGAACCGGAATTTAGTTCTTAGTTTTTTCTGATAATTAGTAGTTTCAATTATTATAATGAATGAAATCTTGACTATTTAATAATTGGGAACTTCTAAGATGTGTAATAAGAAATTAGATGCTAAATGATTGATGTAAATAAGAAATTGAAAATTTGTAAACTGTAAATAAATTGGAAATGCAAATAAGAAATGTAACTATTAAACATTTTGTTAACAAAATAAATAAGAAAAACTTGGGTAGTATTCAATTGCATTCTTAAGACATATATATAACTTACCTAAATGTTAGAAAGTTGAAATGTAATAAGAATATGTAATAGGATATTATACAAGTAACACTTTAGTAAGTGAAAGTGTTCAAGGGAAATTACATTTATAAATAAGAATCTAATGTTATAAATTATTATTGACTGAAGTTTATAGTTGAAATGCTACTAATTAAATGTAATAAAGTGAATAACGTAAGAAAAATGATTATAAACTTAAGTTGACATTTTAAGCTATTTAAAATAAGATTGAATAGTAAATGGTGAATACTATGAATAAGTAATTATAAACTTAAACTAATATTGAAACCATTTATGATTAAAGTGAGTACTATATATGAATTGAATGATTATAACTTCAGAGAATATTGGAAATGATTTAGAAACGGAGTTAATATTCAATAATGCTATATATGGAAGAATGAATGTGAAAAGAAATAAATCTATAAATGGTGAATTGAATTGTAAAAAAACTTACATAATAACGTAAAATCCAATAATTTGAAG
This sequence comes from Allium cepa, assembly GCA_030765085.1. Classification (NCBI taxonomy): domain Eukaryota; kingdom Viridiplantae; phylum Streptophyta; class Magnoliopsida; order Asparagales; family Amaryllidaceae; genus Allium; species Allium cepa. Next base: position 108,360,641 of record CM060942.1, on the reverse strand, counting down.
AAAAAATGGCTTAGGTAAGAAATGAATGTAACGCAATGAAAAGAAATTTGGCATTATGTGAATAAATAAATAAAATGAATGAATTTTGTAAGAAATGAATGAAAATAAATGAAATAAGTACTGAATGAGTGAATGTGAAATTATTTACAAAGAAACCTACATTGTACTTTAAGAATTGATGTACATATGTTTAAAAATTTGTGTATGAGTAACATATGTAAGAAAAGGTAAAAACATATGTGAATAAATGAATGTAAATAAATGAAATTAAGTATTACATGAATGAATGGAAATGAATTTTTGTAAGAAATAAATGTAAATTAAAGAGAATAATCAAAGTAAGGATGAAAATAGACAAACAATAAATGATGCGGAAGGAAATATGTAAAAATGAACTTAACTAATGTTTGGAACTTGTTGTTTTTTTGGTTCATGGGTTGTTTAGGCAAGGATACTTCTAATTGTTTGGACATATGAATAATTTGTTGAGTTTTATCTAAGACTGTTGAGTAGTTGGTATACTTAGAAGTTTATTTGTCATTATATGCGATTTAAAAGTGTCTAAATCTGAATAAACCATTTGTTTTGCTTGCTAGGGATGGATGGTTGATTTCATGTGATGAATGTATGCTTTGGTCGCAAGTGATTGTTATTTTGTTGTATTATTTTGTTTTGTTATTATTGAAACGACTTAAACATTTCACTATTATATAATTATTTACTTTTTTGGATTATATATGTGAAATACAGGTTTATGAAAGCAATAACTACTACTTTTGGTTTCATAATTAAGCGTTGTTTGCCCGACGAATAAGTACGCTTTCGGATTATGGTTTTCTAGCGATATTATATTATTTTTTCGTTGTTGGGATATCTTATTTTGAAATATATATGATATATTATTATTAGTGATATTATTTTACCTCCCAAACCTCTCCGTACAAAGGAGATTTCACCGAAATTTTCCGTAAATTTTGGACTTAGAGAATTTTGTGAAATGTTTTTAAACATTTACTAATTTGAATATAAAGGATTTAATTGTGTATAAATCGATATATTTTATTTGAATTATTTAATTATGTAAATTATCTATTTGTAAATTTAATATTTTGAATAAGATATATTGATTACACAATTCCTTCTTTTCCCTCTTTTTCCTTTTCGGGGACGAAATGTTTTGAGTGGGGAAGAGTGTAACGACCCGTAATTTTAGATAATTAAAATTAGTTAATTTAATAAGTTTAATGATTTAATAATAGGGAGAAATAAAAATTTATGATATATTATGAGATAATAACTAAAATGAAATGATAATAGAACGAAATGTGACAATGTTAATTTAAGTTAATTATTTACAAGTCTAATGGAATTTCAATTAACTGAAGTAATTGAAAGGTTATACTTGGTTATAAATTAAAAATAAGAAAAAAAATCTAAATATTGAATGAATAATGAAATAGTATAGTTTATGGTAATTGAAATAAAATCAGTATTATATAAGTAATTATAGTATTTGTTTGCAATAATAAACTTAAAAATGTTATTATAGGTACAAATGGTGACAAGTATTATATGTTACCTATTTATTTAGCCTGTTAAATTAAAATTGAAAATCAATTGCAATTAATTCACTTAATTAGGGCAGTTAATGTGCGTTGAATTGATAAATTGTTGAATGTTAATCCAATAAAATGTAACCAATGAAATTTATGCATAATATAGCAATTGATTAAATAAAAAGAATTGGAATCAAGTTTGCTCAATTCATTGGAATTTAAATTATAATAAGTGAATTTGTTATAATTAAGCGTAATTAAAGATTTACGTTAATGAAAAGTAAGGTGAAAATGGTAAAATATCTATGTAATAAAATATATAACAATGTTAACTATGTGTGTAGAGAAATAATTGATTGAATTAAAGGATCAAAACCAAATTAAATAAATTTATTGAAATTAAATTATATTAATTGGATTTAATAATAGTTATAATTGAACACTGTAATTTGTGAAACATTTGACACTGAATTATATGTAAACTTGTTTTAATTTATTATGAATGTCCAAACAATCAAAAATGATGAAAAATTTTAGTTATTAAATTTGAAATAAAAATGTGATTTAATTAATTTAATATTAATTTATTTAATTAATGTGAAATAGCCATTTTGGCCACTGACGCGGATTTCAGTGAAACCAGTTTCATCGGATTCATAACAGTGAATTATTGTAAAATTTCAAGTTTCATAGCGATCGGACTTGTCATTTGATCGTACGGACTTGAAACGCCTAAAAATCAATTTAATCGAAACCAATTGGAAATAAACTGATTTTTAACATAACTTCTTCAATTGATAGAATTAGGACTTGAAACATATTCCATTGAGTTTAAAACTATCTATAACATCTATTTTGATATATAAAATTACTCATTTTCGTTCCAGAGGCAAAACGGACTTTTCGGGTCGTTTATCGTTCAGTCAAATCTTGTCCATTCATTCTATTTTTGGTCTACCTATAAATAGTCCGTTATAAGCCCATTTGTCTGTATGTACAATTCAGCTGCCTACTTCTCCTCAGGCAGAAATAGATTCAAACTTCAAAACCCTCAAATCCAAATTCGAAATCAATTTCAAAAATAAAACCTCTCAAACTATATCAAATTATATATCGATTCGAAGCTCTTGACAAGCGTACCTTAGATCTACAATTTGTTTTTCATTCTACCTCACCATTTGATCAGTAAAAATCGAAGAATTCTCGGCCGTTCAATTAGTCGCGATGGACTGCAACCGATCGTCGAATCAAGGACACTGGTTGGTAGAGAGGGCAGACTAGAGTTCATTGGCATGGTTTGTTTGGAAGGATGAAGGTTGGATTGTCATCGATAATTGGATTAGGGTTATTGACCTAGACGGCGTCTGCATCTCCTCAGGGCGTCGGCTTTGACATGGCCACGCGCGGTCACGAGGGGAGGAAGGTAGGGGTCACGACGTGTCGGGGTAGCCGGGATGGCCAACAGCGAGATGTGGCATGGTCGGCGACCTGAGCTAGGGGCAACGGCGTGCTCGCATACGAGATGGGTTTGGTGCAGAGATACGTAGGCTAGGGTAAGTGATGAAGTAATTACAACTTTGCCATTCTTATGTTTTAATTTAGATTATTTTGTTTTTAATCGTTCTAACGTACATAACTTCTACATACGAGGTCCGATTAAAGCGCGGTTTATTTTGCCGGATCGTACTAAAATTTTAGACATTTTGACACTGGTTTGGATGAATTTAGAGACTGTTTGAATTTTTTTGGCTTAAATTGGAATTTAAATCAATTTAAAATCAAATGTGTGTGTTTTGACCCACTCGCAACTTCTAAAATTTCTTATGTTAGTTAAATTAAATTTGTGATGTGATTAGAAATTTATTTATTGGTGTTTGGTATATTTAAATCGTCATTCCAGTTGATTTGAATTTATTTTGAATTAAATTGTCATCTAAATTTATTATTGAATTTAAATTGCCAGTTAATTCCCTGTAAATGCTAATTAGTTAGCTACTGGTATTTATTGGTCGAATTGAATGATCATTATGATGGATGTTTGATTGTTGATATTGGATGATTGGATGTTATGTTGATTTATATATTGTTATCACTCTACAAGTTACCTTAGTTATTATTAGGAAAATCACTATGGGTTGAAATGATATATACCTGAACGATCTGTAGATTAGGGAAAAATTGTTATGGGTTGAAATGATTGATCTGAGCGATTTTGTGGATTTTACTAAATTCGGGATTGTGGTTGGGAATGATGTATAACCGTAAAAATTTTAAATTGTGTACTGAAATGATAAATATCCATATCACTTGACCCTAGGGTAAAGAATTATATATGGGCACCAAATTGGTTAAATTAAGTGATTTTAAAATCCTAAATTTTTTGAATTTAGATAAATGATATTTTGAAATAAAATTTGATTTATATAAATTGAATTATTATCGAAATTCGAATTTTATGTTAAAAAATTGGAATTTGTTTAAAGGAAATGTTTAAAGAAATTAAATAAAAATTTTAAAGTTGAATTTGGAGTATAAGTGAAGTTATCGAAATTGAGTTATTAAAATTGTTTGAAATATAAACTTGAAATATACTGAAATTGGAGTAATTTAAGTTGATGTTTCAAACATGGATTAGAAGCAATATTGAATTAAATATTCTACCGAGAATTTGAATTGAAAAGAAAATTTGAAATTGGGTTTTGGAAATTGAAAATGGTCCAAATGTATTAAAGTGAAATAAATAGTTTAAATTGATGTAAATTTCAAATTTGTATTTTAAGATAAAATATTTCAAGATACATTATTTTAAAATGTATAGTTATTAAGATTTTCAAATTTACTAAACTATTTTAACCTATATTAACTATATAAATTAATTTAACATATTTTAAACAAATTTAATTTATTTTAAACTTAATAAGCCATTTTAATTTATTTTAAATCTAATCAATCTATTTTAAAGCTATTTAATCTATTTTAGTTATATTTAACCTATTTTAAATCTACGTGACTATCTAATATCAATTTTAAAAACTATTTTCAAATCTATATTAAATTGTTTTAGATATTTAACTATTTAAAAATTAATTTAAACTATTTGTAACTATCTAAAATATTTTTCTAAATTTCAAACTAAGTAAAGTAGATGTGTTGATATTCAAATCCCCGATTTTTAAAGTGAATATGGTTAAATGATCTTATAACCTAAGTTGGGATTTAAATTACATAATTGATTGGATATAATGATTTTGGAATGAGAGTTAACCTATTTTGGAAAATATGACTTTTGAAAGAAAATAAAATTTCGAAACTAAGATTTCAATGGTGAATATGGTCTCGAAATGAATATATTTCAAAAGTGATATGGTTTGAATTAAATATGATATTTTGGTATTGATTATGAAATGATTTTGGAAATGTAAAAGAACCATCCGGTGTGAAATAAGTGTTTGTTTGTTAAAGAGACCGAGATCGGATATTGTCATATTCTTTGTCGATACCGAAAACCAGCTTAACAATTGTGTATGTGGTGGAGATTCCAGAAATAAAGTAGGATGGTTTAATGAACGAGTTCTGTATGAGGTATGACATGATCCTGACTCCCGTGAGCCAGCTCAGATGTGACTAAAACAGGAGCCATGCCGGGCCAAGTGAGTTCGCACCTCCGATCGGACACATTTCTTCAATACCATTCTATTACTTTGTGATTGATTTGATGGCCACCCTTTGATTTTGATTATGGGAGTGTGTTCCAAAGTGGGCGGTAGTAGCTGCCATGCGTTACTACTAGTCCGGATCCGAGATTGGTATATCTATCCTGGCAGTGCCTCGAGTGCCATATTCATATGCATTAGAGCGTCTTATATGAGTTTGTTTTGTGTCGTGCCTATGAAATGTTCCCTGATGGTCCACCTGCGGGTGGAGTTTACAGTATCTGTATAAACTACGGCATTATATGAAATGTATCAAAAGGGATATGGGTAACGCCTTAACACTATTTAATACTTTACTTTATTGTAGACTCTATTACAATAGCGTATTGTACTGCATAGTAGATAGTTTAACGGATCCTTAGGAGATGATAATCCCGAACATCTCTTAAGTTACTGCACTCACGTTGACACTGGATAGGGGATGTCAAACTCCGTAAACATTTCTAACGCCATTGCACTCATATTTATTTATAGTTGATTTGACTTACATAAAATCTTTTAGTTCTGACTCGAGTGTTTTGTCTTTTCAATTTGCTCGGGTTAGCCTGAGCATTTCAGGGTTGAAGACCTTATTTTTGGAGGACGTAGACGAAGATTTGCACTATTATTATTTATTTATTCCATTGCCTTATGTTATTTCGCTGCATTTATTTATTCTTGTTGTCTGTAACTATGATTATGTATTGTGTAAGTGTAATCATATTTATTTGCATACAACTTCATGAATTGTTATTTGATTATTATATTTTGTGATTCCGCTGTGAGATTCTGTATTTGTTTATTTCTTTCTCCTTTTCTTATTTACTCCATAACAATATGCACTTTTGAATGGATTGAGCATGATATATATTTCTGCTTAAAATGTCCAAAAGGGTTGGTCGTTACAAAACCTTTCACTGGAAAAAAAAATTTCTCTAAAATTTGGATTTTAGTTGCATCATGGTTGCTAGATTGGATGGTAAGAGATGGTTGCTACATTTTTTACAACCACTTTACAATCATGAAGAAATTTTGATGCATGTTTAGGATATTTACATACATACATTCATGATAGATTACACACTCACGCTAGGAGTGACTAGGATTGAGCTCATTTTCTACAGTACATTATCATATTGCACTACTGATTGAGTAGATGGTTGTGTAAACAACTTGGTTATATGACATGGATATTATTGTGCATTATGCTGTTCGTGTCTTGATAGATTCCAATGGAAAATCCTTTTAAGGGAGGAAGAATGTAACACATCGTAAAACGAACAATAAATAAATGAAGTAAGTTAAATTGAATATGATAAGGTAGAAAATGAAATTCTATAAAAGTTGGAATTTGACCACGAATGTTATGCCATCGCATTCGTGCTGAAATTCTGATTAATTTCCATATATAATATGCTGAAATCGAAGCTAAAACAAAGAAGTTATGAGCCTTTGAAGTTTTTAGATTTAAAATAATTTGAACAGGATTCAAAAAAATTAACTCCCTAATTTGAAATTAATTGTGATTAAACTTGGGGGTTAAGTAACGTTAAAAATTAGCAGTTAATGTTGAAATTTAATTAGGGTATGAAATCAATAAATAATCAAGCAATGGTAAAATAAAATAAATAACTTCCCAAAATAAGGGAAGAAGTCGACGCAGCACCTCAAGGGGTCGACCTAGAGGTCGACCGCTTGGAGCATGGGGGTCGACCACTTCTTTGCTGGGGAGCTTATTTTGATGAGTTGTACGTTCTAGATTTATTCGTTTTTAATCTGTCCTCATTCAATGGTTCTGGTGCATTTCCAACTACTATAAATTAGACCCTAAACCTTTCATTTTTATCCACAAATATTTTGGGAATAATAGAAAAACTCCGCCTTCAGAAACTCCTTAAAGAATTCGGGTAAGAATCCAATCTATTTTTATTTACTTCTTCTTCCTCTAACTATTTTTATTTTATTCTCCTCCAACTCTTCCAAATCTAATAAATATATCTCTTCACTATTGTGTGTGTGTGTGTGTGTGTGTGCGCTAAAAGAGAGAGATTTAGGAAGAGATTGTGAGGCATGCAAATGCAAGAAAGGTGAAGCTAAGGCTATTCTATGAGTAGAAACCTTAGTATTTCCTTTTAGAAATTGTTTAGTGTATTTCCTTTTGGATTTGAATATGCCTTAGGAATTTTGGGATTTTGAAAATATGATTGATAAAATCCCCTAAAATTCCTTCTTATTTTAATATATCAGTTCTAACTTGAGGTTCTCAATTATTTAAATTAATTTGATGGAATTTTTTTCGTTTATGTAATTTTAGACAATTTCATAGTCCATTACACTTCTCCTTTTTCTTTGAGTCAAATTGTGATTCTTCAATAAAATAAGGGATTTAGATTATGAATTCTATTCATAGTTTACACCACCTATTCTTATCTATTTCTTTGTAAAAGAGGAGTTGAATAGAATATGGGGTTTAGATTGCAATTCTTATTGTTTAAGATATTCCATTGAATTGGTGTAATAAATTGAGTTTCTATTTTATTTATAATTTTGTTATTGCAGTTTTAGTTAAGAATATTTATTCCCTGTTTTGGATACATAATCGCATGAATTCTTGGGATTTTGAAGAAAAAAGACTTGTAATAATATTTGGTTAAGGAATTGACAATTAACGCTAGTCTAAAGCCTAAAATCCATACGTTTAGAACTTATTAGGTGCGAATATTTATTTACCTCTATTTGTATAATTAACGTATAATTACTGTGTATATGATGTAGTTAATTAGGCATCTATTTCTCCTAGTAGGAAGGTAATTGATTATTAGATGAAAATAAAAGGAAACTCTTATATAGCCTATTTATTATTTTAAGCATAATAAGAAAAATTCCTTCTAAGGCCTTATTTATGAAACGGTGAAATGAGTGAGTGCGCGCGCGCGTGTGTGTATGGAGAGTAATTGATGTATGGCTAGGTCATTAGGATGCGAGGTCAATAGAGTTACATGACGAAGTCCGCCCTTCAATTTGAGGCTATCAATAGTTGTGCACACTTTGGTTGATATGAGATATCCTTATGATAAATATTTGTAATGATGTGAGGTTGATTTCAAATTCTACAGGAGAAATCTACCTAGCTAATCCGACTACCAGTTCCTATGAATAATCAGATTAATGTGAGACATCATTATGAGTATGGGCCATAAGACGAAAGGCCCGCTTCGGGGTCTTGGGGTATTAAGTGGTTGGACCCATCTTTGTTCCCTAGATGAAGTGTTAAATGGCCAAGGAGTCACTTAGGTGGTATCTTAATGGGGGCCCGCCTTTAGAAATAGGTATTAAATGATGGGTCTACCCTAATTAAGGTATTAAATGACTAGAATCTACCTATTTTCCACAAGGAAGTATTATATAGCCTAAAAGATTCCATATGATGTCAGTTAGACAGTACTAATGAGAAGCATGCCTTGGAAATAGGTCTTAAATGATGGGGTCTGCCTTAATTAAGGTATTAGATGACCAGAGTCTGCCTATTTTCCAATAAAAGGTATTAGTGGTGGGATATTGGATTCTAGAAACCTGCTTCTGGAAATGGAAGGCATTAAGTGGTTGGACCCACTTCTTTTCCTTATAAAGAAGTATTAAATGGTTTTTTGTTTGTGGATATATTTTTATTTTGAAATATTTGAAAAGGTAAGATTCGAGGTTTTTATTTACCAGACACGTTGTTTTGACTCCCTTCTCATTACAACATAGGTTAAGGATGGAGTGAGGGCGATGACGATGCTTAGAAATGGAGAAGCTTGGCTTGTGGCAGTATTTCTTATTATTACTTGCTTTTATGTGTACCCATGTATTTAGACAATTGTTGTAATGGATATTATGTTACGGTTTTTATGGAATTTTGCATTATGACATTTTTGTGGTTTTGAAATAAATAGGTACATTTTGCTATTATATTTTGTTCCATCCATTGTGAGTTCTGAAAGTTTAGTTATGGCGATATGCTATTATTTTCTTAGTTCTACCAGCAACTTACCTTAGAGTGGATCTAAGTTTTGATGGGTCTTTTCAGGATCGAAATTTAGGCCTATTCCAGGGTAGGTCATTACAGGTCGACCCCTACTCCAGCCCTCCTCCTTATTTATAAGCTTCCAACTACACAAATTAAATACAAACTAAAGATCAATGGCTGCTACTTTCAATCTGATTGCTCTTTCTGAAGGTTTGGATATTGATTCAAGGAATGAACAAGTTCAGCATTACAAGGTGTCACTTATAGGCCATAGAGTGGAAATATAACACACACACATATATAGATATATATCATTTATCATGTCATTATTTTCCTTTAGTTATATATGAACACTATCACGAATCCATATATGCTAGTGCTGTCAACATTGGATGAATATGTTTTTTTATGTGTGTTGATTAAAAAAATTATACATATACATACACAAATACATACATGCATACATATATATATATATGTATATGTATATGTATGTATGTATGTTAATCGATAATTTAAAAACGTATATTTTGATTTCAAAAATGATAATCTAATCATATTTAAAACAAGTTTAAATTCAGATACATACACATATACATACATACATATATATATATATTCCATATAATTAATATACTGTAAACTTTATTGAGTATACGTGTAATATGTTTTTGAATTTAAAAAAGCAAACCGTGTGTGTACATATATATAATTTATTTAAATATAAAAAAGGTATGTTTTTACAATATTTATATATCTATAATATATATATATATATAATATGTATATATTAATATAATAAAATTTGTACACGTTTTAATTTGCTTTCAATTTTTTTATACGTATATTTAAATGATTCCATGCAGAAATAAAAAATTCAAATTTTTTCAAATCGAATTTTATTTCATTGGCCGGATGTATATATACATATATATGTGTGTATGTATATACATATAATTATTTATTCGCGTCAAAATATATTTTTATATATACTTTATTATATATAGAATTCTATATATCAATTTTATATGCAAACACACAGATATGTGTGTGTGTGTGTGTGTGTGTAAATAAGAAAACTAGGTTTCAAAATATACATACTATATATATATAAAGTTAATAGGTTAATTTAAATTTGAATTGTCAGATATTTACTATGTAGATCTAGATATAATATTTAGCATTTGAATTTTAATTTTCAAATTGAATTTATAGCTGTTTATATTAAATTTACAATCACTGCATATTTAATATTAACTATATATGTGCACACACATAAATTTATATATTTTACATATATAATTTTATAATTTATACGCACACAGATATATAGATATACACTTACATATTAGATGGAACATATGTCTAAGTAGGGCTAATATGTTTGTTGTGATGTAAGTCTCGGCATCCGCACATAGGCATGTTAAACCGTGTACATCTTTTAAGTTGCACGTTCACACATATGTGTATATGGTACACATATTATACTATATATTAGTATAATAAAACTTTTTTATAAATAAAATAAAATATTTATTTTATTTAAAATAAATTCAGATAGGATTTGAATAAATTTAGACCTCGTAGGCCTAATAGGATCCAAAATGGAATAATTTTTCTTTGAAATTTACCCATTTTCCTAGCTACGTACTGGCCCAAATCTAACAATGGTATTAGAGCCCAATTGCCTATGTGGTCTAAATTAGTCAAGTTAGGGTTAACTAATTAAGTGTACCCTTTTAGTAGTGTGTTTAGAAAAATAGTGTTTAAGCTGAGTTTGGGTAATCAAGTACCCTACCCTTCTTGACTACCAACCTGGCCCGAAAGGTGATGTGGGCCCAAAGGTTGCTCCTAATAGAAAAGACCAAATTTGAATTAGGCCGTAGGCTAATTTTCAAAACTACTTTGAAGCTTTTTAAACTAAAAATTAAATTTAAATAAGAAACATATTATAAATGTTATAATATGTTTTCAGAATGTATTGAAAAGGTTATAAAATTAATGTCAAAATTTTTAATTATTAATATGAAAATTAATAAAATAAATTGGTTAATTAAATAGTTAATTAATTAAAATATATGTACATGTATAATATATAATGGTATATGATATGTTGTCCTGAATTGTTTAAGACAATGTGTATATATTTATATCAAAAGAATAATATTCGATTAAGATTTTTTAATTAAATAAATTAATTATAAGTAATTTAATAAATAAAGATATACATATATATATGAAGATATATGTGTATAACTATAAATGTTACAGTATATACATTCAATATAAAATATTATTGTTGAATAATATAAAATTAATTAAAATGCTAATTAATTAAATAAGATTTAATGTTTTATATAAGACTATTATATAAGTTAATTAATTTATAAAGTTATATAATAATGAAACTTATATGATATGAATGTACAATAAAGGTGGAACATTAAAGAAACTCTAAATGAACTTAAGGGATGAATACATAAGTATAGTATGTATATGTAATTTCGGATGTCTCCGACACTTGAATCACGAGGGTATTTCATAAGAAACTCATTATCCCATAAGTCAATTTCACTCTAACTAAATATATTAAAAATTATGGATCTTCAATATAAAGTTGTTATCTACCATTTTTATATTAAAAAATTACCGCATACTCTTTATTTGTTGAGCAAACTCGAGCTAGATATGTCATGTATAGTATTATTAATGTCTAGAATGGACGAGGTAAGATAGCTATATGTAATTGTTGAGTAAACTTGAGGTACATATACTATATGTAACAACGCGGATATTTGTCGATTGTATATTTAAATATTTTATTTAAATATTTCACCGTTCGTCGGATTTTAGTCCGAAAACCTACTTTTTGCAAACGGTCGAATTAGGACTCGAGACCACTCCTATTGAGTTCAAAATGACGTTTGCGACCTTTTTGAGTATAAGCTTCGATATGTTTGGAGTAAGTCGAATTTTGCTACTTTTTCTATTAGGTTTTGGGTTTGGGTTCTGCCCACTAGCTAACTTAATACCCTAACTCAGCCCTCTCCTCTCCATTCACTCATTCCCACTCCTCAAACTCAAGCTAAAACTGAAAATAGGGGGAAAGGAAGAGGAATTAGAAATTCCAAGCCCTAGTTTCTTCTTGCAAACTTGAATTCTTGCTCCAAAATCAAATAGAAGCTATTGGTAAGCCTCCTCTTCATCTTCTCTATCTCTTTCTCTCTTCAATCTCAGAAATTCCTAAACCTAAATTTAGGAAATACTTGTTTTGATCTTAGATTGAAGCTTGTTGAGTTAAAGTAGAGATTGGTTGGTCTTCTACTTGCAAATTGAGCTCCTTCTTCTTTGTTTTTGGGTTAAAGGTGAGATTTTTATCTCACATCTATGTCTATATCTATCTTTGTTGTTAGGTATGAATTCTTAACATTTATTTATGTTCATTTGCTTTCGATTTGGATTGAATTGGTGAATATTCCAATTTTTGATGTTTTGTAGTCAAATCTTTAAAAAACCAATCTTTGATGTTTGAACATGTTTTTGGTGATGCATCGAAGAGCCTATAGGGTTGGGTTGCCGATTGGAAGAAATCCCTAGTATCTATCGCTCGTTCGATTGCATTTTGGTTTGGATTTGCCGTTTTTGGTCTAGGCTGGTTTTTTTGCCTAGCAGGAAATTTTCAAACGTCTGAAACCAAATCCAGACGTCTGGTTGGAAAATCCAAACGTCTGGAAAGGGGTCTGGAAAAGGCAGAGACTAAATCCAGACGTCTGAAACAAAGTCCAGACGTCTGAAATCAATTTCAGATTTGGTTGAAAATTTTAGACGTCTGAAATGGCCCAGGAATTAAAAATAGAAGGGAGAAAACACATATACTTCCAGATACTAGGGCCAGACGTCTGGGAACACTTACCAGACATCTGGAACTGTTTATTTTGCCTATTTTTGAGTAAATTTCCAAGGTTTATCGATTTTTGTTGATCCGGTTAGTTGTTATCACTTATTATCGACTTTGATGACTTCTTTTTATGGATTTTTGGAAATACCCATTTTGATGGATTTGGTATCGATTTCTTTGGATTTGATTCACGCCTTCATATGTGAATTTTGATGATTGATTATTTCTATAATCATTTTTAGTAATTTGTCACTTTAAAATATAAAGGTTTTCTATACTAGTAGTAAATATCAAAACTCTTTCATCAAAACTATTTCAACATTATTTAATTACAAAGCTAGTTTCTTAAACCGGTTTCTAATCTATTAGTATATACAGACCTTTACCTCATTCGTATGAGAAATCTAATTAAACGACTTAGTAAAACAAGTGGTATGAAACGCTTCTGTTTACTTCATCGGTTAATTCTTGGACTTGTTCGATTGAATCTCTTGTGAAAAACTTTCTAGTGGAGATCTACAATTTGTTCGTAAATATTTAAGTTAAGCTAGTGGTTATGGGACATGTGGCTAAACTCATATATTTACTAGCTTACTGTAATTGACACTTCTCGATGATGATCATTTTATGGTTTAGACTAGCAATGTGCGATGTCTCTTTATTCCCATGGATGACTGTTCCTCGTTTTATTGAGCTTCGTCTCATTTCTTCCATGGGTCGTACCTATTTAGGTGCGTCGATGTTTGTTTATACATGGGTCGTACCTATCTAGGTGCGTCGATGTTTATTTATGCATGGGATGTATCTTTTTAGGTGCATCGATGTTAGACTTTGTGGAGCAATCGGTTCAATTAGTCGGGGCATGGGGCGTATCTTTCTAGGTGCGTCGATGTTCGTCTATGCATGGGGCGTATCTTTATAGGTGCGTCGATGTTTATTCATGCATGGGGCGTATCTATCTAGGTGCGTCGATGTTTGACTGTGCATGGGGCGTCTCTACTTAGGTTCGTCGATGTTCGGTCGATGGAATAGCGTTCCGTTTGGGATTGGCCATCCTTTTCTTGTGATTTCTGGATTTCTAATTATTGATTTCTGGAATTTATGTTTCACCAACTTTTACAATTGGCATTGATATATGTTATCCCGCTTTTTGGCAAAGCCGTGATACCAAAAGATTGGTCGGAAACAAGAGACAGTTCGTCTTAGAGATTGGTTGCATTCCACTTCGCTATGGATATCGATGAATTTTGTCCGAGTCCGGATCGGGCACAATTAACATGACATGACAAGCAAAGCCGCGAGAGCCAACGTTTCAAGTTTCAAGTCAATCCGAGTTCATACACGCAAGATATAATCGATTCAAGATGGAGGAGATAGCCCTTGTTCGAATCCATAAGATGTACCCTAGTTCGAATCCATGGCCAGAAATCATGTTCGCATCCATCAGTTCGTACCCATCTACTTCGAATCCATCAAGTTTGGAAGTCCTTCGAATCCATAAGCCCAACCTTTCTTCGAATCCATCAGGTGGCCAGGCTTCGTATCCATCCCATTACCTTCCTTCGAATCCATCGCTGTAACACATGATGGAATCCATCATGTTCCCCCTGCTTCGAATCCATAGATGTTGCTGACCTTCGAATCCATGAAGACACCTCTCATCGAATCCAACCAGTGTTGCCGTTTCGTATCGATCAGCTGAAGTGAGATATGATCGATACGAACGAGTCTCAGTTCGAATCCATGCATAAGCAAAGCCTTCGAATCGATTAAGTCAAAGCGGCGAAATTCAAGCGACGACTCTATCAACTCGGCGAAAAATGTGGATCGACTCGAAGAATGCGCGCCACGTCAACCTACTAGCGCGTGCTTGGATCGATTCGAATCAATCGATTCGAATTGATCGATTCGAACGGAGCGACAAGTCCAGAAACGCTAATTCGAATCGATGATATCTCGGGATCTACAAGTCCAAATGCTATGAAATTTTCACAGGAGCTTGTATACATGTTGAAGAATGTCCACGCCAAGTTTCGCCTCGATTGGATGAATTCTTGATCGATTCGAACGCACTTCGAATCGATCCTAAAGTGGGCCCAAATTCCCTGAGGTTGGGCTCTTGGGCCCCCTCACGTGCCAGAAGTGGTCTCCCTAAATTTAGGCGAAATATCAGCCTCCTACATCTATAAATAGAGCCCCAGGTCATTCAGAAAAGGGGATCGGAATTCTGAAGCGCCAAGACTCTACCGGATTCAATTCCATACTTCATTATCACTGTTGTAATCAGATTTGAAAGCTATCACCAATTGTAATCCGCTGTAATCGATTGGAATCATCAAGAGAATATCAATAAAGTCATAAACTTCAGAGTGGACGTAGGCAAGATCGCCGAACCACTATAAATCCTGTGTCGTTTACTTGTTTTCTGCTGTTTCTGTTGAATGTTCATCATTTTTGCTATCTACAAATTTGTTATTTGTGACTTGTGACTGCGAACGGGTGCTTTCACGGCTATTGGGTGTTTGTGGTCAATTTTGACGCAAACATTTTGGTGCTTTCACTGGGAACTGCTGATTCAGGATAATTCGAATTTGAAGGCTTAAAGGTTTAGATTTAAGAACCATGACGAGACAATCGAGTAGAAGGCCAAGGCCAGAGAGAAGTGAACACCAAGGAAGTCAAGAGGCTTCTTCAGGAGCGAATCAAGCATCGATGTTCATCACTAGGGACGAGATGGAGACAATGATGAAGAAATAGGAGGAGCTGATCCAAAGTTTGTTCCAACAGATAGGACAACTTGGAGCACAGAATAGAGAAGCGAATGGAGTTCAAAACGGAGCAGGACCATTCGGCGTAGCACCTGAACTTGGGGACGCACACATGGAGAATGTTGATCCAATCCCTGAGAGAGAGAGAGAGATGCATCTACCCAAGCTAGGAGTAGCAGAGGAGTGAACGCTCAGTCAAGGGGGAAATCCCAGAATTCCCTCGTGGACTCGGGGGGCAGGTTGAAAGTAATGAACGAAGATTGCATCTCGGTGACAACGACAAATTGGCGGAGATGGTTAGAAAAGCTATGAGAGGCGGTTTGGTAAATAAAGATTTGGAGGATGTTAATAGGAGTCCTTTTACCCCAGCAATCAGACGAGCTAGGAACCCACCGGATTTCAAGTTACCATCGTTGGACATGTATGACGGGAGACCGGACCCCATGGTTCATCTAACAAAGTATATGAGACATATGGAAGTGCTGGGGGGCATCAGAGGAGGTTATGGCCCGGTGCTTTCCATTGTACTTGGCGGATATTGCAGCATTGTGCTTTAGACAATTGGAGAATGGGTCCATCGGAACATGGAATGGTTTAATTGAGAGATTTATGAGGCAATTCAGGGTTCACATTACAAGACCCAAGAATGTGATGACTTTGGCAACTTTAAAGCAGAAAGCCGGAGAGACTTTGAGGAGTTATCTAACGCGATTCATGTAGCAGCAGCTTCGGTGGATCGGGCAGATCCATCTATGGTGGTAATGGCAGCTATGTCCGGAGTAACTGACTGCACAGAGTTCAAAAATTCATTGACCAAAGATCCGCCTGTGGATCTAGCGGAATTCTACGACGAGGCAGAAAAGTTTTTGCGATTAGAGGATGCGAATGCAGAAAGAGAAGAAGGAGAGGGAATAGAAGTTTATGTGCTTAAAGACAAAAAGCCTTTCGAAAAGGACTCAGGCAAGGATAAAGGAAAACGAAAGGCTAGGGATTATAACGACAGGTCAAAGCGGCAACGGAGGGAGCCGCGATTCACCACTTACACCGAGCTGAATGAGAGTCTGGAACGAATTTATCAGGATACCAAGGAGCAGGTTCCGTATCGTAGACCAATGCGAAGGGATCCAACTTCCGACGAAAGAAGATCAGATAAGTTTTGTGTATTTCATGAATTAAACGGTCATAACACTAATGATTGTAGGCATCTGAAGGACGAGGTAGAAGGACATCTCAGGAACGGTATTCTCCTTCAATATGTGAGGAGGCGAACTCCAGTGGTGGAACCAGAGTGACCACCGTTTACATCAGCTAGAGGCGACCCTGAATCAAGGAACCGTTTGATTATCAATTAATTAAAATAACGATGAACAAGTCGTAAGCTTCCACTAACACAATTAAATCATTTACGCATGTACGAGATCGCGAACGTTCTCCAGGCATGCTCTGAATGATCATTGACTGTTTCGTAGTGGGAACTTACACTTTGACATCTTTGCTTTGCTTTTTTTTCGTGTTGATTTGGACATTTGAACTTGGTTTGTTTGGATATTTCTGTTTTAAAATTCATCTGTCGAATAGATATTTGATTTTGATGATTCTGAAATGGCTAAGCTACTTACACATGTACGGGGTCGCGAACGGTCCTTAGGCATGCTCTGAGATGGCGATAAACCACCCTGACAAACGATCCAGGGACCCACGCGAACGTGAACCTGGTATCGGTAATACCAAGCCCACCCGGGCACACTTTCTCGCCTCGAACGGCACACGATCGCGAACGATCATAACTCGCCACGAACGGCACCCGACTTCGAACAGTCACAACTCGCCTCGAACGGCACACGATCGCGAACGGTCGCAATTCGCCTCGAACGGCACGACTCGCCCCGAACGGCACAACTCATCTCACTTCAAATGGCTCGATCGCGAACGGTCGTCATTTAAGGTCCGCCACTTGACCGCGCACGGTCGTACTTCACCTCAAATGGCTCGATCCCAAACGATCGTCATTTGAAGTCAGGCGCTTGACCATGAACGATCGCACTTCATCTCAAGTATCCCGATCCCGAACGGTCGTTATTTGAGGTCGCATAGAACTGTAAATTCCTTTGCAGGACATCAACAGGATATGAACATACAGATCATGGCATTACAAAACACGCCTTCCTACCGCAAGGCATATTTTGGGGGGCAAATATGTTATCCCGCTTTTTAGCAAAGCCGTGTTACCGAAAGATTGGTCGGAAACAAGAGAAAGTTCGTCTCAGAGATTGGTTGCATTCCACTTCGCTATGGATATCGATGAATTTTGTCCGAGTCCGGATCGGGCCACAATTGACAAGACATGACAAGCAAAGCCTCGAGAGCCAACGTTTCAAGTTTCAAGTCAATCCGAGTTCATACACGTAAGATATGATCGATTCAAGATGGAGGAGATAACCCTTGTTCGAATCCATAAGATGTACCCTAGTTCGAATCCATGGCCAGAAATCATGTTCGCATCCATCAGTTCGTACCCATCTACTTCGAATCCATCAAGTTTGGAAGTCCTTTGAATCCATAAGCCCAACCTTCCTTCGAATCCATCAGGTGGCTAGGCTTCGTATCCATCCCATTACCTTCCTTCGAATCCATCGCTGTAACACATGATGGAATCCATCATGTTCCCCCTGCTTCGAATCCATAGATGTTGCTGACCTTCGAATCCATGAAGACACCTCTCTTCGAATCCAACCAGTGTTGCCGTTTCGTATCGATCAGCTGAAGTGAGATATAATTGATACGAACGAGTCTCAATTCGAATCCATGCATAAGCAAAGCCCTCGAATCGATTAAGTCAAAGCGGCGAAATTCAAGCGACGACTCTATCAACTCAGCGAAAAATGTGGATCGACTCGAAGAATGCGCGCCACGTCAACCTACTAGCGCATGCTTGGATCGATTCGAATCAATCGATTCGAATTGATCGATTCGAACGGAGCGAAAAGTCCAGGAAACGCTAATTCGAATCGATGATATCTCGCGATCTACAAGTCCAAATGCTATGAAATTTTCACAGGAGCTTGTATACATGTTGAAGAATGTCCACGCCAAGTTTCGCCTCGATTGGATGAATTCTTGATCGATTCGAACGTACTTCGAATCGATCCCAAAGTGGGCCCAAATTCCCTGAGGTTGGGCTCGTGGGCCCCCTCACGTGCCAGAAGTGGTCTCCCTAAATTTAGGCGAAATATCAGCCTCCTACATCTATAAATAGAGCCCCAGGTCATTCAGAAAAGGGGATCGGAATTCTGAAGCGCCAAGACTCTACCGGATTTAATTCTATACTTCATTATCACTGTTGTAATCAGATTTGAAAGCTATCACCAATTGTAATCCGCTGTAATCGACTGGAATCATCAAGAGAATATCAATAAAGTCATAAACTTCAGAGTGGACATAGGCAAGATCGCCGAACCACTATAAATCCTGTGTCGTTTACTTGTTTTCTGCTGTTTCTGTTGAATGTTCATCATTTTTTCTATCTACAAATTTGTTATTTGTGACTGCGAACGGGTGCTTTCACGGCTATTGGGTGTTTGTGGTCAATTTTGACGCAAACAATATGTATGTCATTTTTTGTGGCTTGGTGAATTAAATAAAGAATATGACATTCTTTTTAATGCTATGAGATTCTTTAGATATTGTTTAACTTTTGTGGATTTTCTAATGTATACTTGTCGTAGTATGACATTTTTGGTTATCATACGTTTTATTATTATATCTCTTCTTATATCTCATTTTATCCGATAATTATAGCTAGACTGATCCGTTTATTATTTTCTTCTTAAATAGTACTCGGGTCAGACTGAGATTTTACAGGTGCTTGTGCTTGACTCCTTATCGGACCATCATCTGACTTTTAGCTAACTACTTTAGATTAGTAGTTTTAGTTGTATACATTTGAGATATGGACTCCTTGATGTATACTTATCCTTTTGTCTTACACATGCATATATTCTTTTGTGATATTATGGATCTTATTCGACCATTACTCTGATGTACACTTTTATATGTAATATTCATATATGTTTCCGCCTTTGAGATATGAGCTTCTGTGACTGATTTATGTTATGCTCATTTCTATATTTGTTGCTCGCACAAAGCCATTACACGGATGGTCGCTCCTCAACAGCCTTATTCTCCGTGATAGTTGACGGCATTACACCGTAGTGTCCTTGGCTAGCGTGGGTATAGAGGTGGGGCGTCACAGCTTGGTATCAGAGCCAAACTTCGAAACAATGTAGAATAATCTAGCAAGGATCATTGCCCAATGTCTTTCTTAGGAGTCATGCTTTAGGATTTTATTCGAGTCTTCGTACCGATTCATCCTATTTTTCTTTATGATTCCTTGTTTTATCTATCAAGACGGCTTGATATTTATTTTGAGAATAACTTTTCTTCTTCTTTCTTTCTTAAAGAAAAGAAATGGTTAGATCAAATCGTCCCAGTGCCAGACAATCTAGTGCTACTCCCCAAGATGGAGTATTCATGTCTGCCCAGCAGCTTCTTGATCTAGTAAAGAACGCTCAAACAGCCGGACCCATCCTAGAGCCTACTCATCCTAGATCTGGTTTTGCACGCTTGTGTAGAGATTATACCGATTTAGGTGGAAGGTCATTCAAGGGATCCGAGAGTGTTATAGAAATCCAAGCTTGGCTCAAATCATGCGGTCGCATCTTTACTCGCATGAATCTTATCGACCTCCATCGAGTCCAAGTGGCTTCTAGCATGCTCCAAGAAAGAGCATTAGATTGGTATGAGCTTTTGGTTTCTAAAATCATTGAAGCGGATCTTACTTGGGAGAAATTCCAAGAAAGATTCGAATTAAAATTTGTGTCGGAAGCTGAAAAAGTGACTTTGGCCCAGCGTTTCATTGACCTTGTTCAAGGTGAATCTTCTGTGACGGATTACGTCGTATCTTTCGAATCTCTCTCTAAGTATGGGGTCGAGTATAATAATACCCCATTGATATAAAAATCAGAGATTTGTCTATGGCTTTAATAAGAATCTCAAAAATCCTTTGCTTCTGAAACTAGAAGTTTCTTTTGATCAGCTTATTGATATCGCTCTTCGACTTAAAGAGGCCGATAAAGAAAGCGATGTTGAAGTTGTCGGTGCCAAGCAGAACTTCAACAATAATATGAAGAGGTCTATTAAATTCAAAGGCCCCACTCCCAACAAGAAAGGGAAGCAACAAACTCCGGTAGCAAAGACTCCTACCTCTAGTCATGGATAATGCTACATTTGTGGTTCCACGGACCACTATGCAAGAGAGTGTCCGAATCCTCTTTATTGTCGCTATTGCAAAAATTCGGGTCACCATATAACTGCATGTCCCATACTTCAAAGTAGGAAGGTGGGAAAGCTCAATGTAGTGCAAGCACCTAGTGGCACTTCTCGTGGTCAAGGTATTTCTCATTCAATCCTTGATGACATTTGTTTTGTGATTATCTGATTCGAGTTCTTTTTGATATGGGTTCCATCTCACTATTTTATATCAAAAGAACTTGTTGATTCTTTTTCTTTAAACATTTTTGGGCTTGAAGACTTCTTTGATAATTGCAAATCGGTTGATGGATCTGTAACACTCAATTTGTTTTTTTATTCATGTCGAAATTATCTTATGTGATTTTTCTTTCTGAGCCGATTTTTTTCTTAGGCTTCGGAATTGATTTTTGGAAAGGATTGGCTTAATCATTATGAAGCTTTATCCTATATTCCGATTGGGCTATTCATCTTCGACATTTTGTATATGTTAAGCATATTTCTATTTTTATTTGTGATTTCGATTCCACTTTAGGTGGCATCAATTTTATTCGTTAAGCCCTTATGATGAAGAAAGTGTCATTTCGCTCATTTAAATAGTTGTGAATTTTTTGGTATCTTTGAGCTTGTCTTAGGATTATCTCCTAAGCAATCTTTTGAGTGGTGTTAAGGTCTTTTCAACTCGACCTTGCCACCGGTTTTCATTTGCTACGAGTCGCGGAAGTTAGCATTCCACTTACCGCATTCAGCACTCGTTATGATCTTATGAATTACTTATTATGTCATTCAGTTTGTCTAGCTTATTTCATCCATTTTATAAATCAAGTATTCTATGAATATCTCGATGACTCCATTTTTGTGGTTATTGATCTTGGATGAAAATAGCAATTTAAAACTTTGCAAATCTTTTTCATAAGATTTATTTATAAGTACAATTGGGTTTTGTTCTTAAACGAGCAAAGAATATCCAAAAGAGACATTTTTTTCATATAGAAGATGATTTTGTGATTGTATTGCCCATTAGTGTTTTAAGAATTCTGGTCGATGTGCTTGATCAACGTTATCGATAGGAATCTCCTAAACGCTTTTATGAGACAGTCAGACATGATATATTGACTTGTAAAAATGTAAATTTTTCTAGAAAGGTAATTACATAAAGATAATTGTGATTTTGAAAGTTTTAGCTTTTTGGGGGAAACGGATTATTTAAAAGAACTCTTTTTCGATACTCTTATTCTTGTGATTCCCGAAGGGAACCAAGACTTTATCTTTTGTACCAATGCTTGTCATATTGGTTTGGATGCCGTTCTCTTGCAAAAGAGAACATGCTATCTCTTGTGCTTATAAATCATTAAAGACTATCGATACTAGATATGCCACTCACGATCTAGTGCTCACGGCTATTGATTTTGCTTTTGGAGTTTGGCATCATCATTTATTTTGGGGGAGAAATTCGTTCTCCACTCCGATCATAAATCTTTGAAATGTTTATTTTCTCATAAGGAACTTAATGTTGGCTCAAGTTCCTTGCATCTTATGATCTTGATATTCTTTATGCTCCCGAAAGGGGAAATCGTGTTGCCGATGCCCTTAATCGGAAGCAACAAGTGGTTGTTTCTTTGATTATGTCCGAATGCAATGATCTTTTTACCAAGTTCATCGGACGTTTCGATGCACTTCGTTTTATTGAGCTTCGTCTCATTTCCTTCATGGACTAGAGTCCGATGTTCTTTTATTGGATTCGGTTCATTGGATGTACCGTTATTGTACTACATCGATGTCCCTGCTTTTCGGTTCATTTGACGTACCGTTTGTACTGCGTCAGTGTTTCGAATTATTTGAGCTTTGGTTCACCTGGCGTACCGTTATTGTACTACGCCGATGTTTCAAATTATTCAAGTTTCTATTTTCTGGGGCATACCACTACTGTACTATGCCGTTGCACCGGTTAAATCGTCTGCTATTCATGACGTTTTCCGTGTCTTTTGTCTACGGAAATGCCTTAGGGATTCCGATTTTATTCTTAAGCCCGGTGTTACTGAAGAAATTGAAGTTTCACCTATTTGACTTTTGAGCAACATTTTTTTCGCATCATTGCTTCGGAGGTTGAGCGCCTTCGAAATAAAGATATTCTTTTTGGTTAAAGTTCAATGGTTCTCAAATCCTAAGGTGTGCTCTTGGGAATCCAAAGAATTCATCGAGCAAACTCGTCCGGATTTACTCTTTTGTGCTCTTTATGGTGAGCTTCTTATTTCAAATTTTCTTTTATGTTGATATGCTTTTATGGTAGTCACTATTTATTTTCTTCTTAAGTATTGCGAGGACGCAATTTCTTTAAGGAGGGGAGTCTGTAACAACACGCATATTTATCGATTGTATATTTAAATATTTTACCGTTCGTCGGATTTTAGTCCGAAAACCTCTTTTTGCAAACGGTCGAATTAGGAATCAAGACCACTCCCATTGATTTCAAAATAACGTTTGCGACCTTTTTGAGTATAAGCTTCGATATGTTTGGAGTAAGTCGAATTTTGCTACTTTTTCTATTGGGTTTTGGGTTTGGGTTCAGCCCACTAGCTAACTTAATACCCTAACTCAGCCCTCTCCTCTCCATTCACTCATTCCCACTCCTCAAACTCAAGCTAAAACTGAAAAAGGGGGGAAAGGAAGAGGAATTAGAAATTCCAAGCCCTAGTTTCTTCTTGCAAACTTGAATTCTTGCTCCAAAATCAAATAGAAGCTATTGGTAAGCCTCCTCTTCATCTTCTCTATCTCTTTCTCTCTTCAATCTCAGAAATTCCTAAACCTAAATTTAGGAAATACTTGCTTTGATCTTAGATTGAAGCTTGTTGAGTTAAAGTGGAGATTGGTTGGTCTTCTCCTTGCAAATTGAGCTCCTTCTTCTTTGTTTTTAGGTTAAAGGTGAGATTTTTATCTCACATCTATGTCAATATCTATCTTTGTTATTAGGTATGAATTCCTAACACTTATTTATGTTCATTTTCTTTCGATTTGGATTGAATTGGTGAATATTCCAATTTTTGGTGTTTTGTAGTCAAATCTTAAAAATCCAATCTTTGATGTTTGAACATGTTTTTGGTGATGCATTCAAGAGCCTATAGGGCTGGGTTGCCGATTGGCATAAATCCTTAGTATCTATCGCTCGTTCGATTGCATTTTAGTTTGGATTTGCCATTTTTGGTCTAGACTGCTTTTTTTTGCCTAGCAGGAAATTTCAAACGTCTGAAATTAATTTCAGACGTCCAAAACCAAATCCAGACGTTTGGTTGGAAAATCTAGATGTATGGAAAGGGGTCTGGAAAAGGCAGAGACTAAATCCAGACGTCTGAAATCAATTTCAGACGTCTGGTTGAAAATTTCAGACGTTTGAAATGGCCCAGGAATTAAAAATAGAAGGGAGAGAACACATATACTTCCAGATACTAGGGCCAGACGTCTGGGAACACTTACCAGACGTCTGGAACTGTTTAATTTGCCTATTTTTGAGTGAATTTCCAAGGTTTATCGATTTTTGTTGATCCGGCTAGTTGTTATCACCTATTATCGACTTTGATGACTTCTTTTTGTGGATTTTTGGAAATATCCATTTTGATGGATTTGGTATCGATTTCTTTGGATTTGATTCACGTCTTCATATGTGAATTTTGATGATTGATTATTTCTACAATCATTTTTAGTAATATGTCACTTTAAAATATAAAGGTTTTCTATACCAGTAGTAAGTATCAAAACTCTTTCATCAGAACTATTTCAACACTATTTTATTACAAAGCTAGTTTAAACCATTTTCTAATCTATTAGTATATACAAACCTTTACCTCATTCGTATGAGAAATCAAATTAAACGACTTAGTAAAACAAGTTGTATGAAACGCTTGCGTTTATATCATCGGTTAATTCTTGGACTTGTTCGATTAAATCTCTTGTGACAAACTTTCTAGTGGAGATCTACAATTTGTTCGTAAATATTTAAGTTAGCTAGTGATTATGGGACATGTGGCTAAACTCATATATTTACTAGCTTACTGTAATTGACACTTCTCGATGATCGATGATGATCATTTTATGGTTTAGACTAGCAATGTGTGATGTCTCTTTGTTCTCGTGGATGACTATTCCTCGTTTTATCGAGATTCTTCTCATTTCTTCCATGGGTCATACCTATTTAAGTGCGTCGATGTTTGTTTATACATGGGTCGTACCTATCTAGGTGCGTCGATGTTTATTTTTACATGGGGTGTATCTTTCAAGGTGCATCGATATTAGACTTCATGGAGCAATCGGCTCAATAAGTCGGGGCATGTGGCGTATCTTTCTAGGTGCGTTGATGTTCGTTCTATGCATGGCGCGTATCTTTCTAGGTGCGCCGATGTTTATTTATGAATGGGGCGTATCTATCCAGGTGCGTCGATGTTTGACTGTGCATGGGGCGTCTCTATTTAGGTGCGTCGATGTTCGATCGATGGAATAGCGTTCCGTTTGGGATTGGCCATCCTTTTCTTGTGATTTCTGGATTTCTAATTATTGATTTATGGAATTTATGTTTCACCAACTTTTACAATTGGCATTGATATGTATGTCATTTTTTGTGGCTTGGTGAATTAAATAAAGAATATGACATTCTTTTTGATGCTACGAGATTCTTGAGATATTGTATGACTTTTGTGGATTTTCTAATGTATACTTGTCGTAGTATGACATTTTTGGTTATCATAAGTTTTATTATTATATCTCTTCTTATATCTCATTTTATTTGATAATTATATCTAGACTGATCCGTTTATTATTTTCTTCTTAAATAATACTCGGGTCAGACTGAGATTTTACAGGTGCTTCTGCTTGACTCCTTATCGGACCATCATCTGACTTTTGGCTAACTACTTTAGATTAGTAGTTTTTGTTGTATACATTTGAGATATGGACTCCTTGATTTATACTTATCCTTTTGTCTTACACATGTATCTATTCTTTTGTGATATTGTGGATCTTATTCGACCACTACTCTGATGTACACTTTTATATGTAATATTCATATCTGTTTCCGCCTTTGAGATATGAGCTTCTGTGGCTGATTTATGTTATGCTTATTTCTATATTTGTTTTGCGAAGATATTATAGCCACTGTGTAGTAGTCTTGTGTTTGTATCGGTATGTCGGATTTCCTTTTGAGATGAAATGAAAAGTTATTATTTTGTCTGACATATCGGTGCTTGCACAAAGCCATTACATGGATGGTCGCTCCTCAACAGCCTTATTCTCCGTGATAGTTGACGGCATTACACCGTAGTGTTCTTGGCTAGCGTGAGTATAGAGGTGGGGCTCACACTATACTTAGGCCATCGCAAAATAGTAGGTATGACTAAATAATCTCTTTTGATTTGTTAAGAAAACTGAAGGTCAAATGAGACCGGGACAAGGAACCATAGGCTAGAAGTTATATATGATACAATCAATAAGGAATTATCTATCGCCTGTGGAGCTATGATTTATTGAGCAAACTCAAGCACGAAATCCAAAAATAGGCGAGCCTTGGCACCCAATAGTGAAGTCGAAAGAATTCTATATTTTATCTTGGGGTCTGAAGAAACATAAAGGACTAGTTATAACAACCCGCACCTTAATGGGCTCACATTTCGACAAAAATCAAAACACAAGTTCATCAAAGCAGAGTTCGTTGGATTTGATACCTCAAATAAGCATGAGCATTAACCGAGATTGATAAAATCTAAACTTACAGCGAAAACAATAGAAGGATAAGAATACTGGTTATGATTACTACCTTGGATCTAATGGCATTCCTTAGATTGCAGATTATCACATCAACATTGAGTAAGAGAGAAAGAAGATTCTCCAACAACAAAGCACATCCAGCTCCAATAACCTATTCCTTTAAATTTATTCTATGGGTTGTAATGAGTAGAGGGTTAGATCAACGAACTAGTAACTGAAAAAATATGAAAAGAGAAGGGAGGGTTAGGCATGAATTTATAGGCACTAGAATCAACCAAAACCGTTAGATTGAGATATATTAAATCCGGGTCATGGCAGCCTAGGTTTGTTAGAGCCGCCAGGTTGCCACCGGTCGACCGTCATTGGGTGATTGGTCGGCTGTTAGGAGTCAACCACCCCCAGATAACAGGTCAGTCTGTGAGCCCGGTTAATTAATATAAAAATGTTAATTTCTTCTCATTTAATTATTTTCGTTCCGAATTCGTTTTTCGTCAATAACTTCTTTGTTTGGACTCCGATCGCAAAACTCCAAATATGAAAGTTATTCAAAATTTCACCACGAGTGCGCTAGTGTGATTTTCATTGTTAAATTCCATCATTTGCACAAATTCCATTTTCGAAGACTAATTATTTAACTAATTAATTAAACAACTAACGTCAAATTACGGGGTGTTATAACAATCTTGCACCGTTAAAATGAATTTCATCCTCGAAATTTTACCAATGTCTAAGTCAAGGTTTTGGCTCTTGATTATCATAAACGACACAACCAATGAGTGTACAATAATTTTTGCAACGTGCATAAGTGCATAGTGTATAACTGTATCACCATATAGTAAATAAATATGCAAAATAATTCAAAATCGGATCCTCCTATATGAATGCTTTTTTTTGAAAACATGATGCAAACAACCTACATATATACTGGCAGTTCTACATGTTTGCAGCCTTTTGAAGAATTTTTTCAACCAAAACCCCTTTTCTCCTACAAAGAGAAGTATGAAGCAACCAATCTTGCATCCACTTCCTACCATCCAATAATCCAATGCATAGAAAAATTACTTCGTAAACTTTACTCCTATGTTGGAAAAAGGAAATTAGGTAGAGAAATTAACCTTCCTACCACACTACAATCTTCCTATTCCTGTGGTACAGTGGAAATTTCTTCACAGCCATGGATTTGCTTCAAATTTTCCATGCACAAAACGCATAAAAAGGCTTATTTCAAGCTCTATAATGAAATTAAGTCTAAAAATAGAATTGCATGTGTCGTCGACCAGGTTTGGAAATAGAAATTCCAAGGCTAAAATAGTTTTTCCCTTGCTATTACTTGCGTTCAGCACATCGTCGATCCTAATGTGCTGCTAAATTCACAAGCTCTAACTCTACATGTCTTCCCTAAGCCTAACTTATACCCTTCAAATCAAAATTTTCAAAAAAAAATCTTTCTCACTTTTCAAATTTATACATCATTTGGAAAGTGAGTCATTAGGGTGCCAACTCCCTGATCGACCATATGGAGCATTAAGACACGAGCCTAATTGACGGCTAGACCACCAATTATAGCATAAGGGCCTTCCACACCGAGGTATAGATCTGGTGAAGGCTCCCCGTCTTCAAAATGATGTTGTGATGAATGTTTCATATGACAAGACGGGCCACTGGTCATAAATTTTCAATCCTCTAACCACCAACAATCCTAGAAAAGATACGCTGTAGAATTTCAGGATCAGCCATCTCTATGTCATTCAAATCTTTGTCTACTACATATATCGAAAATTCCAATGAGATCATTATCTGACATCTCAAT
Source organism: Allium cepa (assembly GCA_030765085.1). Lineage (NCBI taxonomy): Eukaryota > Viridiplantae > Streptophyta > Magnoliopsida > Asparagales > Amaryllidaceae > Allium > Allium cepa. The sequence continues at coordinate 108,331,850 of CM060942.1, read as the reverse complement.
CCGAGCTTCCTTCACCTCGGACTCAATGTAGATATTGCCATCATAAAAATTTTGCACCATTTGTGCATCGAAAAGACGGATACATGGCGGGTAATATTCCTGCTCATGAGTCTTGAAGCGGAGGATCGGTGCAAGTCCTGCCGCGACGAAAAGTTCTCCAAGCCCAAGAGTGGTGAAATCTCTGAACATCACTGGTCTCCCATGAAGAAAATCAAAGTCCGTCGTTCCGAGATAGGTGGCGATCTTCCGCTCGTTTTGGTCTAGCCAAGCAGCTTCTTGTGGAGTGAGGCCGGGATAACGAGAGAAAGAGCCACCAGTACGTGGCGATTCCATAGGCTGAGTGGTTTTAAGATATGGGCGAAAAAGGTTTAGGTCCGTATTAGTGGTTGGGCAGGATCTGATGCATAAGGATTTTGGCATCAGTTGGTAGAGGAATGGAAGAGAGATGCTTTGGTTAAGCGGAGGAATGGGGAGGTGGAAGTGGGTTCGGCTATGAAAAAGTGAAGAGGAAGAAGAAAGTGAGGGAGCGCCATAGGCGAGGGTTTGGACGGGACTTATAGTTGCATTCTAGGTTTGGGTTTAGTCTGAATACTCTTAGAGGTTGACCGCTATTCGGTCAATTTCTCGACTGCTACGGTCGACTGCTTGGTCGATTGTTAGCTCAAATTTGGTCGCGGTCTGAACCTAGACACAATAGGGTCGGTTAAGTTAATTAATATTCCTATGACTATTTTGTACATTATCTTCAACTTAACCCATCAATGGAAATCCTATGTTCTACACGACGATATCCACCTTACCGTGTAGACCCTTCCTTGCCAAGATTGCAATAGCCTCAGCAAAAATGTTGCAAGCAACAACACTTCCGAAAACCTAAAAATATTCCAGCTGCTATTTCATGCCTACTTCGCATGAAAATATTTCCTCCAATAGCCATTGGGACTAACAACATTTCAAACTACGTACACCGAAAAAGTAGATGTCATTCCTATTTTGTCCGTCCCTTAAAGAGAGAAAGTATAAAAACCTTGATTTTCTAAACCAATAAATCACTGAGCTAAGTATATGCTCGTTTATACTTGTTTCTAAATAATAGAAACTATTTCATACCAAAACTTTCCTTAAAAGTCAAACTTATATATAAAAATATTTCATGGTTTCTAAAAACCTTTTAAAAACACAAATTTCCCAAATTGGAAAACTATATTCTTGCCAAAATCAATATCAAGCCTTTACAGATATATATTTAAAGAATTATTCTTTTACACACCAAAAATTTCTTAACACGACCAATCTAGTGTTATATGTATTTCTTTGAAAATTAAAATTTCAAAACTTTCCTAAAACAAAATTTCCATAATCAATCTTTGGGAAAAGAAATCCTTTGAAAACCCCTTCTACAAAAATCTAAGGCATTTTCAAAATATACTTTATCAAAGTTTTATCATAGTTTTTGACTAAGAAATTGTCATTAATTGTTCAAATAAAAATTCAGTTTTCCTTCCAAGAGGTGATCAATGAATGTACCAGAGAGAAAACTTGCTTTCAGAAAATTGCAACATTTAGACTCTAATTTCCATCCATCTGGAATAATTGTGTGTCTCCGAATGGAACTTAGAATCCAAAATCACAAGTTAGGTAGAATCTTAAGCACCAAGTCGAACACCTCTAGTCTTCGAGATTCAACCACATGTTTTACTCGCGCTCTTCATCAACAGAGCTTTACACAACGCCAGCTCTCTGTGGCATACTTCGAAGTCGGCGTAAAAATCTTAGCTCTAAGATATTTCAAACTCTTAATTGCTTTGCCCGTTCCTTCAGAGTGGAACTATAACTACTTCTATAGTTGCAACTCTTAGAATCTAGCATAAAAATATAATATTACTACATAGGAAAGTATGAATACATTCTCTCGATTTATCCTAATTCCTTCGATCTACTTATCTAAGGCTCTGATGCCAAATATAACAACTCGCACCTTAATGGGCCCGCATTTCGAAAAAAATCGAAACCAAAGTTCATCAACGCACAGATCGTTGGATTTGGTACCTGCAAATAAGTATGAGCATTATCAGAGATTGAGAAAAATCTAAACTTATAGAGGAAATAATAATAGGATAAGAATATTGACTATGACAACTACCTTGGAACTAATGGTATTCCTTGGATAGCAGATTGTCACATCAGCATTGAGCATGAGAGAAAGAAGACTCTCCAACAACATAGCACGTCTAGCTCCAATAACCTGTTCCTCTAAATCTATCTTGTGGATTATAATGAGGAGAGGGTCAGAACAACGTTCTGGTGATTGGAAAATAAATTGTTCGTAATACATACTTATATCGATAGGTCTTCATTTAATTATTATGTCTATTAAGGTTTGCAATTCTAATCTAACCTTGCATTGCACACACGATTACGTACTTACCCCTTCCCAAGGTACGAAATACTAATGAAGTCATATCAACCACCCACTACTTTCAAATTCACTTGCCAATTAGTACTTTTAAATATGATGCAGACTTCTATAATATTTTTAAATGAGAAATAGGTAGACTCTGTCATTTACGACTTTAATTGAGCCGTGATTTAAGAACTATTCCCAAGGTGGTTTCCTAACATTGTATTCAATGGTCGAGGTCCTAGCTACAAGACCTCTAACCACTATTTAAGGCCTCTAGCATTTAATGTCCAACTAATGTCGCATCTATCATCGATAAAATCATAGTCATGTAATAAACTGTACCCAAGCCACTAATACCTTTTATTAGAAAATAGGCAGACTTTGGTCATTTAAGATCTTGACTAAGGTAGACCGCATCATTTAAGACCTATCCCCAAAGCATGCTCCTAAATGACACTATTATTATTATGGTTTTAGTAATGTAAGAGACTGTACACAAGCCACTTAATACTTCTTAGTGGAAAATAGGCAGATCCCATCATTTAAGACCTACTTCTAGAAGTATACTCCTCAATGGTACTATCTAGCTATAGTTGCATTGGGCAACTTAATACTTCTTTTATAGGAAAAAGGATGATTTTATAGTCACTTAAGACCCCAAACTTGAGGCAAACCCTTCCCGAGATATCCACTCTCACTCTTTAATTATAAATATGGCATCTCATTAGGTTACTTCTTTTGATAGGGAGGTAAACCCTACATCCACTTAAGACCTCAACACTGAAGTAAACCCTTCTTAGAGTTATTTATTTATTTATTTATTTGGAATCTCAATAGGTGGCTCAATACATCCATTTAGGAGAGAGGCGGACCCTTTAGCCATTTAATACCTCAAACTAGAAGCGAACCCCTATAGAGATATCCCTCACCAATCCTAATTTCAAATTTGGGCCATTTAATACTTTCCAATTAAGGAAGCAAGCCCGGTCTCTCATGTATTCATGGGTCCTAGGATTAGTGCACACCAGTAGTAAGTACATCCGACTACTGGTAGCTTCAAAGCGGAGGACAGTCTTCCACTGAGTGACTCTATTGACCTCGCATCACTAACCCACTAAGTCCAATTAACCATCCTAAATCTTTGTTTATATTATCTTAGCTAACTAACATTGGACTTAGCTTACTAATTCCTATTTTTATTTAAGGCAATAAGATTTACCTTAAATATATATCTACCCATGAAACCCGTTTAATGCTTATAAATGTCAATTTGTCCATAAAATCATAATGGACATTTCCTAGGACATTTATGTATGATTACTAATTTCAAATTAGTAACATTTTATATCTATTCCATTTTTATCAGTCCTATTAATCCATTTACCTTATTGATTTATTGCAACTCCCATATTTACTACCATTTATTGGAGTTATAACTTTTTAAACTCTTTTCTTGTTAGTTAAATATTCTAAACGTGAATATTATGTGTAAGCGTCGTTATTAGCTTTTTATTTACTTATTATAAGCGCAATAAATTACGTAAAAATATTTACTTTAATCAAATATGTTCCAGTTATATATATCTTCACTAGAATATTCTTTTCCATGTTAAATTATTGAAATCATATCTAAAAATTATCCGCTATAATTTCTATAAAGTGGAAATTAGCCACAAGGGCCTCTTTAGCAACTGCAATTAGTTTCTAGGACATAAAACTGAAATAATTACTTTTAAGGACAAAATGCAAAATAATTAGTTTCTAAGGCCTAAAAGCCTATGAATTATGTCCTTGAAAGTAATTGGACTGCTGACTTTGTCCTTAAAAGTAATTTTCTGCTGACTTTGCCTTGAAATTAATTTCTGTGGATGTGTGTCCTAAAAACTAATTGTACTATAAAGTTTATCCTTCTGGTGAAATGCCCGTTCTATAAATTAGCCCAAATAAAAGATTTAACTTTAAAATATAATAGATTACATCATTTGGAATTACAAGGAACAATCATTTCTTTTTATTACTGAAATAAATGGTGTAAACTACAATGAATTCATACTTTACACTTCTCTTTCTCATTTCTATTCGTATCTATTCCTTGTTAGATCAAGCGCTGTATCTTTCTAAAAGGAAAAGAAATCAAACTAATTTACAAATATTAAATGGATCTAAATTCCAAATATAGAAAGTTTATATTCTAACAAGATTATGGTCAAAATCGAAATTTATTATGTTACTATGCCACATATTTTAGATCTGGAATAATTTCATTCAAATTAATATTATAAATTCATACTTTTGGGATTGATTTCCAAATCAGGTTGTATACAATGCTAAATCAATTCATAAACAAGAATATGTAGGCATTATTTATTATATTCAGATCGCATTCAATTCATTGCTTATAACTCATATATAATTATCCAATTAGGCATAAAAATCAAACAAATAAAAATGGGATAATTTTCATATTTTAATGATCTATAAAATTTCCTACGGCTTTTAAAAGCAATCCAAATCTCCAAATCTGAAGTAGAACCTTTGATTCTTCTCCAAATCCTTTTTAATCCAAGAGATGTATAAAAATGTATATACATATATTAGAATTCTAGATCTAAAAAGAGATTTGAGATTGGAAGAGAAAATAGATGCAAATATATATACACATGCACACACACACACATACATAAATTACCTCAAATGCCCATATGGTTGATCCTTCTCTTCTCCTTTTTATTAAATTCTACTCTTCTCCGATTTGTATGAATATGGATACAATATCTTATCTTTATTTAGGAAAAAATGGAGAAGAAGAAATGCAGATCTTCACGGCTGCCTCCATAAAAATATGAGAAGAAAAGGGAGGGTTAGGCCTTAATTTATAGGCGCTAGAATCAATTAGAATTGTTAGATCTAGATATATCAACGCTGCACTCTTGCAGCCTACGTTTATTGGAGCTGCCAGGTTGCCACCGGTCGACTGCACTTGGGTGATCGGTAGACCGCCCCTAATAATAGATTGGACTATGAGCCCGGTTTGTTAAATATAAAAATGCTAATTTCTTCTTATTTAATTATTTTTATTTCGAATTCGGTTTTCGTTCGTAACTTCTTCTTTTGGACTCCGATCGTAGAACTCCAAATATGAAAGTTTCTTAGACTTTCGCCATGAATGCAATGATGTAAGTTCCTTAGTCAAAATTCTTTGTTTGCACAAATTCCAGGAGCTTAATTAACTAACTAACTAGCTAATTAAATAACTAACTCCAAAATATGGGGCATTACACTAGTGGGTGCTTATTAGTAAAATGAAATGTGAAGTTTAACTTTACTAATATTATAAGAACATCTACTATAAGATTGTCCTAATATACCACTTCTAAAACTTGCAAAAAAATGTCCACCCAAATTATTTTTTGAAAGTGAAAAACTTACCAAACCCAATTTTGTTGATTGGCTAAGAGCGATTAAGATAGCGTTTACTTATGAACGTGTTTAATCAACGATAACTGCACCTCCAAAAGAACAACCCATTGATGTAAAGACCCCAAACTGAAACTTGCTTATGATAAATGGGTTTCGGACCTAGAGATTGCCGAGTTTTTCATGTTATTTATATTAGACAAAACATTGCAGAGGCAACATGAAACACATGTCTGTCAATGAGATTTTCGATAATCTTAAAACACTTTTTGGTGAAAGTCTCATTATGTAAGGTACGAACTTTTGAAGAAATTATTCAATAGCAAAATGGCTAAAGGATAGAAAGTAGACGATTACATTATGATGATGAAAGGCTATATCGATAGACTTGCATAGTAAGATGTAGCGATAAGCAATGAGATGCAAGTAGACTTAATCCTTCGATCTCTTACTACCCAACATGAGCCGTTAATATTAAACTACAATATGAACCAATTGAACCTAAACCTTGTGAAGCTCCTGAAAATGTTGAGGTCAATCAAATCTTCGTCCAAGGATCAAGGGGTTGTACTTACTGTTAACAAGAACGTGTTATCTTCAAAAGGTTTGAAGAAGTGAAAAATGGTTAATAAGAAAAATAAGAAGACTACTGCTGTGGATAAGGATGAATGTCATCATTGTCACAAGAGGGGTCACTGGAAACGGAATTGTCCAAAGTACTCGAAGATCATTAAAGAGAAGAGTAAGAATGATTCTGCCACTACATCAGGTATATTTATGATTCAAAATTGTTCTTTAATCAATAAATAATCTTGTGTTTTAGATACTGGGTCTGGAACTCACGTATATAATTCGTTATATGGGCTTAGAATTTAGCGTCGTATGGCAAAGGGAGAAATGTGGCTTCAAGTTGTCGATGGATCTATTGCAGATGCAATGACAATCGAAGATTTTCATTTGATGTTTTCATATTAAATATTTAATACTATGTAAAAGATTTTATTTATAGAATTAGTTCTGTGTCTAGATTGTTTGAGACTAATTATGTTTATCACCGTATTGATAACGTTATGGACATTATTTTAAATGGTAATAAAGTCTGTGATGGTATTTTGGATAACGACATCTATATGATCAGTGCAAATTACGTATGTTATGTAAGTAGTTCTTCAAATAAAAGCACAGATAAAAATAATATATGGCACTATATGCAAGGTCATATAAGTGAAAAACGACTACACCAATTGAAAATCAAAGGTTTTCTCCCATCATTTGATTCTGAATCGTTTGACATGTGTGATTTGTTTCTCAAATGTAAGATGACCAAGAACCCCTTTAGTAGAAGCAATGAAAGAGTTGATGAACTTTTGTGGATTATACATACTGATGTATATGGTCCACTGCCTATAACTACTAAAGATGATTTTTCTTGTTTTGTAATTTTTACTAACAATTCCTTGAGACTAGGATATGTGTGTCTTATAAAGGACAAGTATGATGTCTATGAGAAATTTATGGAATATAAGAATGAGGTTGAAAACCAAACGTGTAACGACCCGTAAATTTTCGATAATTAAAACGGCTAATTTAATAAGATTTCATGATTTAGTGTTAGAAAAAAAAATTGTAAGTCGTTTGGACTAATAATAATAAGAATGAAATGCAACAAATTTTATCTAAGTTAATTATTTATGAATTGAATGAAATCCCAGATCAATTGAAATAATATGTAGTCAAGGGTAATTGAATGAATTTGTATTGAATAGGTAATTGTGACACTTGTTTGTAAATAATAAACTTATAAGTAATTAAAAGTTAATGGTGATAATTATTTAAGTTACATATTCATTTAGTTAGTCGAATTAAATTTGTGAACCAATTGCAATTGAAATGGAAGTTTTTATATTAGTTGAGTGAATTATCTCTAACTGTAGTTAAATAATAATGTAGAGTTCATTTGATGTAATATAGTAAATCGACTGATAATGAAATTTTTATTTAAAAATCCAACATTGAAATCCGTCAAATATTGAACAATTAAATTGTTTAGATTTAATATTTGGAATTTATTGAATTAATTAAATAACTGTTTTAATGAAAATGGTTCTTCTATAATTTGAATTAGTTAAATTTTATAAGTTCGTTTTGAATATTTCAAAAGATAGTGATTTAAGAATAATCAAATTTGTTTAAATTTAATATTACAAATGTTTGAATAATTAAATTCCGAATTTGATACGGTTAATTTGATATTGAAATTTAATATATGAAAATAGAGTGAATAATTGAAATTTGATTTAATATGATTCAAATTGGTTTCCAAAGTGAATGTAGGCTATATTGGGATTATAATAGAGTTAATAAGATTTTAAAATTGGAATTATTGGATAATTGAATAACGGGTTTAATATGATTAAGAAATGATTTGTAAAATTTTATTTTATCATATTAAAGTTAGAATGATGTTGTAGAACTTTTAAAATCGAATTAAAAGTAAATTTGTGAAAATTGAATATTTTAATATTTAACTATCGACTGGAAAATAGCCAAATTTTGAACAGTCTCGGAATTGGATGAAACTAGTTCCATTGGATTCGTAATAGTTAGTTATTATCGGATTTCAATTTTCGTAGCAATCGGAGTTGTCGTTTGACCGTGGCAGCTCGAAATGCGTTGAAATTGTTTTAATATTAATTGGCGAGTTAAAATAGTCATTTTTCAAATGGTCTCGGATTTCGACGAAACCAGTTTCATCGGATCCGTAATGTGATATTATTGTATGATTTTAAATTTCGTGTCAATCGGATTTACCATTTGTCCGGGGCGAGCCAAAACGCCTAGAAATTTAGTTAACCGATTTAATTTAAAATCGATCGTTTATTTCCGTAACTCGTACATACGATCGAATTAGCCTCCGAAACCTATTCCATTGTGTCCGGAACGCGGGATAAGCCCCAGAAACGCCGGTCACCGCGTGAGATTTGGAGTTCAAAAATTTAGAAGTGAATAGTGTTTTTCGTTTAAATTCTATAAAAGGACCCCTCTACCATTCATTTGCAAACCCTAATTTAATTAAACCCTAGCCGCCAGTGAATGCAATCAATGGCCAAAAACAATCACCTTCCCCTCCAATTATCTCCCAATCCGTCGACATTCACGCGAAACCTTCAACATGAAAGTTGTAGAGGGCATCGATATCTCTCTATCCAACGGTTATGATCGGGTTTCGATGCACGAATCAACGGCAATTTCTCCTCAAAGTCACGCCGTTCGTTCACGTTGTTCGAGGAAAATAGGCAGCCGAGTTCAGTAGGTCTCTGGCCGAAAGTCAATCTCGCAGTGGGCTTCGAAGTGGTGTATCCTGATCGACGAGGAGATGCTCGTATTTGTCGCGACTTGGAAGGATACGATCGTGCTATGGGTTACCTGGTAGTTTCACGCGAACGTGAGAGAGGGAGAAGGGTAATTCATGTGCGACCGCGATCGTATATTGCAGAATGGACGGCTAGATGATGGATTAGGTTAAAAATTAAATTTAAGTTGTAATTAATTATATAAAAATTCGTGTTAACTTTAAACTATCATATCTTATTCATACGAGGTCGGATTCGGACGAAACCTTTTGCGTTGGAATCGTATGGATGAGCTCTACGCGATGCAACTGGATTGGAGTCATTTGGAGCTAGTGGAAATTTCAGGTAAAATTAAACGCTCGTTTAATTTTGTTCGAAATAAAGCACTGGAACTACATTGAAATCAAGGTGAGTGTTTTATAACGCTCACAACGTACTAAATATCTTTATGCTAGTTAAATTTGACATTATGAAGTGTTATGATTTTATTGTCGTTGTTTGATAGAATTTAATTGTCATATATATTGTCATTTGAATTAACCGTTAAAAAAATTAAATTGACGGTTAAATTGGAATTGAAATTGAATTGCGATTAAATTGCCTAACATTGATAACTATGAAATTGCCATGAATTGTATTGTCTATTGGATGATGTATTTTGATGGATGTTATTGGTTGATATTTAAATGTTTGGATGTTTATTTGCTTATATATACTGTTATGCATACATATGACACTGTGATTGGTTTAAGTGATATATATTCATCCCTGACATTCAATTGAAAAGAAATAACTACTTGGCCATAGGATAGAAAATTATATACGGACACCGAATTGGCTAAACTAATTTTTTTTGAAATCGTCGATTTGAAATTTATTAAATGTTTTGATTTAAAAGTTATAAATAGAAATTGATTTATAGAAATTGAATTCATCGAAAAAATTGAGTTTGGAATGTTGAAATAAATTTTGGTTAAAGGAATTTTGTTAAATAATTAAGTTGAGACTTTGAAATTTGAAATTGGATATGATTGAATGTCGAAAATTGATTTGTTTAAAGATTTAACCTTAATTCGAGCTTCGAATATTACTAAGTAAAGGTGATATAAAAATGATATTTTGAAATCGAGTTTGGAATTGAATCATATTTGGAATTTGGATTTAAACTTAAATATTGTTGGAAATTTTTGTTAAGTGTTATAAATTGATATTTTGAGAAATCAAGCTCCAAATCGATATAAATTGAAATTGAATAAATTAAAGGTGAATGTAAAATTGAATAAATTTGAAGTCAAAGTTGACATTGATTTGAAATGAAATTTAAATTGAATCGGTAGGATGGAAATTGAAATTGATTTGAATTGGGAAGTTATAAATTGAAATGGATTGGTTTTGAAGCTGTTTTATTTTGTTTTCCAAATTACTCTGCTATATAAACCATTTTTGAATACTTAAACTATTTTAATCTATTTTAAATCTACTTAACCCAATTTAAATTTTTTTAAACTAATTTATCTATTTCAAATCCATTTTAAGATTTTAACTATTTTAACTATTTTATTTATTTAAAACTACTTTTAAACTAGTTAAAACTATTTTTCTAAAATTCTAAGCTGTCAATAAGGTGCAAGTTTGTATTTAAATCTTGAATTTAAATACGAATTGAGTTAAATGAAGTTGCAACCTAAATTGAAATCCGAATTGATTTTGAAACCGAAATAAGATATTGAACGAAAAATGATTTTTGAAATGGAATCGGACATTTTAATAGGTACGATGATATTTGAAATGGATTTGATTTTTGAAGCGAATATGATATTTTGATATCAATTATGAATCGATTTGAAATGTAAAAGAGCCAACGGTGTAATAATACGTAGTTATTAAAGAGACCGGGATCGGATATGGACATACTCTCTGTCGATACCGAACACCACTTTAATAACTATTATACGCGGAGTGTTGATCCAGAATGAAGTGGATGATTTGGTGAACGCGTTGACTGAAGAAAGAGAACGATATTGGATGACCCTTGACATGACTAAAACAGGAGCCGCGCCGGGCCATTGAGGTTCGCCACCTCTAGCGGACACGCTTCTTCGATATCATTTCTATTACATTTGTGATTCGATTTGGGTGCACCCCTTGATTTGGGAGTGTTGTTTCGCGGTGTTGGGGTAGCTGCTGGCTATGCTCAACATCAGTCTGGATCACGCAACTACTAGTATCCTAGTTGGTATCACCTCATGTACCTTGTCATACTGATTATCCTATTCGCGACCACTACGTTATGTTTTGTGTTATACCTATGGGGTACCCTCTGATAACCACCAGTTTACGGTGGGGCTTACGGTGCTGTATAGACTATGGCATTATAAAAATGTGTTAAGGGGGATTATGGTAACGCCTTAACGCTATTTTGATACTTTATATTACTGATAGGCATTATCTACTTAGCGTATATTACTACATAGTAGATAGTTTAACGGATCCTTGAGAGATGGAAAATCCCGTAACATCTCTTAAGTTATTGCACGCACGTTGACACTGGATATGAGATGTCAAACCCCGTAAACATCTCTGACGCCGTTACACTCATATTTATTTACAATTGATTTAACTTACATAAGGATATTTAGTCCTGACTCGAGTGTTTTGTCTTTTCATTACGCTCGGGTCAGACCTGAGTTTCTCATCTTATTGAAGATCTATTCTGGAGGACGAAGATGAAGATTTGGTATTCTATTACTAGTATTATCTTTGCATCATGCTGTCTGCTGCATTATTTTATTTGTTCTGTTGTATATGTATAACTCTGATAAATGTTGTATAAATAATTGTCAAAGTATAGTAAACAGCTTCATGAACTGTTTATTTGACTATTATATTTTATCGTTCCGCTGCGAGATTCTGTGTTGTTTCACTTCCTTTATTTCTTTTCTTTTCTTTTCTTATTTACCCTAATAACCATCTGCCCTTTTTAATGGTTTGGAATCGACATGTGTATTTGATCGTCGGTTTAAACTGTCCAAAAAGGTGGGTCGTTACAGTTGGTATCAGAGTTTTGTTTTAGCGATAAACCTTGGCTCTAGTGGGGAATAACTCATTGAAATAGAGGTAAACTATATGAATGAGTGGAGTGTATATGAGAGAGCGTACTTGTTATTTGATATAAAATGGTTTTATATGTGTTAACTTTGTTCCGTTGAGTATTTATGAATTATGGTCGATACTTGGGACGCCAAGGCGTCGATAGGAATTTCTAAATACTCGAATAGGACAAACCAACACAATATCGTTTTGGAATATATTTTATATAAAAGAATTATTTGAATATTTATTCATTTTGATTGAATTGATTGTTAGGAGATGATAATATTAGATTATTATCGTTATTGTTTGATCAGTCAATATTTACAACAATTGATTAAATAACAATGGATTTAGGAAAATGAGATCTTGTAAACACAATTGATAATGAATATAAATGAATTTTAACTTGGATTTGGGAATTTAAATTCCGGTGTTTGAAATTGACTTACAAGAATTTAAAAATATAATATGAGTATTATATGATAGTATAATTGAGTTGAAATTGTTTTTGAAGGATTTTTTTAATGATAAGTGTTATATTCCCTTCTCTTGACGCTAGAAAATGATTTCGGTGATGAGTGCACGCATCATCGGCGTTTACTTTCGAGAGTCCGAGTGGGGGAGACCACTTAATAGCTTGTCTAAACCTTGTTTGATTCAAATTTTATTTTATTTTGTATTCTCTATAGTATGATTTGATATATAAATTATATAAGTATATATTATTTCAAAACTTGATTTGAAATGAAACCAGGATTGGAATTCTTAAGTCCTTTAATAATTAATGATTGTTTTTAAAATGATTGACATGAATTTAGACTTGAATCATTAAGGAACTTCTGAATTGTGAAATGAGAAATGAACCTAAGAGCTAAGTGAAAATATCAATTGAAGTAGAAATCCTTAGAATTAGGAAATTATGAACTAAAATAAAATTGAAACTGTAAAACTCGCATAGTATTAAATTTCATTCTATAGCATAGATATAACTTACCAAAATATTTAAGAAGTTCAAAAATGTTATATGAATTGTTAATTGGATAGTATACAAGTATAAGTTTGAATAATGAAATATGCATTTAATTAATGGTTTGCAAATATAAATAAAATTGTTAGTAAATAATTGGAATTTAAATTAACATTTAAAGGTGATTCACAACTATGTTAATATAAAATGGAAATACTATATGTGAATGTAAATGTGAAATTAAATTATAGTGAAATTTAAGTAATAACTTAAGAATTAATTAATTGAAAATTCGACTTTAAATAAAAAGAAGTTGTATGTTGTTTAACTACATTCTATTTGCATAACTATAACTTACCAAATACTTAAAAGGTTTAAAATGCTAATAAGGATAAGTAGAGAAATAATATACCAGTGTGAGAGTGAATAATAAAATGTGAAGATCTATTGATAGTTGTAAATATAAAAGAAATTTAAGCTGTAAAATGAATGATATATATAAGCGAATGAATAAAATTTAAAATTAACGAAATATAAAATTGGTAAATGGAAACTAATTAAATTTGAATATAACTAAATGTCAATAAACTTGGAAGTGTATGAAATTAAAATTGACTTGGAAATGTATAATTGATTTAGTGTAGATTTTGGATGGATGTTAATATGCATTGGTTGTTAGATGGGTGAAAATTGATTAAGTAGAATTCATTAGTGTTAATGGAATTGAATAAATGGAATAAAATGTAAAAATAAATTAAATTCAAATTTGAAGCAAAGTGAAATTAAATATAATTGAATTCAATTTAAATTGAAGCAAATTGACTTGAATTTAAAATATGAATGAAACAAACTTGAATAAATCGGAAACAAATTGAATGTAAACCTATTGCATGGATGAATAAGAAAATAAATGACTTTGTGTTTATGATTGTTCTTTAGAAAATTTGAAGTTTTGATGGTTTGTACTTTGAAATAATAAAAGCAAATTTTGGAAAAAAATCCAAAATTGTCCAATATATGCTGAAACGAAAACAATCATAACTTTTAAATGGCTAAACGAAATTCAACAATCTTGGACTTTTCGAAAAGCATAGAAACTATAGCACAACTTTTGTTTAGATAACTTGAGAAAATTCCTTCGTCTACTAGGTTAAAACCTTGAATGTTACTCGCCGTCCTGTGTAAAAATAAGAAAAATTAGTAGTATACACCCTTAGTATTTTTGCCATATCTTTTGACTGGTTTATCGGATTTTGATGATCTTGCACTTTATGGAAATCTAAGAACTTAAGCTAAAACTTTTGTTTTAAGTGTTTTGTGTTTTGATGTCGTTTAGAAGGTCGAAAACGTGGGTGAACGTCGCTGACCTGCGCAATTCATTGCCCAGGCTGAGGCGTATCCTCTAAGTAAAACGGCCATAATTTTGAACGTATGGTCCGAATTCGATGATTTTGGACATTCCGCAAAGCCTGAAATGAATGCAACAATTTTTTTTAGATTCTGTTGCCGAATTTTATCGTTTAGGTGACCTAAAACTAGGATTTGTTTGCTGTCCTGAAATTGGAATCTCAGTTTTGAAGCTAAATATGTTATATATATGTTGTGTAGGCTAAGTATATCGATCTATCTTTATATGCATGGTTCTAACTTGGTTATTGAGTGTTTAGAAGGTGCGGATTGCGCTTGCTTCGCATTTGGAGCTCGCTTTCGCGCTATATTAGCCGTATATGCTCGCTAGCAATATATAAGGTACATATCTCGGATTACATACCGTACTTTTACACTTTTTCCCTGCAGGATGCCTCATCACTTGATGAGATGTATATGTGTGATATATATACTATCATTTTTTTCCGATCGAGCCGCGCAAAGGAAACTCTGCTGAAATTTTCCATAAAGTCCGGGTGTTAGAAATTTTTTCAAGTTTTAAAAAAAAATTATAACTTGTTTTGATTACTAACTTTTAAAGTTAGGAAGCCGTTTGGAGTAACTTAGTGGAAGCGTAGTTATGACTTTATAAATGGAATTTCATTGTTTTATAAGTGGATAATTTTGAATAAAATATATCAAATGTTGAATTCTTTACTTAGTTCCTTTTCTCTTCTTTTTCCTTTTTAGGGACGAAAAGTTTTGAGTAGGGGAGAGTGTAACGACCCGTAAATTTTCGATAATTAAAATAGCTAATTTAATAAGATTTCATGATTTAGTGTTAGAAAAAAAATTTGTAAGTCGTTTGGAATAATAATAACTAGAATGAAATGCAACAAATTTTATCTAAGTTAATTATTTATGAATTGAATGAAATCCTAGATCAATTGAAATAATATGTAGTCAAGGGTAATTGAATGAATTTGTATTGAATAGGTAATTGTGACACTTGTTTGTAAATAATAAACTTATAAGTAATTAAAAGTTAACGGTGATAATTATTTAAGTTACATATTCATTTAGTTAGTCGAATTAAATTTGTGAACCAATTGCAATTGAAATGGGAGTTTTTATATTAGTTGAGTGAATTATCTCTAACTGTAGTTAAATAATAATGTAAAGTTCATTTGATGTAATATAGTAAATCGACTGATAATGAAATTTTTATTTAAAAATCCAACATTGAAATCCGTCAAATATTGAAAAATTAAATTGTTTAGATTTAATATTTGGAATTTATTGAATTAATTAAATATCTGTTTTAATGAAAATGGTTGTTCTATAATTTGAATTAGTTAAATTTTATAAGTTCGTTTTGAATATTTCAAAAGATAGTGATTTAAGAATAATCAAATTTGTTTAAATTTAATATTACAAATGTTTGAATAATTAAATTCCGAATTTGATACGGTTAATTTGATATTGAAATTTAATATATGAAAATAGAGTGAATAATGGAAATTTGATTTAATATGATTCAAATTGGTTTCCAAAGTGAATGTAGGCTATATTGGGATTATAGTAGAGTTAATAAGATTTTAAAATTGGAATTATTGGATAATTGAATAACGGGTTTAATATGATTAAGAAATGATTTGTAAAATTCTATTTTATCATATTAAAGTTAGAATGATGTTGTAGAACTTTTAAAATCGAATTAAAAGTAAATTTGTGAAAATTGAATATTTTAATATTTAATTATCGACTGGAAAATAGCCAAATTTTGAACAGTCTCAGAATTGGACGAAACTAGTTCCATTGGATCTTTAATAGTTAGTTATTATCGGATTTCAATTTTCGTAGCAATCGG
Organism: Allium cepa; assembly: GCA_030765085.1. Taxonomy (NCBI): domain Eukaryota; kingdom Viridiplantae; phylum Streptophyta; class Magnoliopsida; order Asparagales; family Amaryllidaceae; genus Allium; species Allium cepa. The sequence continues at coordinate 108,315,378 of CM060942.1, read as the reverse complement.
AGTTGTCGTTTGACCGTGGCAGCTCGAAACGCGTTGAAATTGTTTTAATATTAATTGGCAAGTTAAAATAGTCATTTTTCAAATGGTCTCGGATTTTGACGAAACCAGTTTCATTGGATCCGTAATGTGATATTATTGTATGATTTTAAATTTCGTGTCAATCGGATTTACCGTTTGTCCGGGGCGAGCCAAAACGCCTAGAAATTTTGTTAACCAATTTAATTTAAAATCGATCGTTTATTTCCGTAACTCGCACATACGATCGAATTAGCCTCCGAAATCTATTCCATTGTGTCCGGAATGCGGGATAAACCCTAGAAACGCAGGTCATCGCGCGAGATTTGGAGTTCAAAATTTTACAAGTGAATAGTGTTTTTCTTTTAAATTCTATAAAAGGACCCCTCTACCATTCATTTGCAAACCCTAATTTAATTAAACCCTAGCCGCCAGTGAATGCAATCAATGGCCGAAAAACAATCACCTTCCCCTCTAATTATCTCCCAATCCGTCGACATTCACGCGAAACCTTCAACATGAAAGTTGTAGAGGGCATCGATATCTCTCTATCCAACGGTTATGATTGGGTTTCGATGCATGAATCAACGGCAATTGCTCCTCAAAGTCGCGTCGTTCGTTCACGTTGTTCAAGGCAAATAGGCAGCCGAGTTCAGTGGGTCTCTGGCCGAAAGTCGAGCTCGCAGTGGGCTTCGAAGTGGTGTATCCTGATCGAAGAGGAGATGCTCGTATTTGTCGCGACTTAGAAGGATACGATCGTGCTATGGGTTACCTGGAAGTTTCACGCGAACGTGAGAGAGGGAGAAGGGTAATTCATGTGCGGCCGCGATCGTATATTGCAGAATGGACGGCTAGATGATGGATTAGGTTAAAAATTAAATTTAAGTTGTAATTAATTATATAAAAATTCGTGTTAACTTTAAACTATCATATCTTATTCACACGAGGTCGGATTCGGACGAAACCTTTTGCGTTGGAATCGTATGGACGAGCTCTACGCGATACAACTGGATTGGAGTCGTTTGGAGCTAGTGGAAATTTCGGATAAAATTAAACGCTCGTTTAATTTTATTCGAAATAAAGCGCTGGAACTACATTGAAATCAAGGTGAGTGTTTTATAACGCTCACAACGTACTAAATATCTTTATGCTAGTTAAATTTGACATTATGAAGTGTTATGATTTTATTGTCGTTGTTTGATAGAATTTAATTGTCATATATATTGTCATTTGAATTAACCGTTAAAAAAATTAAATTGACGGTTAAATTGGAATTGAAATTGAATTGCGATTAAATTACCTGACATTGATAACTATGAAATTGCCATGAATTGTATTGTCTATTGGATGATGTATTTTGATGGATGTTATTGGTTGATATTTAAATGTTTGGATGTTTATTTGCTTATATATACTGTTATGCATACATATGACACTGTGATTGGTTTAAGTGATATATATTCATCCCTGACATTCAATTGAAAAAAAAAATAACTACTTGGCCATAGGATAGAAAATTATATACGGACACCGAATTGGCTAAATTAATAATTTTTGAAATCGTCGATTTGAAATTTATTAAATGTTTTGATTTAAAAGTTATAAATAGAAATTGATTTATAGAAATTGAATTCATAGAAAAAATTGAGTTTGGAATGTTGAAATAAATTTTGGTTAAAGGAATTTTTTTAAATAATTAAGTTGAGACTTTGAAATTTGAAATTGGATATGATTGATTGTCGAAAATTGATTTGTTTAAAGATTTAACCTTAATTCAAGCTTCGAATATTACTAAGTAAAGGTGATATAAAAATGATATTCTGAAATCGAGTTTGGAATTGAATCATATTTGGAATTTGGATTTAAACTTAAATATTGCTGGAAATTTTTGTTAAGTGTTATAAATTGATATTTTGAGAAATCAAGCTCCAAATCGATATAAATTGAAATTGAATAAATTAAAGGTGAATGTAAAATTGAATAAATTTGAAGTCAAAGTTGACATTGATTTGAATTGAAATTTAAATTGAATCGGTAGGATGGAAATTGAAACTGATTTGAATTGGGAAGTTATAAATTGAAATGGATTGGTTTTGAAGCTGTTTTATTTTGTTTTCCAAATTACTCTGCTATATAAACCATTTTTGAATACTTAAACTATTTTAATCTATTTTAAATCTACTTAACCCAATTTAAATTATTTTAAACTAATTTATCTATTTCAAATCCATTTTAAGATTTTAAGTTAACTATTTTAATTATTTAAAACTACTTTTGAACTACTTAAAACTATTTTTCTAAAATTCTAAGCTGTCAATAAGGTGCAATGTTTGTATTTAAATCTTGAATTTAAATACGAATTGAGTTAAATGAAGTTGCAACCTAAATTGAAATCCGAATTGATTTTGAAACCGAAATAAGATATTGAGACGAAAAATGATTTTTGAAACGGAATCGGACATTTTAATAGATACAATGATATTTGAAATGGATTTGATTTTTGAAGCGAATAAGATATTTTGATATCAATTATGAATCGATTTGAAATGTAAAAGAGCCAACGGTGTAATAATACGTAGTTATTAAAGAGACCGGGATCGGATATGGACATACTCTCTGTCGATACCGAACACCACTTTAATAACTATTATACGCGGAGTGTTGATCCAGAATGAAGTGGATGATTTGTTGAACGCGTTGACTGAAGAAAGAGAACGATATTGGATGACCCTTGACATGACTAAAACAGGAGCCGCGCCGGGCCATTAAGGTTCGCCACCTCTAGCGGACATGCTTCTTCTATACCATTTCTATTACATTTGTGATTCGATTTGGGTGCAACCCTTGATTTGGGAGTGTTGTTTCGCGGTGTTGGGGTAGCTGCTGGCTATGCTCAACATCAGTCCGGATCACGCAACTACTAGTATCCTAGTTGGTATCGCCTCATGTACCTTGTCATACTGATTATCCTATTCGCGACCACTACGTTATGTTTTGTGTTATACCTATGGGGTACCCTCTGATAACCACCAGTTTACGGTGGGGCTTACGGTGCTGTATAGACTATGGCATTATAAAAATGTGTTAAGGGGGATTATGGTAACGCCTTAACGCTATTTTGATACTTTATATTACTGATAGGCATTATCTACTTAGCGTATATTACTACATAGTAGATAGTTTAACGGATCCTTGAGAGATGGAAAATCCCGTAACATCTCTTAAGTTATTGCACGCACGTTGACACTGGATATGAGATGTCAAACCCCGTAAACATCTCTGACGCCGTTACACTCATATTTATTTACGATTGATTTAACTTACATAAGGATATTTAGTCCTGACTCGAGTGTTTTGTCTTTTCATTACGCTCGGGTCAGACCTGAGTTTTTCAGCTTATTGAAGATCTATTCTGGAGGACGAAGACGAAGATTTGGTATTCTATTACTAGTATTATCTTTGCATCATGCTGTCTGCTGCATTATTTTATTTGTTCTGTTGTATATGTATAACTCTGATAAATGTTGTATAAATAATTGTCAAAGTATAGTAAACAACTTCATGAACTGTTTATTTGACTATTATATTTTATCGTTCCGCTGCGAGATTCTGTGTTGTTTCATTTCCTTTATTTCTTTTCTTTTCTTATTTACCCCAATAACATCTGCCCTTTTTAATGGTTTGGAATCGACATGTGTATTTGATCGTCGGTTTAAACTGTCTAAAAAGACGGGTCGTTACAAAACGAATTAAAATACTTTGATCTAATCAAGGAGGTGAGTACGTTGGACAAGAACTCCAATAGTAAGTAAAAGATAATGGGATTGTCTCTTAGGTTACTCCACAATATACTCCACAACACAACAATGTTTTAGAGCGAAGAAATAAAACCTTATCAGATATGGTTCATTCCATGATGAATAAGGTTGAGTTTCCTCTATCCTATTAGGGATATGCATTAGAAATCATAACGCATATATTGAATTTGATGCCCATTAAATATGTTCCTAAGACACCATATGAGATGCGGTGCGGGAAGAAACCACAACTCAAGTATTTGAAAAATGTAGGGTTATCTGACCTACGTTAAGAACGTTGGTCCAAATAAAATCGAAGCAAGATTAATGTTGTGTAAATTTATAAGATATCATAGAAATACCATGGGATATATTTTCTACAATACCCAGAAACAAAAGATCAATGTGTCTTGGCATGTTGTCTTTTTAAAAAAGGATTTTCTATCAAAAAACTAATGGCAAGGTTGTAGACTTGGATGAGATCCAAGAAATTAACACTTAGCTCGAACCTGTGGGGAAAGCACGTTCACCCGTATAAGAAAACACACAACCTATTAAAAATTATAGTATGGAATCTCACATACTAGAGAGATGCTACGGTTTTCTTATGGATGGAGAGGAGGAGGAGGACCGTGTCCTAGACGATGACACTTCTCTATCATTCTAACAAGGGCTGTAGAGTAAAGAGTCTACACTTTAGCTTAGAGCAATGAAATCCAAGATGGATTCTATGTATGAAAACAAAGTTTGGACTTTGTATAACATGCCTGAAAGGTTAAAATATATTGGTTGCAAACGGATTTTTAAGAAAAAGCTAAATGTAGATGGATAAGTGGAGACTTATAAAGCCGCGCTAGTTGCAAAAAGATTTGGGCACTTTCAAAGTGTTGATTATGACAAGACCTATTTACCCATAGCTATGCTTAAGTTCATTTAGAATATGTTGGCTATTGCTACATTGTATGACCACAAAATACGACAAATGGATATAAAGATGGGATTTCTAAATGGTGACTTAGAAGACATCGTTTATATGTCGTTGCTCAAGGGTTTCGAAGCCAGTGGGTTTGAGGACGAGGCTTGTAAGTTGCTAAAGTCCATTTATGGACTTAAATTAGCTCCAAGGAGTTGTAATAATTTATTTTTGATAAAGTAATCAAATAGTTTGGTTTATAACACAAAGAAAGCATGCGTATACTGAAAGGAACAGTGCATTGCTATTGTATTCTAATTAGTATACATCGATGAACTTCTATTGATTGGCAATGACGTTTCGTTGTTACAATCAGTGAAAGCTTAGGTTTTTGAGGACTTCTCCATAAAGGATTTGGAAGAAGCGACCTATATACTATGTATAAAGATATATAGAGATAGATCTAAAAGGGAATTGGGAATGTCCCCGCCTCTGTGCATAAATGCCACACCAAAAAGGTTTGGTACGGAGATTTCCAAGCGTGGAAATGCTCCAACACAATTTGGAATAGTCCTTTCTAAGAAGGACACTCCTCATACTGATGAGAAGGAGCATATAAAGAGGATACCGTATGCTTCAGCAATTGGTTGTATAATGTACACTATGTTATGTACAAAACGAGATGCGGCATACGCATTAGGATGCGTAAGACTATACCAATCTAATCTTGGAGAAAAATATTAGATGGTAGTAAAATATATATTGAATTATTTAAGAAATGCTAGGGACTTATTCCTAATATATGGGAATAGAGAGCTCCTTATGAAGAAGATTACCGACTCTAGCTTTCACAGTGATGTCGATTATAGTAAGTTAGTGTAGGGTTGTGTTTTTACACCTAACGGTGAGGTTGTTAATGGTGTTAGTTGGAAAATTCCAAACACGAAACAGTAGCTATTTCCTTGATGGAGGCCAAGTACATCACTCTCGATGCATCAGCTAAGGAAACGGTATGGATACACAAGTTTTTAAGTCAGTGCAGAGGGATTTTCGAAATAGAGAATCCAATGGGATCGTTCAGTGACAACAATGCAGTGATACAGATTGCAAAGGAGCCTAGAGTATATAAGAAGGCATATCCTATTCTTCAAAAGTTCCACCTCATCAAAGAATTCGTTGAGAAGAAAGTGGTCATGATACAAAAGGAAAATACTAACGAAAATATAGCGGATCCCTTAACAAAGGGTTTAACTCGGTCAATTTCATCAAGCTAATTGAAGGGATGGGATTGCGATTCCATAATCGACTCTAGGTGCAAGTGGAGATTGATAGATTTAGGGTATGCTCTAGAGGCAATTCTGTAATTTATTGTTAATTCTTAACTCTATATTAAAATCTCGTTTGGATTAAAAGGCATTTTCTTTCTGTTATTTGGTTGTTATAATGTGTTATGATTAATTAACTATTTAATTTAAGTATATTTAACAGAAAATCCATAAATTTTGTGTTTGTGATAGTAATTACAAATTATTATAATCATGAATATTTTATTACAGCATGACATTAAACGATTAAATTTAAATATTCCTAATAAAGATGTATCGAGACTGGATATCAATGCATCCTTTGAGACTAGAATATGTAATGCTTACCAAATGTTGGACAGTATATTACTCATAATAGTTGGAAAGACCTTAAAATTATGTACTAGTAGATATTGGATAACTATGAAATGACTCGTTCGATAGTATTCCGTTAGTTAATATAACAACAGTCAAATAGAAAATATCAATATGACAATACATAGTTTCCTTGTTTGAGAACACTGTTAATCTTCAATGTGAAAGCTCCGCTTTGATTATATTTTTTAATGGAAGAATAAAAAACATAGATGAAGGGAGAAAATAAGTAAAGAAAACTGAATGAGATGAATCTTTTAATGGAAGAATAAAAACCTTTCTATTCCTTATTCAAAACGTTCCCTTTTTAATTCCTAATCAATTTTTAATTAAACCAAATCACCCTTTTTCCTATGCACGGCCGGCCAAGCATGTACTCCTATAAGGATTAATTTTCTAATAGGTATGTTAAGGAGTTAACTGTATTTAAATCTGTTTAAATACATATCAATACCATCTATCATACATGCATATATAACTTTTATATACACATCCAAATAATTACTATTAACAACCAAAACATCAAATAAGATAATAATTAATATTTCTTAATTATTGACTAATTTAATTAGTTTGTAACATTTGTTAAACTAACTAAATTATGTGGTATTTTAGAGAATTTACAAATGTGGTTGTGATTCTCAAAGGTGTGAATTCAGTCGGCCACAAGTATTGATCAATTCAAATATTAACATTCACATATCACCTTATCTAGTGGTGTGACAGTTTGGATGAACTTGTTGCTTACAGATCTTTCCCGAAAAAATCTAATTTCGCATTTTTTTAAGCGCTGCCTTTTAGCGACGATTATTTACATACATTCTCTTCATTCAACACCATATGTCTTTAGTATTTTTGAAATCTGGTTTTGGTCAAAATTCCAATGGCATCCTTACTCCACTCAGTTATCTTAAAAACAAAGCATAAGTTCAATAATAACATTTACTAACCATACTACTTTAGCCAAAGATTTTTACTTTAAGCTGACTACAATTGATCGTGATATTAATCTTATATAACCGTGGAGACAAATTCTCTATTGAATAATGATTCGTTTCCAATGCTTCGGCTCGGAACCAAGTATAGGCCCTAGATGGATGTTATGCCATGATTTAACTATAATCGAAGTGGAGTTTCCGCATTGAAGCTCAATAATATCCTCAAATTGAGAAAGCTGTGTAAGACTATCATTTTGATATTTTTCATTTGACCTAATTATTATCAACTAACTGGAAACTCTTAGGTGAGTCATTCCATGATCTTTCAATAACTGTAAGTATGTGACCACTTGGTCTCCCCAGCATTCATGAGTAATACACTGGCCAATATTTGAAGATCGTTACTCTGATATCAATGGATGTATCAATATCCTTTCTCAAAACAAATTAAGCAGGAATATTTTAAACAACATGTTATATATTATGATAATTTTCTCATGATTATAATTCATTGCATTTATTATCACATAACATATCATTTTAGGACTTTCAATTTTATATATATGCTTAAATTTATTACTTAATTAGCATGTCACAATTTACAACAATCATAAAAATAGAAAACAAACACTTTTTATTTCAAGTGAGATCTATTACAGAGTTAATAATTTACAATATACTAAAGAATTACCCCTATGGCATACCATAAGATCTCTCGATCTCCAACTTACACTTGGGGCCAATTATGGAATCTCAGTCTCACCATTTCAATCGGCTTGTTCAAAACCAACCAAGCCATGCCCTTCATGAAAGTGTCTTCTGCGTTGTCCTTAGTATTTGCCTATGTTATATTAAGCGTTAAGCGAGGCGAGGTGATAGAAGCCTCGCTTCGCTTAATGTCGCTTAAGCGCCGCTTAAGCATCACCTAAGCGCTGCTTGAGTTTTTAGCATAAAAATATGTATCACTATAAATTTATATAAAGACATTATACTAAGTGCACCATTATTGTATTCACAAATTGATCACCAAAAAGTAAAGTTTAACTTATAAATTCATAAGTTGCAAAAGCTAGATTTGACTTTCACCATTCATAAAAAAAACATACCCGAGTTCAGTAAAAACGGTGCATATTTGGAAATAAATATAATCATATCTTAATGAAAATATTATTTACCATCCATCGGCCCATATAATAGAAAATAAGAAAATTTTGTCAAGGCATGTGGCTTTTGTGCTATAATCCGATTTCCTTCTATTTTTAAATAATTTTTTTTGCTTCGTATTGCTTTATCATCGCTTAAATTTAAGCGAAGCATAGATAAGTGCCAATTAAGCATGCTTAAGTGCTCATTGCTTAATTCTATTGCTTTTTCAAAAAATTAAGTGTTGTACAAGCATTTAGTGCTTAAGCATGCTTTTCATAACATATGTATCTACTTTTTCAATGACCACCTCTTTATTGTTGATAAACTCCTTTAGAACTTTCTAAGAATGTGTCCGAATTTATTATGAGCTATTGGTTACTTCGTGGTATTCGTTGATGCATTGTTATCATATAACAATATTATGGGTTTCTCAACATTTGGAAACATGCCCAGCTCAGCCATAAATTTATGCATCCATACCGCTTCTTTAGCTACTTCATTGAGGGTGATGTATTCAGCCTCCATCATTGAATCAACTATAGTTCCCTTCTTAGAAATTTTCCAACTTAATGCTCACTGTCACTGTAAATGCATAACATTATACTGATTTATTACCATTGATATCACTCTGAAAGCTGGAATTAACATACACCTTCATAAGGAATTTTTTGTTCCCATATATAAGAATAAGTCTTTTGCATTCCTTAAATACTAAAGAATACACTACAATGTCCTCCAATGGTTTTCTTTGGAATTAGATTGATATCGGCTTATGCATCCTAATGCATAAGCCACATTTGGTCTGGTACATAGCATAGCATATATGATGGAACCAATTGAGGATGCATATGAAATCCTCTTCATATGCTCCTCTTCCTCATCGGTATGAGAAGAATCATTCTTAGAAATTACGAATCCAGAATGTGTTGGGATATTTTCACGCTTGGAATTATCTATATTGAACCTTTTTGTATGGTATCTATGTACAAGGATTGGGGATATTCCACCAACCTATTGGATCTATCTTTACAGATTCTAATACCACGTATATAGGTGCTACTCCCATATCCTTTATAGAAAAGTTTATGGACTACCATGATTTTACTAATTGCAACAACGCAATAATATTTCTTATCATGAATAAATCATCTATATAAAAGAATAAAAACACGGTAGCAATTCCCTGTTCTTTCTGATATATACACACTTTCTCTCTTTTGATAAAAAAAAACTATTTGTTTACTTAATAAAGACATTTATTCCAACTTCTTGAAGCTTTCTAAGACCATAATTTGATCTTAACAATTTGCATGCCATGCCTTTGCTCCCACAAACTTCGAAACCCTTAGGTTGTGACTTGTAAATGGTTTCTTCAAATTACCATTTAGAAATTCCATTTTCACATCTATTTTCAATATTTCATAGTCATAGAACATGGTGATAATAAACATGATTTGAATGGAGTTAAGCATGGCTATGGGAGAAAACATCTCTGTATAATCAACGTCTTGAATTTAACGAAACCCTTTCATGAATAGTCTTGCTTTATAGGTCTCTACCTGTCCTTCTACATTTAGCTTTTCCATAAAAATCCATTTGCAGCTGATAGGTTTTATTCCTTTGGGTATTTCATCCAAAATCCAAACTTTGTTATCATATACGGAATCAATTTCAGATTCCATAGCTTCAAGCCAACATGTAGAGTCTTTACTCTACAGCGCTTTTCAAAATGTGAAGGGCGTGTCTTCTTCTAAGTCATAATCCTCTTTCTCACAATCCACGAGAAAATAGTAGTTTCTCTTTGGTGCATGAGATTCCTATTAGACTTTCTAATAATTGTGTGTTTTCATATAACGATGAATTTGATTCTTCTAATGGTTTAGCTTCTATGTTAACTTCTCGGATCTCATTCAAGTCTATAACTTCATTGTTAATATTTATTGATTGGAATTCCTTTTTAAAAATACAGTGTGTCAAGAAACAATAACCTTTTGTTTCTCGGTGTTATAGAAAATATATCCTATAGATTTTCTAGGATATCTTGCAAATTGACATAAAGTCGATCTTGCCTCAAGTTTAGTGGGGCCAATGTTCTTAGCATATGCTTGACAACCCTACACTTTCAAATACTTAATGTGGGGTTTCTTCCCATATCAAATATCATATGGTGTCTTAGGCGTAGATTTAGTAGGCATAAAATTCAACATATGTGCAGCAGTTTCCAACGCAGATCCCCTATAGGAAAGAGGTAACGCAACCTTACTCATCATAGAATAAACCATATCTAATAGGGTTCAATTCCTTCATTTTGAAACACCATAATGTTGCGGAGTATAAGGTAGAGTAATCCAAGGGATAATCCCATTATCCCTTAAGTACCATTGGAGCTCTTGTCCAAACATATTCACTTCCTTGATCTGATCGTAGTATTTTGATTTTAGGGTTTGTCTAATTTTAAACCTCATTCATACACTCTTTAATTTTCTTATAGACATCATATTTATTCTTCAAAGTATTGCATGTCCTAGTCTTGAGAAATTATTAGTAAAGGTTATGAAGTAGTTGAATTATCCTTAGTCATTATAGGGATTGGGCCACACACATCAGCATGTACAAGATTCAAGGGTTAGTAAACTCTTTCGTTGCTTCCAATAAAGGGGTTCTTGGTCGTTTTCCCTTTCTGACATGTCTCACAAGTATCAAATTCATAATCAAATGACGATAGAAAACCTTCAGCTTTCAGTCTATGCTGTCTTTTGTAACAAATGTGACCTTGCCTGCACTACCATAAGTAACTGTTATTAATATCAATAGAAGATTTATTAATAGCACATATATCATTTAAGTTTAATACATAATGCTATTATTTAAAACAACATCGCATATATTATTTCCATCAAACAAAATATTCATAATATTGTAGTTGTAATGAAAACCAAAACCCATCTCAAATAATTTAGAAACGGATCTAATAGCACAAATGAAGTTTTCAACATAATAGCAACTATTAAGAACTAAATCAAATCTACTAAGCATAATTAAGTGGTAGTCTCCAACTACAATTGCATCTACTATGGATCCATCAGCAACTTGAAGCCTCATTTCACCTATTTCTATATGCCATCATTCCTAAGTCCCTATAATTAATTACGGATATGAGTCCAAGATCCAGTATCTAAAACCCAAGGTAATTTATTAATTGTACAATAGTTTTTGAATCATAAATGTACTTTTAGGGGCAAAGTAATCAGATTTTTTTCTTCCTTCCTTGACTATCTTCAGGTATTCAAGGCAGTTGCATTTTTAATGCCACATCTTATGAAAATGGTGACATTCACCTTTATCGGCAGTGAAATCCTTCTTACCTTTCTTAGAATCATGTTTGCACTTTTTCGAACCTGCAATTCTTTACCCATTACGTCTAACATTGTGTTTTTATCCTTGAATGATCCCTCGGCTGATCATAACATATTGAGTAGCTCGAAAGGCTTAAGCTCATTCGGTTCATATTGTAATTCAATATGTGGATTGCTTATCTTAACATCATCTTAGAAAGTCTATCAATATAAATTTTCATCATTATGACGAAATCCTCAACGTGATTTCCCTTACTCTTCTTTGTATTAAATAAATTCTTAGTAATCTCATACTTCATGGAATGAGATTACTCCCTAAACAAAGCTTTTAAGGCTTTTGAAAATTTTATGGATAGACATATTTTCGCGTTGCCTTCGCAACGGCTTGTCTAAAGTAAACAGCATGAAAATTTAAGCGATTTCACAATCAGCTACCCAAATATTGTAAGCTTTTACTGCCTTGGTGTCAATATTTTTAGTAGGTTTTGTCTTAAAGCTTTATTAATTGATGCTCATAAACATTCAAATGTGAATGCTATCTTTATCGCTCTTAACCAATCTGTATAATTTGGTTTGATGAGCTTATCATTCCTCGAAAATAGTCTTAGGTTGGTCATTATGCTACAAATTTAATTTAAGTATATTAGGATAATTTAAACACCGCAGATGCTCTTATATTATTATAAAAGTTAAATGTATTCATTTCATTTTTCTAATAAGCTCTCACCAGATTTTTTATATTTCTCAAAACCCTAAAAACATAGGAATCTTTAGATTTCTCTAGTGTGTTTTAGGACTCGCATGCCTTGGTATTCAAACTTTGTATTTGCTCAATAAATCATAGGCCCGTAAGTGATTAATAACTTGTAACACTCCGTAGTATAAACGGTAATTAATAAATAATCATTAGGTCTCAAAAATTAAATTTAAGCAAACATAAGAATTTGGCCATGAAACTTACACCATTGCATTCATGATGACTTTATGAGCAAATTTCATATATTAAGTTTTAAGATCGGAGTTCAAATAAAGAAGTTATTAGCTTTTGAAGTTCGTGGATCGAAAATAATTAAAAAGGTTTAATAATATTAATCGCTTGGGCCCCAACAGTTGCCCCCCTTCTTGGGCCGATCGACTGTTAATGATCAACCACCTATAGTAGAGTGGTTAGCCGGTTGGACTAGTGTCGACAAGGGTTGAATCTCGGCATAATGGCCCTGGTTTAATTAACTTAAATCTAATGGATAGAATTGATTCGAGCACCTATAATATAGGCCTTGCCCCTCACTTTCCTTCTCATGTTTCTTATTAGAGCAGTGGACCTCTGCCATTTTCCTTTGTCCACTATTTCTAGAAATTATAAAACTTTTATTATTATATAATATATATATATATATATATATATATGTAAGTATGTATGTATTAATCGGAGAAGGGTGGAAAATAAAAGAGAAGAAGAAAGGGGTTGAATCAATTCTATGAAAAAGGTAAATTTTATAAGTACAAATCTATATTCCACTTAATTCAAATCTCTTTTTAGATCTGTAGTTCTAATGTGTATGTATATATCATGTTATAAATATTTTTAGAACGAAAAGGAAAAATGGGTCAATTAAAGGGATGAATTCAAATTTTGTAGATTTAAAAGACTATAAAGGTGAGTGAAAATTTATATTATTTATATACAACATTGAATTTTATATCGTTGAATTTTATTTAATTATTATGCACATGCAAGATCTGTTGAGTTATATGCTTAAATTGAATAGACTTAGTTGAAATCCCACCAACATATTCTATATCTTAGGCAATTGGAATGGAATGATATATACACCACTATACAGTTAGCGCATAGCGTTTTACTGCGGTGGAGGTGAAAAAAGTTATAGCAGGGATAAAGCGGGGATATACAAAAAATAGTGAAGGTGCAAAATGTTTCATTACATATAGAACCAAATATTTAAAGTTAATTTATTCTCATTATCACATTATTTTTATAGGAAAATGAAATATTATTTAATCTTATATAACAAAATTGAAGAATATGAGGATTTATGTTGTCTAAATTAAGTGACTGCAATAGATTTCTAACTTATATTGAGTATTTATGCCTTAAAATCAGATCTTTACTCTAACTTTATTGATCTGGTTTAAAAGAGAACTGGTTAAATCAAACTTTTTATATTAATTTTCCTAAAGTGGGTGCTACCAAGCCTTTATTTACCAGGTGTAGAGGAAAATAGCGGGGATAAAAGTGAATCTACTTTTTTGTAGCGCTAAATTGAAAAAGCGTAGCGGTTGTAAAGGGCCGCGCACTATAGTGGGGATATTGTGGGGCATTAGCGGGGCTTTAACTGCACAGATGCACCCTGATTTGGAAATTTAGAAATTAGTCCCTAAAACGATTAAAGTAGAAATTGATAAGATTGTAAAGTTTATTTTGAAATTTATCATAATTGGGTTGTAAATTGTTAGTATTGATTTGGATTGCCCTAATTTGACTTAGAATGTGAATTTTATGTTTTGATTAATTAGGAGTGTTGTGGGTACAATTTAGTTGTATCTATTTTCATGTAAATTTCAATAAATAATCTAATTATATATATAAAAAGTGCGTCATTTGGAATGACAAGGAATAAACCAAAATGTAAGAGATATGTAAAGCACGGATGTTCTTCTTCGTAGTTTGCACTATCTGTTTCAATAAAAGAAAAGAGATAATTCCTTGTAATTTGAACGTGACAAAAGGCTCACTTTTAGATAATTTATGGAAAGTTATAATGGTAATCCTTTTTAGGAAAGATAGATCTAACATGTTAAAATGTTAAAATGAATGTTCTTTACAGATGTACATATAAGTGTATATTCTGAAATTCCAAAGCATAGGGATTAATGAGTTAGAAATAGGAATAGATATATGTATACATATAACTACGCCCACCAATTTAAAATATAAATAAACTAAGGTAATGAATAAATAACAACAACAAAATATACGATAGCACTCGTATTAGTCATAATTAGGACGGCTAGATACTAATAGCGTAGTGAACCATAGAAATAGGAGGTTCTGGTGGAAAAGAGGTAGTAACTCCTAAATCTATGAACAATGATTGCAAAATTAGTAGGGTAATAAACATGCAATTAATAGGGAGTTATAGAAATTAAATGGGTACATTGTTGTATTGAATGGGATTGATCGTAGAATTTAATATGACATTTATGAGAAAATGAAATAGGCATAATAAATTGAATTTAAAAAGGATAATTAAATGTCATTAATGATTGTCCAGTTTGAACAATAAACCATTTATTATTGACAACTGACACTTACAGGACGTAATAGGGAGATAAAGAATATACATAATAAGCGCATAAGACAGAACTAGGTTCGTAGCAAATAACTAGGGGACTACTAGTAAATAAACTTAGGAGGTAATTTAATTTTCATAATAGAAAGTTATATAGCCTCAATAATATGTTTGGGATGAATGTAAATTAGTGGGTCTAGCCCAATATTTAGATATCAAATAAATAGCTTGGTTTAGTAAAGGTCAGAATGTGAGGTCGGTAGAGTTGCACAATAGAAGTCCGTCTGATGTGGGATATCTCCAACTATAGGACCTATGGAAAAGGGATATATGTTTGTGTATAAGTATGGCAAAATATACCAAAGGTTCATCTCAGATTTGAAGTATTAAATGGCTTGGTACCTTTAGGAATGTCAAAGGGTTTACTTCACAGTGGAAGGTATCATGTGGTCATTGGGTCTCCCTCCTCTCTATATAAGACATCTTAAATAACCTATGACAGTGCCTAATAGGGAAATGGGGTCTGCTTCATTTCTAACAAGAGAAATTAAGTAACTGGAGTGAGTATTTTTCTTGACTTATATTAGGTAAGTCTTCATGGGATTACGATTGTAGGAGGTTGGCGGATTATGTTAGTTTTGTCGTTGGGCCGGTATTAGTAGTAGGGTTGGAGTATAGGTTTTAACCACCAGTAGTCCCGAGGGGTCATTATCAAAGACTTGGGTTATTATCTGACGACTTCACTTCATACTAGTGTAGAATCCATATGAGATGCGCAAAGACCTTGAAGTTTAGTTAACTGTTTGTTTGTCAAAGGTGAGTTTGTTAACCCTTGTATAGGTTTTTAAGATACATTAGTGATGCAATTAATTAAATTATAAAGCCATATCTATGAGTCATTGCCTTCATAGCTAAGGGCCAATTTACTAGCGTTTATGTTATGAGGGTTGCTTCGAGGTTTAGGTATTCAAATAGCCGTTAGGTCTACCTCCTCCTTATTTAAGAAGTATTAAGTGGCCGAGGATTTCGTTTATGTAGTTCTATGCTTATATATATATATATATGCATGTATATAGTTATACCTCAAAGAATATTAGATATGTCGTATGCACTAGTGGAATGGAATGAATAATTCCATGACACAGCATTCGAGTAGAATCAATCGACATAAACCAGTGTTTTGGATAAAGTATGTAATTTATCAGTCACCAGAACATTATTCTGACCCCCTCCTCAATACAACCCACGTGATAGGCATAGAGGGACAAGCTATTGGTGCAAGATGAGAATGGTGGATGGAGAAGTCTTCCACTGCATGCTTGGCACTAACAAGGAAACTACATGCTCAAGGAATAATATTAATTCCAAGGTAGTAGCCTTAGTTGGTATATATGTTCTATTATATTTTTATATTCTGCTGTGAGTTTTTGTAAATAAGTTTTTGATATACTTATTTTTATTTTAGATTACCGGCACCAACAATCCATACCTTGGTGGACTTGTATTTTGATTTAGTTGAAATTCGAGCTCATTAAGGTATGAGCTATTATATTTGATATCAAATCTTATGTTGATCAATCGTAGGAAGTAGGATATGCTGAGAGAACATATTTGTACTTTTACCTATGATTATATATATTATGCGCCAAACTATATCAATTCTGACTATAGTTGCGACCATATTCTAAAAAGATATACAAGGTGTAACATCCCTCATTTTGAGGTCCGAAACTAAACGCTTCAGATGCTACAATCATCTATAGTATTAATTTTCAGTGACAAAATGCGGTCATGTTGAATATGAAATAATTTTAAACACGATTTCAAAGCAAACTTTCTCATTTCATTTTAAAGATAATATTCCATATTTATTACATAATCCTAAACATTGTGTAGGTCCCAAATAAAATACATTTAATACAAAATACTCCAAGAGCGACATATGAAAATGCCTCCTTGGTTGATCGGATTTACTAAATAGACAGATACATCTACTGTCAACACATTCATACAATAACTGGCATAATACAATGGAAAATAGTGATAAAAAATCCTATATACCTAGCTTCGCCTCCTACATGTCTTTGGAAATTTTAATCGCCAAAATCTACTTAACTTATAAAGTCATTGCTCTCAACCTACTCAAATCAAATTCGAGCACCCGAGAGTTTAAGAGGAAAACACAAACTTCAAGTCAGACAAAAAGCTTGGTGTAAATAATAATATACCATCTTGGTTTATAGATATTCAGTGAGACCACGTCGCTGAGTGGAGTGAGTTTTTCTCTTACTAATATTCATTTTTAAAATATATCTTTTACAAATCAAAATCCTGCAACCAATGTGGTTAAAATAAACAATATGAACAATAATGTGCATACATGCTACATAGGTAATCATGACTATCCATCAAATCAATGGACTATCCATCCCAATTTTTAGTTTTCATGGGGTAACTACCAACCTACATGGCTAACTTGGACTTACCGGATATACCAAATTTCCTAACTGACTTTTAGAGAAAAACTGGACGGTCTGTCCAAATACACTTACCCAAGTGTTTGCCTAACTATCTGTCAATCTAATAGTTTTGCTAGGCTCACTATGAACCTAAATTTTTACGGGCCAGCCTATAATCTATCTTATCTTTACGTATTCTTTTTTGTGTGTAAACCAACTTTTTGTCTTACCCCTGACAAAGCCCTACACATTAGGATTTTGGACGTATATCATTTAGGGCAACGATTGAAGTATAGGGCGCTACCTTACACTAGTCTTATTTAGTTTTCGAATCTCTGAGTTAATTCATCCTATCACAATCTATCCAAAAGTGATAAGAATAATAAACTCTTTTAGTAAAATTCTAGGCTAAATACCCTTTTCTATTTGCTTGAAAGCACTTTCTTTATAAATGATTTAACCTTTGAAATCATACTTTCAAAACAAGAAAAGTATATCTCTTTACTTCATCCAAAATAATTATGCCATAATTTATATCCTTTTATAAAACTTTATTGATGAATTTCCAAGACACTTAGAGGTCATCGCCTCTCAAAACCATGAGCTATAAGCCAAAGTTAATAAAATAATTTAATTGATAATGTCGGCGACCTCATCGATGCTAAGGGTTTTCGCCCTTCTTTAATATAGAAAAATGATAAAGCCTTTAACTTTTAAAACATAAGGCCATAAGGCCGATAACATGGACGTCGCACTTCATAAAATATCAGCGTCCTAAGGTATAAAACTTGGTTTGCATACTAATAAGCCTTAAAAGGATAGGGTCGACATAGTCAAAACTCGGCGTCATTGCCTTAAAGAAAATAATTGGCTTCATTAGGGTTGAAGTTATTAGAAGTGGCGCCATAGCCGTCTTTGAAAATATATGTTTCTGAATTAAGGTGTCGTCGTCATCAACGATGTCAATGTAGCTAAATTTGATATAGTTGCTTATAGAGTCGAAGTCGATATGCTTAAAATATGAGCATCATTATCGCCGCTATAAACTGCTTTGAAACCGATGGAGTTAGTGTCAATAAAAATAAGCAGAATTTCTTTGATCGGTATCAATAAGGATAAAAGCAGCATAGTTTAAAGTGTTTCAGGGAAACAAACAACGTCATTCTCTTCGTAACTCATGATGACGATGGTATCTATGCCGACATTCACTCCAACCTTCCTGAATTCATTCCATAACATCTATGACGTTATCATATGTATTCATTAAGGTCGGCAATGTATAATAGTGGCATTATAGACTTCGACGACCAAGACTTCAAAGTGGTAATGTCGTAAATAACTTAAAAACTGCAATTTTTCTATTCAAAGTAATTTCTTTTCACTAATTACTTGTATTTGTCAAAATACCATTGCATAACAAACGTCTTTAATAAAATATTTTCCAGAAACAACTATAGAGTAGATTTTTTTATTTCTAAAGTACTTTGCAAGCCATTAACTTATATTAACATTTTTATATAATTATTAAGCTCTTCTAGCCCAAAAAATTTATATAAAATCAAAAAATCATGGGATAAATCTCCAAAATCATAATAAATTCAATTTATTATATTCATCATTATATATTAATTTCGGGACCAAAAACATAATTTAATTATTTTAAATAATTAAAACACAAAATATTTTATTTTTTAATCTTAGAAAGTTCGATAAATATTCTCATTAAATCAAAAAATTATGATTTTGAAAAACCACTTCTAAAATAATATTTCTAACATTATATCAAAATCTCAAGTAACTTAGGTGTCATATGATTGGTTTTATAACCCAAATATATCGCTTAATTTCATAAATAAATTCCATAAATTCATCAATAAGCATATAATCATTCAAACTATTAAAGCATGACATAATATGAGCAAAATATAATCAGATTTATTCTTAATACCAAAAATAATTCTTAAAACATGAGATGCACAACTATTATTCACCTTGAATGGTTTAAGAAGGTTGAAATTTGTATTTGACTTGATTCCCCTAAGCTTTAACCTTGTTTTACCAAACTTTACTTCTCTTGAAAGCCTTGTTAATGGTCGACCTAGTTTCTTTAATTTTGTTTGTAATGAATGAAATGAGGAAGGAAATAAGAGAATAAGGGTTTATATTTTGGAATTTAAATCTATTCCCATTTCACCCTTAGCATATATTCCTCCTTCCTATTATCTTTGAAACCATTCTTTTGCACGACCTCTATTAATTTATCAAATCTTAATCTCCTTAGCCTTTTACATTATTTTATTTACCCAATTAAATAACCTAAATGATGTTAATCAAAACTACGGTTGTTACATGAGGAAAAAATGAGTTGGATTAATAAATAGAGTAAAATTTATACATCTACCCTTATTACCCCATAGGGTGTAAGTTGTACCATAAGGTGTTGACTAAGAGGAGCATGAGTGCGACATGTAGAAGGATTCCTGAAGTTGGATGGTACTTGACTCCTTTTTTGGATCTGGACTGCCATATGACTGTGGATTCTAATGGATTATCGATTGAAGACGTACATTTTATCCAACCAAATGGAAGTGAGAATCTACATGTTGTAAGCATTCAGAAGCGAGATGTGAAAAGAATTGAGCAAGTTCTTATAAGAAGGTGTGCGTTGACTATTACAAAATGATTTCTGAATTTTTGATATGTTCTTAATGAAGATGGGTTAAGAATGAGTAGAAAAAAATAAAAGTCTAAAAGAAAGGACAAATAAGATTCCATTTTTAAGTCAACCACATGTGAAAGAATTTGATAAAAAGATTTTGAAAATTCCTTAAAACCTTTTGAATGGTTTTTCAAAAGATTTATTAGGACGTTGTTGTTTTGAAAAAGCAATAAAATTTGGAAAATTTAAATTAAGGTGGTTCTTGGTAAAGTTTAAAATTTATTGTGTCAAAAATTACAAATCTAAGGGATTTTTGGTAACGAGATTTTTCATTTGTGAAATGAATAGAAAAAAGAGCGTATTTTTGGTTTGATGGTTTTTCCTCTTTTTGTAAATTTGAAAGTTCCATTTTTAAAAGAATTCTTTTTAAGGGGTGGGTAAATGGAAATGGTATTTGATTGAAATGGTATAATAAGAATAGAACGGTAAGAATGCCTAATAATGATGATAGGAATAATATTCCCCTACAAGGAAAATATATAGAAAAACAATTGAATAGATTTGTACATATTTCTTTTCATGTTAATGAAGAAAAGCCCAATGACTAAAGCAATAGGTGAATGCACAACAATGTGTTAATGGGGAAATGATAAAAAAGGAAAGAGTTATGAAAGGAGAAGCCACTTGAAGGCAATTTAGGCAGGAGAAATTTTAATAACAAGCTATTAGGAAATTTAAATAGGAACGACATTAAGAATTTATATTGAAATAATATTAGTAATCTTGTTAGGAACGATGTTGGAAATTAGAGGCAAAGCATGGGAAGAACGAATAATTTCCATAAATATGTGCAATAATTGCGCATATCTTTTAGAAGCCCACCTCATAGGCTATTAGAATCTTTAATAAGGTTGAAAGAAGAAATAGCGTGAATAGTAGAAAAATAATATGATGAAAGTTATCCTTGTCCGCTCCAATTTTTATTGTTTAAAGTATCAAAGATGTTTTCGAAAAATGGTTTGGTATGACAGTTGGGTTTTTGGATGGAATGATAAATGTTTTGAGTTTAAAATCTTACTTTTAAAGAAGTAAATCTTTGTTGTAGAAATCCTTAAAAAGGGAAAGTTGGTTAGAACATGAAATTTTTCATTGTTCGTATTGGAAAGAAAGAAATTTTTGAAAAAGGTTTTTAAGTTTATATTTTCAAGCATAAAAGTTTGGATTAAGTACTTCACGACTATGAAGTTTTAATTTTTTTAAAGTAGTGAAAACTAAATCAATTTTTGACATGAAGTAGTTTGGGATGACCACTTAGGTAAGATGGGGTAAATGTCAAGGCTATGAATAAAATAGTTTCGAATGCTCATAGAGTAGCAACAACAAGTCTGTGCTAAATATAAGGAATATCGGTATGAACCCAAGAATGTTTTATTAGCAATGTGTGAAATCCATAAGAAGTACCCTCAAAGAAATGGGGATTAGTATCAAAGCACAATTTTGCGATTCCTGGGGTATACTCAAGTGAAAGATCAAGGATAAAGAAATTAAGTACCAAAATCTGAAAATACTATTAAGAGATTTTGATTGAAATAGTGATTGGAGAAGAGGGTAATGAGATGAAAAGCACACATAAATAATGTTAGTTAATTGAAGGTTGAAGAAGGCAAGATAGGTGGTAGAAAAGTTATTCCACCAAGCCAATTTTCCGATGAGTTTTTCTAAATGTGCATAGTTTATATTTCTTACCCACTACAATGTCGGAATGCATAATTTATCCTATAATTAGACATAACAATTGAAGCAATGAATGGACCATATTCATTATAAGCCAAGAAGGCGAGTTAAGGCATGTAGGTTATAGTATAATGACATATCAGAAACGTCCATTTCAATTGAGTAAGGAGTGATAGGGCCACAACATCGCTACTACCAGTTGATGTTAAAGGGTTGCTTCCCGCAATGGTTTATTTTATGTTATTTAGGTTGTAATCACTCGTTGTCTCCCTTCGTATATTGGGAACGTGAACAATAGGCTATGAGATATGTACCTATTTTATTACTATATTGATATTTTGGACGAGCTTTGATCGCGATATATATTGGAAACAATGTAAATAAGAATATCTTATAAGGACACTTAATTAGTGATGGATGTAATTAAGGCTAGAAGTTCATAAAATAAATTAGGAAACTAAATTAGAAACTAGAAATAAAGAATGCTACAATCCTCAAAAAATTAAAATTTAGGAAACATAAATTTTGGCGAGCGAAGGACAGTGTGATGACCCACATTTCGGAAGGCTTAAATTGATAACAATCCACACATGCCCAATCCAAACAATCCAAAACATAATTAATCAATGGGGTTGATTAAGAAAAATAAGAAAAGAAGAAGAAAGAAAACACAGAATCTTGCAATTAAATGACAAAATATAATAATCAAATAAACAGTTCATGAAGCTGTTTACTATACATTTGATTATGATTTATACATTATTTATCAGAGTTATATATATATACATACAACAGAATAAATAAAATAATGCATCATAACAAACAATGATGGAATAATACTAGTAAAAATAATATATCGAATCTTCGTCTTCGTCCTCCATAGAATAATCTTCGATAAGCTGAAAAATGCAGGACCGATTCGAGCACAATGAAAAGACAAAACACTCGAGTCAGGACTAAAATATCCCTATATGAGTCAAATCAATATCAATATGGCATGAGTGTGATAGAATCATAGATGTTTATGAGATTTTACATCTCAATCCAATCTATAACGTGCGTGCGATAACTTAAGAAATGTTACGAGATTTTCCATTTCTTATGGATCTGTCAAAATATTTATATGTAGTAGAATATGCTATATATATAATGTCCAATCAGTAAGATAAATATTTTTCTTAGCATTAAGGCTTTACATTGATCTCCCTTAACATGTTTTCAGGCATTGTCATACAATTTGCATATAAAACACCAATAAATCGTCGATGGATAGGGATGCGCCAAGATATGACAACACTAAACCAAAATCGTAGTGGTCTCGTATAGGGATAAAAGTATGACAAGGCACGTGAGGTAACACAAAAGGTATGATACTACCAGTTTACCCTTCTTGGCTGGTGATAACGCATCATAGCCATGGTCCTCCACCGTGTCCAACACTCCCAAAATCCGAGGGTGCGCACTAATCAATCACAGTGTAAATTATGGTAATACAAAGAAGTGTGTCCGGTCGGGGTAACAAGCCTACTTGACCGGTACAGCTCCTGTTTTAGTCATTTCAAATTGACACAACTGTCAGGCCAATCCATCATCGTTCTCTTTTTTCAAATCCAGCAAACATACGCCAAACCTAACCACTTCGCTTTGGACATCACTCCACGTACAGGTTGTTAAAGTGGTTCCGATATTGAAAGAGAGTATGCCTATACTCGGCCCCGGTCTCTTTAACAACCAAACGTCGTTTTACACACCGGTCGGTACTTCTGCATTTTGATAACCGTTCATACTTGATATCAAAGTATCATATTCGCTTCAAAATCAATTCCATTTGGAAATCATCATATCTACTCAAAATATACTATTTCAATTCAAATCATTTTCGCCTTAATATCACGATTCCATTTCCAAAATTGTTTCGAATTTCAATTTAGGCTTTAACTTCATTTTTACCCAATACATTTTTAAATCCAAGATTTAATATATATATTCCACCCTTTTTGACCAATTTGAATTTTTAGAAAATGTCTTAAATGTTTTAAAATAGTTAAACAGTTAAAATAGTTAAAAAATAGTTTAAGTGGTTAAAATAGTTAAAAATAGTTTAAATGGTTAAAATAGTTTAATATAAAATAGTCTAAGTGTTAAAATGGTTTATATAGAAAAATAGTTTAGAAATCCAAAATGATTTGAATATTTAAAAGGATAAATTTAAATAGTCTATATCAAAATAATTTATTTGAAAATAGTTTCAAAGGCAAACTGATTCAATTTCCAAATTTCTAATTCAAATCACTTTTAAATTTCCATTTCAAATTTTATCAATTCCGCGTTTAATTTTCAAAACAACGATTCAAAACACTTAAATCAAATTTACTTTCAATACACAATTTGAATTCAAAATCCTCAAATATAATTCAATTCCAAGCTCAATTTCGAAATATTATGATTTCCATAAATTTGATTTTTCATTTTCTTGAAATCAAATCATTTACATAAATTTCAAATCAAGAATTTCAAAATCATTTAATTTAACCAATCCGGTATTCGTATATAATTTGCTATCCGGCGAAGTGATCAGTTATTTCAATTTAATTTTAGGGATGGTTATATATCATTTCAACCCAAATCACAGTGCCATAGGTATATATTATTTTAACCTATTTCTTAATTTATTCGAAATAATTAAATTTACAGTTTTATATATTGTAAATAATTTACCAGGTGGTAACAGGATATATATAAAAATTAGTAAATATCTAATCATCCAAATATCAATCCATTGGAATCCATCATAATCAATCTGTTGGGTGTGTTTCGACCAGTCCTATACCACCGAACCAACCATCTCCCCCTACATAGCCGAACCAAGCTTCATCCACTCATCAACGGACCAAGTCCCATCGAATCAACCACCACCGGACCATGCTACGTCCCCATTACCGAACCATCCTGCTCCATCCACCGCCGAACCATCCTGCTCCAAGTGTCTACCGAACCAAATCAAAGTATCACCACCGGACCAGAAGTAAGGAGGCCACCACCGGACCAACCTCTACCGAACCAATCCACTTCCATGCATCACCGAACTAAGGCTTTGCCGAACCAACGTTGCCAGGTCAGATAGCATCAGCCCAGGCCCACCACCAGCTATATACATCCAAGACCCCTACCTCCAGCCTCACTCTATAAATAGAGGGGCATGGGTACAACAATGGTAGACAAGTTTGAGAGCTCAGGCACGGATAGAACTTTCAAACAACTTTCAGTTACTTGTAATCAAAGCTTTGTACTTGTAATCTGAGGAGAAAAGGAGAATAACATACAAATTGGACGGAGGCACATTCTGGCCGAACCACTATAAATCTGTGTGTCTTTTACAGTTTAGTCCATCTATTTTATATATTTGCATAAATCATCCAAATCACTAAGAACAACACATAATCAACTAAACCATACGACTTGCAGGTGTTTGCCCATTTTCTGTGCAAACAATTTTGGTGCTTTCACTGAGAAAGGAGCTCGGAGCTTCAGCTTCTCCCACTTAACCCTTTTCCTATCAGCATCGTTCATTGCTTGGAAAACATGCCTCCCGGACGGAAGAAAGAAGCTAACAAAGGAAAGAACATCGCAACTAGCAGTATCACAGATCCAGTGATCAGAGATCAAGACAATCGTCCGGTTCCAACAGCAAATGGAAATCAGGCAAATCCGATAGCCCCTGCTACGGAACAACCAATTACAAGGACGGATCTGGACAGGGTTGTGGATGAAGTAACTAACCCGCTTCGCATCTCAACAAAAAGCCTTGGTGGACCAACTTATGTCACGCTTAAGGGATGCTGAAGAATCTAACCACAACACTGAATCATGGGGCGAGTCCCGGTCTGGAGGATCTAGGAGACGACAAAGGTCTTTCTTCTTCGAAGAAGCTAACAACAGAAACAACTATGGTAGGAGCCGAGCCTGGACTCAGCCCGAATTCCGACCCGAGGGAACACTTGGAACCGAACCCAACATGGGAGGTACCAGGCAGGGGTCGGATGTAGCTGATCCCGCCATGCTACCTAACCATGAAAACGCCAATGGACGTGGCCGAGATGGAGTCCAGCCCGAAGTTGGACCCGAGGAAGTACTGAGGACAGAACCCAGCAGGGGAAGATCAAGGCAAGCGCCAACTGTGGCTGACCTCAGCGTGCCCCCGGTAGACCATAGGCAACCATTGGAGAATGTTAGGAGTGATAGACGATACCATCCCTACAGGTCATCTGGACAGAATCAATCCCACAGGGAAGAACCAAACTCATTTCTATCCGCTCCAAGTTCTGATGAAAGGATGACGGGATTGTTCACAGAGTGCGTCCGACGGGACCAAAGAGATCGAGGGATAGGCGCTAGGGTAACCAGCCCCTTCACCCGCAATATCGAAATCGCCATCACCCCCCGAGAATAGAAAATGCCAACAATGGAACCTTACAAGGGAACCTCTGACCCCGTCGTACACTTACATAGATACACACAGCATATGCTCATGAGCGGAGCAAAAGAGGGAGTGTTGTGTAAATGCTTCTCACTATTCTTGGCAGATCTAGCTACCTCCTGGTTCTGCCAACTACCCCAAGGGTCGATCGGCTCATGGGAAATGTTGAAAGAAAAGTTCATCAGCCAGTTCCGCATTCATGTGGAACAACCCAAGGACGCTTACTCCCTATCTAATATCAAAAAGAAACCCGGAGAGACAGTGCAACAATATCTTACCCGATTCAACGCTGCAGCGGCCGCCGTCCAAGATGCCGACGAGAAACTTATCCTAATGGCCCTCTGCAGTGGTGTATATCCGGATACTAAATTTGCTAGGAGATTAACGAAAGAAAAGCCATCTACCTTACCCGATTTCTTCCATGAAGCCAGGAAATACATGAGACTCGAAGACGCTGCCATTGAAAGGCAAACAGGGCAACAAACCAAGGCAGCTCATGGCAACACACCCGCAGTAGCAAAGGACGTTCGAAGAAATGACCCCAGAGATAGTGCTGGGGGAAAGAAGGGAGAAAAGCGTTTATATAGGCCAGGACCGAGATTTGACTCTTACACTCCTTTAAATGAAACAATCAAAAACATCTTCTTGGCCACCCAAGACGAAGTTAGATACAAACGCCCCCCACACAAGAAGGAATCAGATAATGCAATTAAGTCTGGAAAGTTCTACAGCTTTCATGAATCTCATGGGCATGCACCAATGAATGTCATCATCTCCGGGACTTGATTGAAGAACAAATCAGAAGGAAGAGACTGGAGCGCTATGTTAAAGTTCAGAACAGGACTTCAACTCCTGCCAATGAGAACCTAGGGCTACCCCTCCCGGAAGTAGGCGGAGGAAATCGCAACACCAGCGGCTCCAGTCAAGAGAAGATAGTGGTCCTTACCATATCAGGAGGACCACACATCGCCGACGGAAGCTGGGCAGAGATGGAAAGATACGGTAAGTCACTTAAAAACAATGAAGGCTACGTTAATTCTGTTACAGAAGAACGCCACCCGAAACGGAAAGAGAATGATGACATTACATTCAATAGGCATGATCTAGAGGGAAGGCAGTACCCTCACATGGATCCTATGGTCATCTCTGCCTGGTTCGGTCCAGCCAAAGTTTTCCGAATTCTAGTAGACACTGGAAGCTCAGTAAATATCCTATTCAAGCATGCTTTCGACAAAATGAAGCTGTCAATGAAGGATGTGTCTCCCTGCAGCAAACTGCTACATGGTTTCACTGGAGATGCAAAGATGCCCCTTGGGCAACTGGACCTCTTTGTCGAAATAGGAAGTCATCCCCGCTTCGTTGTGCGAAAACAAACATTTGTGCTAATAGAGAACTGCTCAGCCTACAACGCCTTTTTGGGAAGACCAGCCCTGTCTGACTTTCAAATTGTCCTAGCCCCGTGGTGCCTGAAGATGAAATTTCCAACAGATAACGGAATAGGAGAAATAGAGGGAGATCAAGACGCCGCTCGAGATTGCTATGTAACTGAACTTCGCAATAACCGCAGGAAGGATAAAGGGAAGGATGCAGAGACTTCTCTCCGCAAGAAAAACTTGGAAGCATAGCAATTAAAGAAAGCCCCTCCTCTTCGATATACCAGTGATCCTTTCAACGAATTAGACCCCAGGGACAAGGAGGAGGAGGCCACCGCCGAGCCTGTAGTGGCTATGGAATTTGTATCTGTAGACAAACACGACCCAAGTAGACTGATGAGAGTCGGGTCTCAGTTAAGAGCGGAATTGAAGGATCAACTCGTCGATTTTCTTCGCCACAACTTGGATGTATTTGCATGGACACACGCTGACATGACTGGAATCTCCCTAGACGTAGCATGCCACGTACTGAACATCGATCCCACCAAGGTGCCAGTAAAGCAGAAAAAGAGAAGCATGGGGGCAGAACGATCAGCAGCCCTCGAGGAAGAAGTAAAGAACCTACTTGCCAATAACTTCATACGAGAAGCCATCTACCCAGAATGGATCGCCAACCCGGTACTGGTAAAGAAGGCTAATGGGAAGTGGCGAACATGCATCGACTTCTCCAACTTAGATGACGCTTGCCCGAAGGACTGCTTCCCACTCCCCCGAATCGATCAGCTCGTGGACAGCACAGCCGGACACGAACTCTTATCCTTTATGGACGCATACTTAGGATATAACCAGATCCCTATGCACGCCCCCGATCAAGACCACACTAGTTTCATCACTGACCGGGGATTGTACTTCTACAGAGTAATGCCTTTTGGGCTTAAAAACGCCGGAGCTACTTATCAGCGCCTCGTCAACAAGATGTTTGCGGAACTAATAGGACGAACTATGGAAGTTTATATGGATGACATGCTGGTAAAATCGAGGAAAGCCAACGATCATATAAACCACTTGGACGAAATGTTTCATGTACTTCGCCAATATGGAATGAAGCTGAATCCTCTAAGGTGCTCCTTCGGAGTATCACCGGGAAAGTTCTTGGGATTCATCGTCCATGCCAGGGGGATTGAAGCAAACCCCGAACAAGTCCGGGATTTGCAAAATATCAAGATACCATCCACTCGAAGAGAGATGCAAAGCCTAAACGGGAAAGTGGCTGCCCTAAGCAGGTTCATCTCTAAAGCAACCGACAAATGCATCCCTTTCTTCGAAGCTCTAAAGAAAGACAAAGGAAAGTTCGAATGGACTGACGAATGCTCGACAGCCTTCCTTAATCTAATCGAACACCTTCAGAGACCACCAGTACTCTCAACTCCAAATGAAGATGAAGTACTATACATATACCTTGCTGTATCGTCCCATGCTTTAAGCGCCACTTTGGTGAGAGAAGACAACCGCGCGCAGCAGCCTGTATACTTTGTAAGTAAGAGATTTACAGGGGCAGAAGCCAGATACCCTAAACTTGAAAAGCTAGCATACTGTTTGCTAATCATGTCACGGAAACTGCGACACTATTTCCAATCTCATTCCATCAGAGTTTTAACCGATCAACCGCTAAGGCAAGTACTCTATCGCCCCGACACTTCTGGGCGACTACTTAAATGGTGCATTGAACTGAGTCAATATGATATCACCTACCATCCTCGCACCGCCATCAAGGGACAAGCCATGGCCGATTTCATTGCCGAATTCACTACCAACGAAGGTAAAGATCGATCTGAAATAACAAAAGATATCAAGTGGAATCTCTTTGTAGATGGAGCATCAAACGAACAAGGCTCGGGGGCAGGTATAGTGATAATCACCCCCAGGAGAAGGAAGCTGCACTATGCCCTAAGGTTGGAATTCGCTGCCACCAACAACGACGCAGTGATAGCCGGATTAGAACTTGCCCTAGAGATTGGAATCGGTTCTTTATGTCTCCATAGCGATTCTCAACTTATCGTAAATCAAATACTGGGAGAATTACAAACTCGAGGAGAACGACTCACAGCATATCTAAAGAAGACCAAGCTGCTACTCAATCAATTGGATCACTATTTAATCAAACACATTCCTTGAGGAGAGAATCAAGAGGCCGACGAACTGGCAAAGCAAGCTAGCATGAAGCACGGCACCACCTCCAGAATAATAACCATCTCAAAGCAACTAGCTTCGAGTTTCGAGCCAATGAATCTGATAGCTGCAATCGAAGAAGAAACCTGGATGACTACCATCCGGAAATACTTACAAGATGGCACACTGCCCGACGGGCGTAACGAAGTCAAGAAAATCTTGAGGAAAGCTTCCCGCTACACAATACAAGAAGGCATCCTCTATCGGCGCGGCTTCTCCAACCCCTTATTAAGGTGTGTCGCTGGAAGGGAAGCCAGGGAAGCCATGTCCAACATCCATCAAGGAAGTTGCGGAGTTCACACTGGAGGGCGGACTCTAGCAAAGAAAATACTCCGATAAGGGTATTACTAGCCCACTTTAAACAAAGACGCCTTAAAATTCGTCAAAAGATGTGACAGATGCCAGAAATTTGCTAAGATTCCTCGACTACCAACAAATGAGATTACTCAAATGACCAGTCCTTGGCCCTTTGCGGTATGGGGAATTGACCTGATTGGCGAACTGCCGATGGGCCGAGGCGGAGCCAAATATGCTATAGTGGCGGTCGACTATTTCACCAAATGGGTGGAAGCGGAACCTTTAAATAAAATATTTTCGGCAAAAGTTATTAACTTCTTGATCAAAAATGTTCTATGCAGGTACGGGGTTCCGCTCAAAATCATATCGGACAATGGACTTCAATTTGACAGCGAGGAGTTCACCGACTGGTGTCGAGAGCACGGAATTCACAAAAGCTTCTCATCTGTGGCTTATCCCCAGGAAAATGGGCAAGTCGAAGCTGTCAACAAATTTCTCAAAACTCTGATCAAGAAGAAGCTTGAAAAGTCAAAGGGCGCTTGGGTGGATGAACTTCCTACGGCACTTTGGGCCTACCGCACGTCTTTGAGAACATCAACAGGGCATACTCCTTTCTCTTTGGCATACGGATCGGAGGCCATGCTCCCAACTGAAACTGTAGTGCCCTCCCACCGTAAGATCCACTACAACCCAGAAGAGAATGAAGAACTCCTACACATGTCTTTGGACCTAATTAAAGAAAGAAGAAATGATGCAGCACTTAAAGCAGCAGCTCACAAGCAAAAAGTGGCAGCACAATACAACTCCAAAGTCAAGCACCGCAGCTTACGAGAAGGAGATCTTGTCCTCAAGCGGATCTTTCCGCGCCCCGGAGCGCTAGATCCAATCTGGGACGGACCCTATGTAATTCATAAAGATCTCCACAACGGAGCTTATATTTTGTCAACAGTGGACGGAGAGGTGTTCCAGAGGGCATGGAACATCCAACACCTTCGTCGATACTTTTCTTAACTTGTACTGCCCATATGAAGTGAACTAACAAAGAGAATCAGTGGACGTAGGCATTTCCGTGCCGAACCACTTTAAAAATCTTGTCTCTTTTTAACTTGTTCCTTTATATCTTGGCTGCTTGTTAAGCTTTATCCTCTTCTGTTGAACAAAACCCTGTGTAACGGCATTTCCATTTTGGACGCTTCACGGCACAACCTCACCTGGACAAGACCCAACAGGTACTATACAAATCTATGCCCTCGCCAGTGAGACACTTTTGCTCCAGCATCCCTCTGCTGCGGGTTAACTCATTGCTCGCGACGGCCCTCAAAGCCAACTGTAATGAGCCGATCATAAGCCACCGAGAATGCCGACTATAGCCGAGGCAGCTCATTATGGCGTTCGGCTCGCCGGTGACTGTGAACCGATTATAAGCCCCAACATAAGGTGTGGCCAGCCAGGGGCAGTTCACAGTTGACGATCGGCACCCACGCTAGCCGGCCACGGTAAATCGAATAATACCCACGATTACGGGCCATAATGGCCCGAGTAGTTACTGTGCGCGATCTCGGCTCCGGTGTTTCTTAAGTACGGCTGTGGTAAAAAAGAAAACTCCCCGCGGAGGCGTAAGATAGGTGAGGAATGTCTCCAAGACCCACAGCTAGGGAAAGTGACTACAAAACCCGTTTTCCACGAACTTAAGCACATCGAAGGCCTTCCGTGATTGGAAGTTTTACTATTTCTTATATTTCCATTTTATTTGTAAAAACTTTCCTCCTATCCTCTATAACGATCACTAAAGTACAGGACACAAAATAGGAGACACTCGCTAATGGGAATAAGAACTCACGGCTGGATGGCAGGACATTCAACTGCATTCCATATTCGATTACACAAGCCATTCAAAGCTACCGTCTACAGCAAAAACTTGAAGGGCGGTACTCTCTTCCCTTGTGTACAAATAAGTAGCTCTGATATATTCACACATCACATTAACATTGCAAGACATGAAATTATATTTTAAGCGAAAACTTGACATCAAAACACAATTGAATCACTAGCACATGCACGGCTATATTTCTTATGCAACACATCAAAATAATGACAGCATCCTAATATGACAGAAGCAACTTATGTTATAAAGTTACATGTTAAAAATAAAGTCGTTCGTTGCAATGACATAATTACAACCTGAAAGTACATTAATGTTTTAGAACTAGTATATACAGGAATGTCAAGTAAAACCAAAAATGCCCGGGTCAAGTCAAAATAGTCGGCAGCATCAGAACTTCATCTCTATCCTTCCAACCCCCCAAGATCTACTTGACAGCAGGATCAGAACTC
Organism: Allium cepa; assembly: GCA_030765085.1. Taxonomy (NCBI): domain Eukaryota; kingdom Viridiplantae; phylum Streptophyta; class Magnoliopsida; order Asparagales; family Amaryllidaceae; genus Allium; species Allium cepa. The sequence continues at coordinate 108,282,661 of CM060942.1, read as the reverse complement.
CCAGCATGCTGACCAGAGGTCCCACCTGTCCAATTTAGGAGAGGAATCTATTAGACAAACGACAAGCAATCAAGATAAGAAATGATTAAAAGGGAAGACTTACCAGTGTCTCCTCCCTGATCATCATCCTCCAACTGCACACCCACTTCCTCGGCGGTAAGCAGCCGCATGCCCTCCTTCACCGCCACCTTCTCCTCCTTGGTGAACTGAGCGGTAACCACCTCCATTCTAAAGGCCATGCCACCCTCTTTATCCGCATCAGCCTTGGCCTCTTTCAGAGCCCGAAGATAAATCCTGGCCATGATCCGGGGATAGTCATCCATCCAGGATAAGTTGCCCTGCTTTCAAGTATGGAAATACATATCCTGGAGCATCTCGTCCATCATCCCCTCGTTTTCCTCGAACTCCCTCATCCGGACTTCAGAAGCCAACAGCTTTGCAACGGCAGCATCCCTCTCCGTTCGGTATCGCGAGCGGTCAGCCTAAAGGGATTTCCTTATCGCCTCCATCTCCTCCTTCAGCTTGGCTTGAGCAAGCTCCGCAGCTTCAAACTTCCCGGATAACTCCTCTACCCGCTCGAGGTCCGCCTTCCGAACATCGTATACCGTTGCAATGGCTATATCGATTCGTTCCTTGCAAATGGCCTTCATTTTTCGCAGCTCGGCTCTGCTAGCCTCTTCCATAGTTTTCTTTAGCCATCTGGAGGCAGCCTCGTGCTGAGAGATCTGGATGGCCTGATTAGCAAGTTTCTTAGCCTGGTCGGCAATCACTAGCCGCAATCTTATGTTGGCACTCCCAATTTCCTCCCCGGCCTTGACCAGTCGGGAGTGATGCCTCATCAACTTCCTGGTCTCCTCAGCCACCCGATCGATGTTTGCCTTGGCCTCATCCCCCATAGTCACAATCCGAATGGTCAACAAGTCGAGATCCAAAGACTTAGCCTCATCAAGCACCCTTACCATAGGATTGTGGGGTAGGAGGTGCTCACCGGTAACCTCATCGAAAGAAATATCATGAGAACTCGGGTCCAGATCTGGATGACCCGCAAATGGGTTACGAGCCAAGCCGGGACGATCAACATGAGTAACGATAGGATTCTCTGATGGATGCGGAGATGGTATGGACTCAGTATCCTCCCACGTGATATCATGAATAGGCTGGGTTGGGGGATGAGGTCCAAGTCAAGGTTCGAACATGGAACGCCTCCTCTTTCTCTTTTGAATATCCTCTTCAATGACTCCGAGAAGAGGACGGTAGACGACTACGCCCCCGGAACGGTCAGTCGAGGGCTTCGGTTTAGCAGAAGCTTTGAGGAGTTTGAATTGCTCGAGGCGGTGCCGAATGTCTGATGTCTTGGCCGCCTTACCCGTTCCTGGAATAAAAACCAAGTGTTACAAGCATGCATGAGACTATAATCCAAGAAACATGTGAAGTTAAAAGAGGAGTCAAAAATTCACCTTGAACCGCCGGGTTGCCCTAGCTGAAATGCTCTCAGAAGATGGACTGGCACCAGTCCCGGCCTTATCAGATTTCTTCGGTTTCTCCACCAAGGCCGACCCTTCCTCCAACCCCTTAAAGGCTTGGCGGAAAGCATCATCCGTCCACTCTTAAATCTCACCTGCTTGCCCAGAGGTCAAGGCACCAACGCCACTACCACTCTGTCCTTCGCCACCATTACCACCATCGCCTTCTCCATCACTTCCGCTCTCCTCCTCGCCTCTTTCCTCCTCTCCACTTTCCTCCTCCAGAACATCTGGGCATGTGCTGGGAGAGGGTCCATCAGATTTCTTGAGCTTCTTCCCCCCGACGACTGGAGGTATCGAGAAGGGTTTTCTCTTGCTACTCTTTGTCGTGGCCCCTCCTTTGGCTTTGGCAGCTCTTTCCTCAGCCGTATCCCTCTGCTTAACCATAGACTGATGTGGTAGAATCAAGTTGTGTCCTAGGAGAGTGGCATTCCTGATTAGGTAAGAAGCTGACCTATCCCTTCCCGAAATGGCCTCTATCTCCGCGGCCATCTGAACCAGGTGATCATTCTCTACGACCGCAAAGCCACCTGTCGCTAGCAAGAAATAAAAGCACATAAGAAGAAGCATCTCAGTCAGAATGGAAATTATAAATAAGCTGCAACTTACAGCCAGAGGTGAAGCGGTGGATCGAAACGGTGTCATCCTGGACGAAGAACCATTCCTTCTTAAACATGGTGAACTTTGAATACAAATCCAAGACCGGCTTGAAGGACATGGCCGATTCCAAGCTGATGTATCGGGACCCCTTCTTGTAACCTCTCAAGTTATATAGATACCGAATCTCCCGATTAGAAGGGGGCACCCGTACTTTCTCTGGAAAATCACGAATAGGCACACCAAGATAGCGTAGGAGTTGGGCTGGAGCTGGAAAGGGGCCACCTTCAAATAGGTGACGAAGCTAACTATCCAAGCATTGATTGGAGGAATGGCCCCACACATGTAGTGGTACCTACTATAAGCGAAGTATCCTTCAGGGGGATTATATGGCATGACCCCCTTCCCTGGCAACAACATGCGTGCTCTATCAATCCCAAAGGAGCGGGAGATAACATCAAGCTGCTCCTCTCTGAGAGAGCTAGGAAAGCAGTCAGACGGAGAAATCAGAAGCTCTTGGGGACCATACCCATCTACTAGCGATCTCGGGGTGGGTCCACGATGTTCCGGTCCTGGCTGAGCTGGGAGCACTAAAGCAGACTCTCCTTCGTCCTTGGATTTCCTCTTATCTGATCGAGTTTCCACTTTATGAGACATTTATCTGCAACACAAGAAAGTATATTATTAAAACGGAAGGAATAAACGTGCAAGTATATGTAGTCCAGAATTTCACTCGTAATTTAAAACATAAAAGTTCAAGTATATAAGGTTCATTCGGCGCTCAAACCTCCAAGTCTCGTTCGGCAATTCAAAAACGAGAATTCATTCGGTATTCGAACCCCATGTTTCATTCGGTAGCCCATCATAAGAACTCATTCGGCAAAAGAAAACTCACCTGGTCCGGCAGTTAGGCTTGATTCGGCACTTGGTTGATTCGGTATTTGATTGATTCGGCACTTGGTTGATTCAGCACTTGGTTGATCCGGTACTCGATTGATTCGGCTATCTCAAAACGATAAAGGAATAACGAAGGCCTAACACCCCTATTTATAGACGAACGCAGGATGACCGGACCGGGTGATTCGGCACATATGACCGGATGGAAACATCCAAGTTAAAACAAAGTACGCCATCTGCATGCACATGCCCTACTTTGGGGGGGCAAGTGTTGGGTGTGTTTCAACTGGTCCTATACCACCGAACTAACCATCTCCCCCTACATAGCCGAACCAAGCTTCATTCACTCACCACCGGACCAAGTCCCACCGAATCAACCACCACCGGACCATGCTACGTCCCCATTACCGAGCCATCCTGCTCCATCCACCGCCGAACCATCCTGCTCCAAATGTCTACCGAAACAAATCAAAGTATCACCACCGGACCAGAAGCAAGGAGGCCACCACCGGACCAACCTCTACCGGACCAATCCACTTCCATGCATCACCGAACCAAGGCTTTGCCGAACCAACGTTGCCAGGTCAGATAGCATCAGCCCAGGCCCACCAGCAGCTATATACGTCCAAGACCCCTACCCTCAGCCTCACTCTATAAATAGAGGGGCAGGGATACAACAATGGTAGACAAGTTTGAGAGCTCAGGCACAGATAGAACTTTCAAACAACTTTCAGTTACTTGTAATCAAAGCTTTGTACTTGTAATCTGAGGAGAAAAGGAGAATAACATATAAAGTGGACATAGGCACATTCTGGCCGAACCACCATAAATCAGTGTGTCTTTTACAGTTTAGTCCATCTATTTTATATATTTGCATAAATCATCCAAATCAATAAGAACAACACATAACCAACTAAACCATACGACTTGGAGATGTTTGCCCATTTTCTGTGCATACACAATCATCCAAACAGTCAAAATAATTCAAAACAATGAAATAGTTACCCATATCATGTATTTTACTATTTATTAAATTCCAATTTCAAATTCAGCTATCAATTTTAATTTTTATCAGTTAATTCATATGTCCATTTAGATGACAATTGAACTTATCAAACAACGATCACTAAAGGTATATCACTTCATAATTTTAAATTTAACTAGCATAAAAATATTCTCGTACTTCGTGAGCGTTATAAAACACTCACCTTTTATTTTATATTATAGTTTTTACTTCCTGATTTCGATTAAATTCGAATGCGTTCGACTTTAACTGAAAATTCTACATGCTCTGTACTAAACCAAATTGATGCCATAACAAAGATCTCGTTAATACGAACCTAAAGCGACTGACCGCGTTTGAATTGGACCCTAAATGAACAAGTTATGAAATTATAAACTTCAATTTTCAAAATAAAATAAGTTTAAATTAATAAAATCTTTATTTCCATACCCAATGCTAATTCCAGCCCATAAAGCCCAAACCCGCCTATGCTTCTTCTTTTCTCTTTTCTTATTTTTTTCGAACGCCCCAAAGCCCATCGTCCACCCAGATGTGCTTCCTTTCTTCTTCCCATTCACGCTTCCCTTTCCATCTCCAAATGCACGGCCTCGAGCGTGCACGTGCACGATCCACCGAAGCCACCAACGACCAACTCGAGTTCACCCACGCGTCGCTCCATACCTCACCATTCGATTGCGCACCACCACGCTACGGCCTAAACCCTTTCCCCCATCATGAACTGACCATGCTCACCCTAATCCGTACACATGTCGCATTCTTCCCCAAAGCTCGAGGACTTATGATACTCCAACCCGAGGTGCCAAACATCGTCACTAACTTGAATCCAATCTCTATCTCTCGAATCAATGGTGAAAATCTAAGAATTTCCTTGCCCTAGTTCGAGCTCTCGTTCGACTTCACCGTCAATTTTCAAAACAGCTGCTGTACTTCAATTCGAGCATGCCAGAGGGAAGCTCTCGCTAAACTAGGATTTTTACAGTCGGTTTCACATTTTGTTTTGTCGAGTAAATTTGGAGATAAATTTTTCTAAGTTTCTTCCCTTTTTTCTCGTGTTGCTCGGTTGTGTTATTTAAACGAGAAGAAGAGGGAAGCTTCTCCAAGAAGTAGATAAGCACTAGGGTGGCTTGTCTCAGCATAGAGTGGGCTGATGGTGCAAGAAAGTCAGCTGCTAGTCAAATCAATATATATATATATATATATATAATTCAAAATTCGAAAATATCTAGCTAAAATTTTCGAATCCCAATCGAGGCATGTCGCCAGGCATTCATAATGTTGTACCCCGATTTCGAATGCAATGGAACAAGTTTCGAGTCCTAATTCGACTGCATGGAGAAGATAGCTTTTTGGATCCATTATATATTGAATTTTCGTTATTAAATTCAATGAATTTCTATGCCATATGACCAAATAATAATTCCAAACGCTATGAAATTTGAAATTCGATAATAATGCACTATTACTGATCCAATGAAACTTGTTTCATCGAAATCCAAGACTGTGGCCAAAATGGCTAATTTTACTCGTCAATTATAATACGAAATTTCCAATTTCTAATTATTCACTTTTAAATCCAATTTTAAATGTTGACTTCATTGTGTTTTAAATAGAATTTAATTCAACTTCCAACATCATTTTCAATCATATTAAAATTAGAATCCAATTATTTAAATAATTTCCAATATTAAATTTAATTATCCTATAAATCAATATAAATAAATTATTAAGTTCCAAATATATTTTTGTTATGTTATCATTTTATTTCTGTCTAAATAATTCACATTATTATTCAACTTCAGTTATTGATTATAAACCCAGCTAATATATAGAATTTCATTTCAATACTCGGTATCGCCTAATCTTCGAAATTAGTTTGTTTCAAACTTTTATTCAAGTTCATATGCAATAACTTACATTCAAAATCATTATATTTTTAACTTTTTAACAATTTTTATTCAATAATATACCAAATTCCATAATTTAAAGTAGTTAAAATATGGGTCGTTACAGATAGGGACAGGTATTGTGGAACCACGGGTCACTATCCCTATGCCTTAAAAGCTAAAATTCATTAATATTCATGTGTGTTATTTGTTTTAATAAAGTAAAAGGAAAGCTTTCTGAATCTAAGATTAAATGAGCAATGCTAGGTCAATCTCATATTTTCTTATCAGAGCAGCAGAGCTCTGCCATTTTCCCATCTCCACTATTTTTAGAAATTATAAAGCTACTACTACTACTACTATATATATATACATATATTAGAGAAAAGTGGAAAACAAATAATAAGAATAAAAATATGAATCAATTCGATGAAAAAGGTAAATTTTAAAATTATAAATATATATATTCCACTTAATTCAAATCTCCTCTTAGATCTGTAATTCTAACGGGTATGTAAATATCTTATTATATAATTTTTTGAATTGGAAAAGAAAAGGAAGTTAATTAAATGGATGAATTCAGATTTAGGAGATTGGAAAGCTACAAAGATGAGTGGAAAATTATATAATTTATATATAACATTGAAATTGATATCATTGATTTTATTTAGTTATAGTGCCTATGTAAGATCTGTTGAGTTGTAGGCTTCAATTGAATAGATTTAACTGAAATCCCATCTACATGATCTGTAAGTAGGTAATTAGAATGGAATGGTATATACACCATAATCTGGAAATTTGAAAATTAGTCTCTAAAATGGTTAAAGTAGAATGTTGAAAAGAGATAAGTAAATTGCGAATGTTCTCCTCTGTATTCTGAACTGTCTATTTCAATAAAATAAAAGAGATAATTCCATGTAATATCCAGCGTGGAAAAAGTCTCACTTTTAGTTAATTTATGGAAAGTTATAACGGTAATCCTTTATATATATACATATGTATACACACACACACATATATACATATATATACATATATATATATAATGTGTCTATTGGCCAACGAATAAAGTATAATAAATAAATATATGACGGTTCTCATATTAGTCATAATTAGACGACTTGATATCAATAGCATAGCAAACCATAGGATTAGGAGGTTGTGATGGAAATGGAGTAGTAACTCCTAAAATTATGAAAAATCATTACAAAATTAATAGGACAGTAAACGTGCCGTTAACATGGAGTTTCATAAATTAAATGGGGACATAAATGCATACAATGTGATTGATTGCAGAATACAGTATGACATTTATAGGAAAATCAAATAGACATAATAAGCTGAATTTGAAACGGATAATTAAATTTCATTAACAATTGTCCAATTTGAACAATAATAACCATTTATTATGGACAATTAGCGTTTGTAGGATAAGAGGGAAATAAAGAATATACGTAATAAGTGTATAGGATAGAAATAAATTTGCAACGAATAATTAGGGAAATACTAGTAAATAACTTAGGGGTCAATATAATTTTCATAGTGAGAAATTATATAGCCTTGATAATATATTTAGGACGAGCATAAATTAGTGGGCCTAGCCGAATATTTAGGTTTAGGAAAAATGACTGGATTTAGTAAAGGTTGGAATGCGAGGTCAGTAGATTTCCACAACAGAAATCTGCTATTCACCAGAGGCTACCAGTAGTTGTGCATATGTACTACGGATATGGGGATTTCTCCAGTTATAATAACCATGAGCAAGGGATATATGTTTGTGTACAAGTATGGTAAAATATTACCGAGATTTGGCCTCGTATTTGAACTATTAAATGGCTTGGTACCTTTAGGAATGTCAAGAAGTTTACTTCGGAATGAAAGGTAGTAAATGACTTTTGGGTATGCCTCCTCTCTATATAAAAGGTCTTAAATAACATATGATGGTGCTTAATAGCCAAATGAGGCCTGCTTCATTTCTAACAAGAGGTATTAAGTAATTGGAGCGAGCATTTTCCTTAACTTATATTAGATAAATGTAAATGAGATAACGACCATGGAAGGTCGACCGACTATGTCAGTGTTGTTGTTGGAACAATATTTAGTAGTAATGTTCGCATATAAGCTTTGACCATCAATAGTCTTGAGCAATCATTAGCAACGACTTGGGCTGTGCCCTGATGAATTTCGCTTCTTACTAGTGAAGAATCCATAGGGAAAAGCAAAGACTTCAAAGTTTTTTTTTTCTTCGAAGATAGGCTAGTTAACCCTTAGATAAGTCTTTGAGATATGTTAGTAAAATCGTTAATTAAATTATAAACCTGTATCCAGGGGTCATCGACTTTCGTAACTAAGGGCCGGTTGACTAGCGTTTATGTTATGGGGGGTTTTCTTTGGGTTTGTGGTATTAAATGAATGTTGGGGTCTACCTCCTCCCTATTTAGAGGGACAAGCTACAAGTGCAAGACGGGAATGATAAATGGAGTTGTAACAATCCAGTAGTCTGGATTTTTTACAAAAATGCTAAAAACCAAGCCCACTGAAGCCCGAGTTGGGTATCTGGTATCCTGCAAATAGTAAAATATAAATATATCAGAGCTCAATTAATTATCTCATAGCAGAATAGACTAAAATATAATAGTAAGTAAATACTCATCCAAATAATAACACTTTCTATGCAAGTATCATAAAGTTGAGAAGTCTCTACCATTTACATAACCTGTAGGATGTTATGAGGAGGGGGTCGGAATAAAAGTTCTGGCGAATGAATAAATTATATACTTCCAGGCTAGATTCTACATATGTCATTTTATTTCCATTTACTCTTATATTAGGTTCATTAGGTTATAATACTCTCACCTCAGTTCGTGAACCGTGCCCATCTACTCCATTGCAGATTAAAACCTAATAACTAATATATATATATATATATATATATATTTGTGTTTGTGTGTGGCTATATTCCCAATGACCATATTGGTCTTAGGTACCACCCATGGTACCTTCCGTATCTTCCTTGAAAAGGGCTCCATCATCTTGCTTCAAAAGCGTTCTGTAACAACATCTATAAAGGACTGCTTCGTAAGGCCTACAATACAGATGCTCCACTTCTTACTATGAAAACGTAAATCTCATCTGCACTGGTCTATACCAGTGCTCGAACATCCACATTGTACCACCCCATGCATACATTGAGGACTACATAATTGTTCTGTCTACTATCTTAATCCCACCAACAAGGTCGACATTGAATGGAATTCAGTAGGGGATTTTCGATATCTGTAAAGGACTGCTTCTTTAGGCATACAATACAGATATTCTAGTTGGTCTGTTTCTTTTTCATCTGGCTATGGCCCCACATAGCTACCCCTCCTGTAAATAATCTAACATCCAATCGGCGGTTCCCCTCACCCAATGTCTTAATAGTAAAAGAATCATTGGTATGTTGGTTTAACTCTAGTGTTTCCCGAACTCATTCTTGGTTTTGATGCTGGCGTGAGATCCGCATGTGACTATCCTTTCGGGTCGTACCCACTAAACTTACTTGCAAGTACTGAGACATACAAATATCCTACTCCTAACCCCAAATCCTTCTGACTGCCCACAAAGGTCTACTTCGTTAGGCCTACAATGCAAATGCAGTCAAGGCTTACTCTCTTGATGGAACACCTATAGACCTGCCTCTGGGAATGCAACTTCATTAGGCCTATCCAGAGGGGCACCCTAGAGTACCCTCACGTCCCGTTGAAGCCCCGTGCTTCCTTCTAGCCCAAAATTACTTCATTGGGCTCTTCGTCCTTTGGGCTACCTCAAACGCATCTCACTCTTTTATTAGAACCTAAGTCTAATCTTTTAATTTGCGTTTAGTTTACTTTTCTTATTCTGTTGGCTACTTATTTACCCTAATTAGCATATTTTTGCCCTCGTCTTACCTCTATCTATTGTGAGAGTTTCATTTATTTAATAGGGAATGTTGTTGGTATGAGCCAGATTCATTATCTTGCTTATTTAACTTAATATAAATCTTAAGTTCATTAAAATAAGCCACTTTATCATTCCTGCTTTATTTGCTTATTGAATTAATATTAATTATTTAAATAAGCTTTTTCGTTCTTATTAATTAATTATGACATATGTTATCTTTTCTCTTCTTTTATAGTCCGTACATAATTCCAGCATTACTTAAATTATAGAAATGTATCATATTTTCTAAACCAACCAATTAACCTTTTAGTTACTCCCAAATCCAGTTATTAGATTAATCAACTTTTCTCGTTTTAACATAATTTATTACAGTAATTCCTTTTCTCAAACTTTTATTAATTTACATCTTATTTACCACATTTCAGTATTCTTAATTATTTAATCCATATTCACGTTTAATCTATTTAAATCCATATGCAAAGAAAGAGAAGAAAATGGAAGAAGAATGACACATGCATAGAAATCCAAAATGTAGTAACGGATGTAAATAAATACTAATACTATAAATAAACTGTAAATTCCTTATAGTTCAGCATAACTTAATTAATAGGATTAATTATTGAATAAAATTATGTAAATGGGAATTTAACGATAATATATCTTAAACATAAAAGACATATAAATAGATCCACTCACCTGTCGTCCTTAGCTTTGCCTGTGCTCAGCTTGGCTCCATGGTCCTTCTGGATCCCCCTCCAAGATGCATAATATTTATATTCAAAAGATCTTCTCCCTAGAAATATTTTCTTTCTTTAAGGTCCAGCCTTTTTGCTAAGGACCCAACGAAATATTTTTTATTTAGGGTTCAGCCTTAGGCCAAGAACTCATTGGGAGAAAATTTAATCGTGAGAAAAGAGCTAGGCCTAGGGTTCTATTTATAGGGGAGCTTGGGGATCTTGGACCATTGGATTCTTGGATTGAATCTGGAGCCACCATGTCACAGGGCGATCTGGAGCCATCGAATCGAAGAACGTACAACTCAGATCACTTAAAAACTAAAGTTTACGTCATTGGCGCGTACCTGGACGAAACTTCATCCAGGTCGCTATGTGGGTCGACCGCCCAAAGCCACCGGTCGACTGTGCGGTTGACTGTTGGGCTAATTGGGTCAGCCTCCTGGCCAGCCCATACACATATTATTATTATTATTACTATTATTATTAATTCTTCTTTTTGTTACTTGTTCTCATTTCGTTCCCAACTTCTTCATATTGGCTCGGATTTTAACAAATTATATATGGAAACTGATCAGAAAATCGCCTCGGACGCAATGGTACAAGTTCTGAAGCCATATTGGATGATTCCTAAAATATTTATTTCATTTCTTGTGGTTTATTCATTACATTTTTAACTATATAAAAATGTGAGTGTTACATAAGTCTTCTCATGCATGCTCGTTATCGACAAGCAACTGGATACTCGAGGAATAATATTGATTCAAAGTTAGTAGCCTTAGTAGATATATATATATATATATATATATATATATATATATATATATTCCATTGTATTTATATTGTGTTTTGAGTTTCTGTAAATATCCCTTTGATATACTTATGTTTATTTCAGGTTACCAATACCAACTATCCATACACTTATATGACTTGGATTTCGATTTAGCCAAAATTTAGACCCATTAAGGTGTGGGTTATTACATAACTCCATATTTATAGTATTACATACAATTGCTAATATGTGATCTTTATCATAATCTTATCTTGACCTTGGGTTCGCTCAACAAATTGAAAGAGATTATTCACTCGTACCTACCACTTCATGACAGTCTAAGTTTAGTGCATGTACCTTGAGTTTTCTTAACAAATGTGTGCATGTATCTTACCTCGTCTAGTCAGTATATTAATAGTACTAAACATAACATCCCTAGTTTGAGTTCGATCGACAGCTAAAGCATATGCAAGTATACATTAATAAATAAATGGTAGAGGATAACTTTATACATTAATGATTCATAATCATCAATATATACATATATAAGGGCGATCTTTATTTAAGGTATAATGTATTGCTTATGAAATACCCTCGTGATTCAAGCGTCGGAAACATCAAAAATTATAGTATACGTACAGTACATATGTATTTATTCTTTAAACATAAGTTGGAATTCTTATTGTTCCATTTATGATTATACATTCATATTATATAAGTTCAATTCATTTATCACTATTCATAGTTTAATTAACTTATGTAGTGTTCATATGTATATTGATAATTAAATTTTATTTATTTAATCTGATTTCTTAATTCAATTAATAAATTAATTTAATTATTTTAAGATTTCTAAATTTATTGTATTCATCCTAAATAATTTAAGCCTAATATTAACTATAACATTTATAGTTTTATATACATATATTGTTATACACACACACATACACATATACATGTATGTATGTACGTACCTTTATTCATTAATAGTTAAACAATATAGTTATCAAATAAATTTTCATTTAATTAAAACATTATTAATTAGATATTTAAATTATTATTTACCTTAAATAATTTAAGATAAATGTATATATACATATAACATTATATATGTTTATTCAAATTAATTATTTATTTATTAATTTACTCAAATTAATTAACATATTTTTTAAATTATTAAATTTATTTTCAAAAAAAATTGAAATTATAACTTCCATAAAATTTCATTTTATATTTTAAACTTAAGTTTTAAATATAAGATATATTTTAAATTTTCATACATGAAAATTAATCCAATGCCCAAATCTATTTAGGCTTTTACAATTAGATCAGCCTTTTGGACTTACTCCATATATTGGGCCAAGCCGGTGGCCAAGGTGGGGAGGATACTTGATTGTTCAACTGCAAGCCTGGATATTACTTTTCTAGACACCCATCGGATAGACATGTTTAATTAGGTTGCCCCAAAGTTTCTAATTACACCACATGGACCATTTGGGCTTGTGCCATTGAAGCAACATTGTAACGATCTGACTTTTCAACCCTTGAATGTGGACATTAAATACATCCACATTATTCGTGCGTCGAGCACCCAAGTGTCAGAAAGATAGAAAGTTGGGGTACAATAAAAAAGAATAAAAAAAGAAAGGAAGACTACAACATCATAATCTCATAGCAGAACGGTAATATATAATATAAAAAGATTGGTATCAAGGATTACTTTGTATACAGAAATTTTAGAGTTACTAAAACTTAAGTACTATAATCGGCCTTGACAGTTATAACTGCATGTCATCGTAATGCTGATATATACCGTACATAAATGCAGCAAAAATAAGAATACTATAAGAGGCAATCATCCAGCTCTTCTTCATAAGCTCCAAAGTGTATAGCTAAACCTGGAAATATACACGAAGCTGACCCAAAACCATAAGAAAATAACAATCGGATCAGTCTGGTACACTAGTGTGAAAAACTCAAGAAATAAGGGTGACATATAATAGAACCTTTTTTGAGACCGTGCATATTACTGTAACAAATTTCCCCTCAGATGAAACCAACCATTCATTAAGTTTAACATATAATGATATGATAGGTAATGTCTAGTATATAACACATACATCATATCAAATAGTTGCTACGTGAATGCCATAACAATTGTAGGTATACTGTCAATACCACTAAGGCACATTCGTATATGGATGGTTCTCCATGGAGACACCCTAGTAAACTAAAGCGGATCTCCATGACAAGGATTAGAACTACCTTCCGAGCAAAATATCTCTCCAGATATGATATACTCTACGGTAAACACAACTGGCCCAACGTGAACTGTGTGGCACCAAGTATAATCAACTCCTGGGCCTAATAATCGAAAGCATACTCTTGATCTAGAGTTGATATACTCTTATGGGTAAGCTAAACCCGAGATTGTGCATCCTATTTTGTTTTTAATCATTCTCGATGTCGAGGCTATTTTCGACATTTTCTACACGAGTCTTTATCACTCGAGCAGCATACGAATCCCCGATTGGATTCTTTCATCTCAAGTAGATCATTAATCACTACATGGATTCGAGTATCTCAAACAAATCTCCAACTTCCATATTCCTTCGACGAATGCTGACAATGTCCTCTCTCTTAGAATGCTCCTCAAGATAGACAGTTTTACACGATAGCATCACTTAAAATGTTACACTGACCACTCCCTTGGGCTTAACCTTAGGATAGATAGTTCAACACTATACTATTTCACTTCACAACTACTTCAAGAACATAGATCCCGTATATAGTTTTGAGGTGACTATGGGTTTTGATTCATCTCACATAAGTACACTCTTCTCTCTTACCGGACTCTCCAAAACCAATCGATGAATTCCTAATTAACTCAATTTAATTCTCTTAGAAATAAGCGAAAGCTAAAGACGTTTCATATCATACTCCTCCTAAGGGGTTCTCATTCACGAAGCCTATAGTTAACTTCTTAAGTCAATATTAGGTCAAGTTCGATAATTGACTAATCGATTATCTAGTCAAAACAATTGCTTATACAAATCAATATTCATATGCTTAACTCATTTTCGACATTCCAACTTAAATACTCCTCATCCAAGAGTGAAGCCAAGGAATTTAGAGCACTGGTTACATCAAAACCTTTCCTAGACATTTTAGGTCACGTTAGCAAAACAACTACTTATATAAATCAATATTCATATGCTTAACTCATTTTCGACATTCCAACTTAATTATTCCTCATCCAAGAGTTAAGCAAGGTACGCTAGAGCATTGGTTACTCACAAATAGATAAGTCTACCTCACCAGCTTTTAGTTTTAAGTATAGTATTAATGATTCCCATAAACAAGTATGAAATCAACACAATTAATGCATTTTCAACATTTTCTGACTTACTATTCCTCGATCAAGAGGGAAGTCGGTGAGTTAGAGCTCTATTGCTCCATCCCTACTTGAACTTCAATCTTAACTCTCACAAATAAATAATCCCTACTTTGTCGGCTTTTAGTGATAAGCATAGTTAATTACTTTTCAAAAAGGTAATTAAATAATTAACCATTTGACCATTAATCAATTCTAACCTCTTTCCAAACCATTTTTAAGATGATATATGTATAGTAATTATTTACCAAAACTTAATATGTAAATAAACAAGTCAAAAGATATTTATTATATAAGATATGTAATAGTCAACACATTTTCTAAAAACTATACATACTTAGAAATGCTTTTAAAATACTTTATAATACTTATAATAGGTTTTAAAACGTTCTTTCAAAATATTACTTAAAAATAACAAGCTTATAATTTTTTGGAAAAACAAGTTTTTATTGTAGAATCCTCTTCTTTAAAAATTCACAACTGATTCTTAAAAATTTATAAATACTCAAACCACTGTTGAAATACTCTAATATGAGTTACTAAACATTTGTAAAAAGAATGAAACAAAATACTTAAATTTAAACATCTTTTCAAACCTTTAAAATACAAAAATCAAGTATAAATGGGGCAATTTTGCACAAGTGAAGTTTTGTCCACTTTTGAGATGTTACTTAATTTTTCTTTATCCAAGGTTTTTATAGAAACAAAATATATTAAAACATTATAAACATAGTGAGAAACCCATAAGGATTTCTCTACAAGGTTCCATAGAAATGATCGAATACTAGACAATTCCTAAGTGCATCCATAGTGACTATCGTTATAAGTGTAGTTTCAAATCGGAGTCTGATCTTGTCACAACGCATCCCTCTCGACTCTCGAAAATCGACATAAAATATGGTACAATATAATATGCCGATGATCGAGTGCCGGAAAAGACAGATTATTGAGGAAAAAGAAAGAAGATAGTAGAAAGAAGGAACTAAACAATAATAGAATCTCATAATCGCAGCGGAACAAAATATAATAGTTAATAACAGATCTTTACACAAAATGAAAACATATCTGTTTTATATATTACATCATCAGAGTATCACAAAAAAAACAATTACCAACCTAACAATTTCAAACAATCACAGCAGCAGATATAAACAAATACGGTAATACGTCTCAGACTCCAGCTCCTCTCCTAAGCTCCACAGCATCCTTTCCTGTAATTTATAGTACTCGGTCTGACCCGAGCATTATAATGAAATAACACCCGAGTCAGTCTGGAATACCAGCGTGATAAAAATACACCCAAATTGATTATTAAAGTTTCAAAATCCTTTGAAATCAAAAGCATCTCGTAAGACCACGCCACAAATAAACATGTCGGGTTTTTATCTTATGATAGCTAAAACATTTTTATCAAAATCCCCTGATATTATAATAGTGTCTATCTACAAATACTTATTCAAATAGCCGAAATTGTTACATTTATTAAATTCCAGCTACTGGCCACAAAGTGGGTTCTACAAAAAAAAACCGTAAAATGCACGTAGGGAGAATGGATTTCCAACTAATGACTAGGCACCGGGGTACCACCTATCATAGTACGCGGCCAAGATCACCGTACCGAGGATTACTCCCAATCCCCTACAATACAAGACCGGGACTACCCCTTACTAGATAATCCCGAGTAAGATCACCCCACGGTTGGGATCAGCAACCGCACCACTAAGCCGAATGAAAGGGACATCTAGACATGGATGACCTCACCCTAATGGGTGCTACCCACTTAGCCTTGCTGCATAACCCCTGATTTTCAGTCATTCCCGGTTGATGAGGTTTGAGGCTAAGCGTTACCTTTTTAGAATGTTTCACTTAGAATGCTCACCGTCCACCTGACGATGTTCTGAAAACATTCATCCATACAAGTCCGTCCCGGGTTCGAACGGAACCGAAGGCACTACCCCTAATACATCCATTTTGGAATCATCCCCAGGATTAGTAGCGACTAGCCCTTGCACTTCACTGCTCCATCTTTGAATCCAAACTCGTCTTCCTCACAAAAATATACAAACCGGATCGAAATGGTTTTCGAGAAAGTAATCCCGATCCCGGTCTCTTCGAAACGATCAATGCATTGTCCAATATTGATAGTCGGTTGTTTAACTATCAATTAACATTCACAAACAACCATCAAACATAAATAATTTTCCAAATTATTTATTAACCTCAAATATCTTCGCAAGATATATTTTCACTTCAAATCTTTTGAAAACAGTTTCAATTCACACTCTGTCATGGAATAAATTTCCCAAATATTTATTTCCACTGGAAACAACCAAGTCCAACCATTTAGATTTTTAAAACAATTAAATCACTTTATTCTAAAATATACCTTAAATATTTAAATTAGACTACTTAAACATTTTGTTGAAAAATATATTTTAAAAATATTTAAAGCAAACTACTTTATAAAATGTAAGCTAATTTTAAAATAAAGGTTAAGTTCAAACTAATTTTTTAAAAGAGGAGTTACAAAATTCTATACTAGTTTCAAATAAAACTTCAACCAAACTATCTTTAAAATAAATCCATTTTATAAAATATAAATATTAATAATATTCTTTTCAAAACATAATACCAATTAACCCTTTAAAATAATTACTTCTATAACTAATTTATTAAATATTTACTTTTAAAATTTTTACAACTTAAATAAATAATTTCTTAAAACATTCCGTTAAAAACAAATTTGAACTTTTAATTTTTACTTAAAAATCTGCTCTGAAACGTACTTGGCTTTTGAGGGAACTACACTTCCATTTCAGAATAAACCATAGAATCCTTTTATAAATCCTGCTTGATTTATCTCAATTCGAATTTACGTTTAAATCCCGTAAATTTCTTTCAACACTTTAAACATAAACACCTTTTTATTTATAACACATTTTCCATTTCATAGAAATCACTCTCCAAAATATATACTTAAAGTACTAAAATACGGCTACTAGAAATTATGTAAAAGAAAATAATACTTAAGAAAATATAGGGGAGATTCTAAGTGATTTAAACCAAATTGTTTTTTTAAAATAAAATTATTAGATCGATTATTTATATTAAAATTCCCTTTTTGGACATTTAATATTATTGTACCTGTAAAATAATTGAGTACTACAAATTCTTTAAATAAATATTTACGTTATACTTTGAATAATTAAAAGTAACATCTTCTTCAAATATCCTAAACACATTTTAAACTGCTAATTTATATTTTGGAAGCTTTCTTAGAAATCATACTTAATTTCCAGGGAAAACACTTTCCATCTTTAGAAATAATCCATCTTTATTTTAAAACAATTTATACCTTCTTATAGAATTTCCCACTGAAAATCTATGCTTTCGAATTTTATCCACCGATAAATATACCAATTTATTTATAAACCCAATTTATAAATTTCCATTTCTTATTTCCATTCCAATCATAACTTCAAAACATTTCAAATTCCAAACCAAATTCCTGAATTTAATTTCCTTCAATTCATTCCTTAAAATTTCCTTTTCCATTCCCTTTTAATCCCAATTTATTTTATTTCATTTATATTTTAAAATGCCAGATTATACTTATTCAATCATAGCACAGCACAGCTTAATTCCTAAATTAATCTATCACAGTATATAAATGAAATACATCATCAATTATGCAAATAATTTCTATATTGCGAGGAATCCAGTTGGATCCTTCCAGCCCGTTTCTCTGCATCCACAAATGTTGGCACGATGAATAAAATATCAATCAAATCTTGATAAGAATTATCTCATTCCACAAAACAATTAAACATTTAAATATTAGCTATTTAACCCTAACTAGCATTCCATATGTGAGTGAGATTTACTCACCTTGAGTTTCAACGAGCGTTTTAAATTTTAAATTTAATTGAACCGTTTGATTTAATCCAATATTTCCACTTGCCCAAACATCTCTGGACCTGCTGCAGCACATAGATCGCGTCGCTGCAATTCCGACGCCGCCAGTTTCGTCGAAATCTGACAACGTATGCAATAGATATGAAATTTATAAGTTTCAATTACCAATTTAAAACAAAATTTCCTTTTTTAATATTATACCATACAAATCACGGCCGCATCATCTTCCCACGCTCGTTCCAGAATCGCGCACAACCCATCGCCGCCCACCTAGGGCTTGAGTGCCGCTCCACCTCTACTCCACTTCGCGACGATCCAATACCTCGACGCTGAAGCCCCTCAAAAACTCCACCAACGGCCAGAGCGAGGTGAAGCTCGGTTCACCCATGGCTCCAAGATTTGAGCACGAACGCGCGACTTTCCGTTCTGATTTGTCGCCGATCCTCGCCGCCATACTAGATCCTAACCGTTGGATCTCATGAGCTCGCTGAGATCTTCCCTTTTCATGTTGGAAAATATTGTTATAACGCGATGGATCGATCGCAAATTTGAGATGAACATCGGTGTGTTTCTGCCATTGAAAGGAAATAGGAGACAGCCGTGAAAATTCTAGTGTTTTGGCCCTAAAAAACGTATTATATAACGTTTATAACATTATTTTAATATTAACTTCATTTTTAAACAACTTTTTCAAACGATCTCCAAACAACGCATGCCGACGGGCGTTTATAAGGTTTTACCTATGTTCCGAACATAATGGAACGTGTTTCGGAGGCTAATTTGATCATATGTGGAAGATAGTCTTTTGAATTGAGTTTAAATATTAAATTATCGATTTTAATTTCAATGCGTTTCGCACCCGTTCAAGCAAACGGTAACTCCAAACACTACGAAAATCGAAATCCTATAACAATACACTATTACAGATCCAATGGAACTGGATTCGTCGAATTCTAAGAATGTGCCCCGGAAGGCTATTTTAACTCGTCGATGAATTCGAACGATTTCCAAAATCGTCGAAATCACTTAAAATTTCACTTTTAAAATTTTACTAACTTAATTATACATCAAATAGAATTTATATTCACATTGGAAATCATTCTGTTTCACTTCGAACCAAAATCTGATTATTTGCATTATTATATTATTAAATTCCATTATTAAATTAATGTAAAATTTCTAAATTTTACTTATCGACTTTTGATTCCATCTAAAAGTCCAACATCGCTATTTAAATCCAAATAGACTTAAAATAAATTTTAGAAACTAATTTAGTATTTATTTACCTCCAAGCTCACAAATTATCCCAATTTCCAATTATTATTATTCAAATCCAATTAAATTGCCGTATTTGAAATTTAACTAATTCTATTAATTTAACCAAAATCTTCTTACTTCAAAATCAATTCAAAATCCATATTTAACATTTAAAATGAATTAAATGTTCAAAATCTAACGACCAAAATTCCAGGTCGTTACATTCCTCCCCTCTTATAAAATTTTCGTCCTCGAAATTTGCTAACGTGTGAAAAATGCTACTAAACTCATTTACTTACCCAAACTTACTTAGTTAAACTCACTTCGCCAAAACTCCTATCTCAATTCCAAAATCATTTGTTTATTTTATCTTAAAAGTTTTGTTTTCAATATCATTTCAAAACAAATTTCCTAGTTAACTAAAATGTTCAAAATTCCCAAAAAATTTCTAACTCCCAAAATTTTTGAAATTTTTTTTACGGCGTCTCCTTTGTGCGGAGAGCGTTTCACAATATCACAATAGATATAAATATATATACATCGACCCTCACGGTCGAAAAACAAAATATACCACAATATATATATCGTTTTTCAAATTTTATCGCGTAGGCGTACCTTTGATTAGCATTTTAAAAGCAAGCGGCTAATATAATATGCATTTACACGCTCCAACTCTATCGACTGCCTCATGTACCTGTACTTACTCAAAAAAGCACAAAAGTTTTCAATAATATAAGATTTATAATATCTTTCCATATATTAATCTTAGCCAAACACCTCAATTAAATAGTTCAAACAAACAAATTTCATAATTCAACCCGTTAACCATATATTATAAGCAAATCCAAAGATTTCAATCATCATTTTAATTTCCTAACAAATCCAACTTCATTTTGTTTCACTTGAATGATTTACATTCAATTTTACTATTCTTAATTCATATTTATCATAACCAACCCAAAATTACTTCAATATGATCAACATGTGCCTACTTACATCAATTTACTTCAATTCAATTCCAAATTGATTCACAATCAAATTTTTATTTTAATTTGATATATTTGCATTTCTTTTATGATCCACTTTCATTTATATGGAAAACCACTTAATTAGATCCTAACCCATTCCAATTTATTCAAAAACCAACTTTATTTGCTTTCCTTAATTTATTAGCTTTGTTTACAACAAAACGACTAATCTCAATGCAAATTTGTTGTCATTGAAGAAAACAACAATTACTGAAGTTTATAACCATTTTAAATTAATTCCAACTCAAACTATATTAATTTTACTCCATTCGGAATTATTCCTAACCTAAACAAATTTTACTTCATCACAATTATTAAATCATATCCCTATTCTCACTTCAAGTTCATCATCCAACTTAAGTTTATATTAATATCATTCGAATCTGGATTATTTACAAAGCATACATTTTTATTTCAACACGATAAGAAATTAAAATTGTTTCACTTGCATTAAAATTTTATTACCTAAACAAACTTCATTCAAGACCCCTTATAAAGCTCGACCACAATCATTTTCCAATTTGCTTAAGTTATTTCAATAACAAAATAACTCCATTTCTTCTCACCTTAATCTTATTTCTATTTTAATTTTATTCTTATTCAATCAAATTTCAATCCATTTACAAATTATACTTCAATTTGTTTACTTACTCAATCCATTTTAATCAAATTTTTATTCGACATCTCAATTCATTTCTGAATTTATTAATAACATGACCATTCCCATTATTCTAAACCAGAACTGGGTTTTATTTTGCCTTTCAAATTTTGAACAAGCTACCAAAATTTTATTCATCCCATTACCCTTTTATTTAATTTAGCTTATGCTAAATTCATTTCCAAACAATTCTTTTTGAATTTAGTTGAGTAAGCATTTACTTCATTCAATATCATTTCAATTAAATTAAATTTTCTTTTCAATTCAATTCTTTTCGATTCTAATTCAAGTTCACCTAAATTTATTTAGCCAACTTAAATTCATCCCATTTCCTTTACTGTTTTAAATAAGAATTTAATTCCATTCAAAATTATTTATAGCATAATTGAATTTTGATTTTTACTTCAATCCAAATTCAACTCAATCCTTTTAATTTAAGTAAAATCTAATTCGATCCAATTTTTATTTCTCCATTCAATTTAAATTCAACTAAATTCTATTTCTCTATATATAAGTCCAAAACTTATTTACTAACCTAAGTCCATTCACATTTTACATTTTTTTTTTACCTTATTACAACTCTCCTTCCATTTAAAAGCTTATATTGCTCATTCGAGTCCATCTTCATCTTATAATCACAACTCCAGATTATAAATATAACACTTAATAACTTAAGGATATAGATTTCATTACACAATTATAACTCACGATTATAATCATTCTATATTTAAACTTTATCCAAAACAATTCAATTCCAATTTCAATTTATTTAACTTATCCTAAGGTAAATGCAAATATATTTTATTCACTTCCATTTAATCAAGTTAAATTTTAATTACAGGATTAAAATTTTCATTTTCTTTCTAATTAAATCAACTTCACTTTAAAAGTTCAATAGTTGATTCATCTTAACTTTACACATTATCTAAATAGAATTTTCTAGAATTCAATTGCTCGGTTTTATTTCAAAACCATTTTGAAATTATAAATAACTCATACACATCTGGTATATCAAATCAAACTTCCGGATTTCCAAAACAACCTGTTTTTGCCAAAACAATTTCCCTTTTGAAATTTCTAAAACGACTTGTATACCCAACAAGTCCAAACAAATATCATTACCAGTCTCCAGGGTAGCAATCCATCACTCTAGAAACTCGAAAATGAATACTAATGATGTGGCCATCATCATCAGGATTATTTTCCAGCGACTGAAGTGAGTTCAGTGCTTCCTTACTACCACAAATTCCGTTCAAAAAATTTCCATTCAAAAAAATTTCTCAAAATAATACTCCATTATTGTCTTCAAATCTTTGGAAAACATTTCAAACATTCCCAAAATTTGAAATTCCCAAACCTTTTGTCTAAATTCATTTGAAACCCCTTTTTAAAATTTTCGAGATTTAAATTCTGCTTTAAATCAAATTTTAATTATACTTATAGAATTCTGTTTGGTTATAAACCATTTCAAATTTTAGATTCTTATATTTGGTTATAATATTAACAACCAAAATCCAGATATATATAATAATTTTAGAAAATTATTCCTTTTATATCAAAATATACTTTTGGGTATAATTATTTCATTTACCCACTTTAAAAACAATACTATGTCGGTTTATCTTGTTTAAGGGTTTAGAAACCCATATCGATACTACTGTACTTCCCGTACCGACCAGAATTCATAAACACTCAACCGATAAGTCAACACAGTATAAGAACAATTTTTATATTCACTAACAAGTACGCTCTCATAGCTCTTAATGCACTCAACTCATTATAGAGTACTATTGACTCTGTTTAATGAGTAATTTTCCCACCAAAACCTAGGTTATCGCTAACCTAAGCTCTGATACCACACTGTCATGACCCATCCCTCTCGACCCTCGAAAATTGACACAAAATATGCTACAATATAATATGCCAATGATCGGGTGACGGAAAAGACAGATTGTTGAGGAAAAAGAAAGAAGATAGAAGAAAGAATGAACTAAACAATAACAGAATCTCAAAATCGCAGCGGAACAAAATATAATAGTTAATAACAGATCTTTACACAAAATGAAAACATATATGTTTTATATATTACATCATCAGAGTATCACAAACAAACAAAAATTACCAAACTGAAATTTTCAAACAATCACAGCAGCGGATATAAACAAATACGGTAATACGTCTCGGACTCCAGCTCCTCTCCTAAGCTCCACAGTATTCTTTCCTGTAATTTATAATACTCGGTCTGACCCGAGCATTATAATGAAATAACACCCGAGTCAGTCTAGAATACCAGCGTGAGAAAAATACACCCAAATTGATTATTAAAGTTTCAAAATCCTTTGAAATCAAAAGCATCTCGTAAGACCACGCCACAAATAAACATGTCGGGTTTTTACCTTACCATAGCTAAAACATTTTTATCAAAATCCTCTAATATTATAATGGTGTCTATTTACAAATACTTATTCAAATAGCCGAAATTGTTACATTTATTAAATTCCAGCTACTAGCCACAAAGTGGGTTCTATAAACAAAACCGTAAAAGGCGCGTAGGGATAATGGATTTCCAACTAATGACTATGGATTTCCAACTAATGACTAGGAACTGGGGTACCACCTATCACAATACGTGGCCTAGATCACCGTACTGAGGATTACTCCCAATCCCCTGCAACACAAGACCAAGACAACCCCTTACTGGATAATTCCGAGTAAGGTCACCCCACGGTTGGGATCAGCAACCGCACCACTAAGCCGAATGAAAGGGACATCTAGACAGGGATGACCACACCCTAATGGGTGCTACCCACTTAGCCTTGCTGCATAACCCCTGATTTTCAGTCATTCCCGGTTGATAAGGCTTGAGGCTAAGCGTTACCATTTTAGAACGTTTCACTTAGAATGCTCACCGTCCACCTGACGATGTTCCGAAAGCATTCATCTATACAAGTCCGTTCCGGGTTCGAACGGAACGGAAGGCACTATTCCTACTACATCCATTTTGGAATCATCCTCAGGATTAGTAGCGACTAGCCCTTTCACTTCACTGCTCCATCTTCGAATCCAAACTCGTCTTCCTCACGAAAACGTACAAACCGGATCGAAGTGGCTTTCGAGAAATTAATCCCGATCCCAGTCTCTTCGAAACGATCAACGCATTATCCAATATTGATAGTCGGTTGTTTAACTATCAATTAATATTCACAAACAACCATCAAACATAAATATTTCTCAAATCATTTATTAACCTCAAATATCTTCGCAAGATATATTTCCACTTCAAATCTTTTGAAAACAGTTTCAATTCACACTCTGTCATGGAATAAATTTCCCAAATGCTCATTTCTACTGGAAACAACCAAGTCCAAACATTTATATTTTTAAAACAATTAAATCACTTTATTCTAAATATACCTTAAATATTTAAATTAGACTATTTAAACATTTTATTCAAAAATATATTTTAAAAATATTAGCAAACTACTTTATAAAATGTAAGCTAATTTTAAAATAAAGATTAAGTTCAAACTAATTTTTTTAAAAGAGGAGTTACAAAATTCTATACTAGTTTCAAATAAAACTTCAACCGAACTATCTTTAAAATAAATCCATTTATAAAATATAAATACTAATAATATTCTTTTCAAAACATAATACCAATTAACCCTTTAAAATAATTACTTCTATAACTAATTCATTAAATTTTTGCTTTTAAATTTTTTACAACTTAAATAAATAATAATTTCTTAAAATATTCCTTTGAAAACAAATTTGAACTTTTTAATTTTTACATAAAAATCTACTTTGAAACGTACTTGGCTTTTCAGGGAACTACACTTCCATTTCAGAATAAACCAAAGAGTCCTTTTATAAATCCTGCTTGATTTATCTCAATCCGAATTTACGTTTAAATCC
This sequence comes from Allium cepa, assembly GCA_030765085.1. NCBI lineage: Eukaryota > Viridiplantae > Streptophyta > Magnoliopsida > Asparagales > Amaryllidaceae > Allium > Allium cepa. Next base: position 108,257,143 of record CM060942.1, on the reverse strand, counting down.
CGTAAATTTCTTCCAACACTTTAAAAATAAACACCTTTCTATTTTTAAATCATTTCCCATTTCCTGGAAATCACTCTCCAAAATATATACTTAAATTATTAAAATACGGCTACTATAAATTATTTAAAAGAAAATACAGGGGAGACTCTAAGTGATATAAACCAAATTATTTTTTTAAAATAAAATTATTAAATCGATTATTTATATTAAAATTCCCTTTTTGGACATTTAATACTATTGTACCTGTAAAATAATTGAGTACTACAAATTCTTTAAATAAATATTTACTTTATACTTTGAATAATTAAAAGTAACATCTTCTCCAAATATCCTAAACACATTTTAAACCGCTAATTTATATTTTGGAAGCTTTCTTAGAAATCATACTTAATTTCCAGGGAAAACACTTTCCATCTTTAGAAATAATCCATCTTTATTTTAAAACAATTTATACCTTCTTATAGAATTTCCCACCGAAAATCTATGCTTTCAAATGTTATCCACCGATAAATATACCCATTTATTTATAAACCCAATTTATAAATTTCCATTTCTTGTTACCATTCCAATCAGAGTTTTAAAACATTTCAAATTCCAAACCAATTTCCTGAATTTAATTTCCTTCAATTCATTTCTTAAAAATTCCTTTTCAATTCCCTTTTAATCCCAATTTATTTTATTTCATTTATATTTTAAAATGCCAGATTATACTTATTCAATCATAGCACAACACAGCTTAATTTTGATAAGAATTATCTCATTCCACCAAACAATTAACCATTTAAATATTAGCTATTTAACACTAACTAGCATTCCAGATGTGAGTGAGATTTACTCACCTTGAGTTTCGACGAGCGTTTTAAATTTTAAATTAAATCGAACCGTTCGATTTAATCCAAAATTTCCACTTGTCCTAAACATCTCCGGACCTGCTGCAGCGTGTAGTTCGCGTCGCTGCAATTCCGGCGTTGCAAGTTTCGTCGAAATCTGACAACGTATGCAATAGATATGAAATTTATAAGTTTCAATTACCAATTTAAAACAAAATTTCCTTTTTTTTTAATATTATACCATACAAATCACGGTCGCATCATCTTCCCACGCTCGTTCCAGAATCGCGCACAACCCATCGCCGCCCACCTAGGGCTTGAGTGCCGCTCCACCTCTACTCCACTTCGCGACGATCCAATACCTCGACGCTGAAGCCCCTCAAAAACTCCACCTACGGCCAGAGTGAGGTGAAGCGTGGTTCACCCATGGCTCCAAGATTTGAGCACGAACGTGTGACTTTCCCTTCTGATTTGTCGCCAATCCTCGCCTCCATACTAGATCCTAACCTTTGGATCTCACGAGCTCACTGAGCTCTTCCCTTTTCATGTTGGAAGATATTACTATAACGTGATGGATTGATCACAAATTTGAGATGAACATCGGTGTGTTTCTGCCATTGAAAGGAAGTAGGAGACGGCCTTGAAAATTCTAGGTTTTGGCCCTAAAAACGTATTATATAAACGTTTATAATATTATTTTAATATTAACTTCATTTTTAAACAACTTTTTCAAACGATCTCCAAACAATGCATGCCGACAGGCGCTTATAAGGTTTTACCTGTGTTCCGAACATAATGAAACGTGTTCGGAGGCTAATTTGATCATATGTGGAAGATATCTTTTTGAATTGAGTTTAAATATTAAATTATCGATTTTCATTTCAATGCGTTTCACACCCGTTCAAGAAAACGGTAACTCCAAACACTACGAAAATTGATATCCGATAATAATAAACTATTACGGATCCAATGGAACTAGTTTCGTCGAATTCTGAGACTGTGCCCCGGAAGGCAATTTTAACTCGTCGATAAATTCGAACGATTTCCAAAATCGTCGAAATCACTTAAAATTTCAGTTTTAAAATTTTACTAACTTAATTATACATCATATAGAATTTATATTCACACTAGAAATCATTCTGTTTCACTTCGAACCAAAATCTGATTATTTGCATTATTATATTATTAAATTCCATTATTAAATTAATGTAAAATTTCCAAATTTTACTTATCGAATTTTGATTCCATCTAAAAGTCCAACATCGCTATTTAAATCCGAATAGACTTAAAATAAATTTTAGAAACCAATTTCGTATCTATATACCTTCAGACTCACGAATTATCCCAATTTCCAAATATTAAGTTATTATTATTATTCAAATCCAATTAAATTGTCGTATTTGAAATTTAACTAATTCTATTAATTTAACCAAAATCTTCTTACTTCAAAATCAATTCAAAATACACATTTAACATTTAAAATGAATTAAATGTTCAAAATCTAATGATAAAAATTCTGGATTGTTAGAGATCTATACCAAAGTCCTTCTATAACCTATGTGCTTTGTTCCAAAGTCTTGTCACAAATCATACAAGTTCATTCAAGTCCATTCCAACTCCATAGACATGGATCACATATGCTTCTTGTTTCCAAAACAAGAGTTAAACCAATGTTTTTAACAATGTCAATAATAATTTAACACTTTAAACACAATCAAAATACAACATATATATGTTTTATTTTTCATTCAAAGAGGTTTGTTAACCCACTTTTTATCCAATAACTAGGATCCAATCTTACCAAGACAAACCTCCACTTTGCAACCACCTTCTTCCTCTTCCTCCTTACTTTGCCCTCCCTCTCTTCACACCAAATGCTCATGGCCTTTAAGGCTAGTGAGAGATTGGCCTCACTTCTTCACCTTCAAATATGTTAGAAGGTGTTTTAATATTGCACTAAGGATTCACTCCAAATTTTAGTTGATTTGGATATGATTAGCAATTAATTTTCTTTAGGAATTTAGAGAAGAAGAAGCTATTAAAGAGAGCTCACTTTTGCTTTGTGAAATTCATGATTTATTCCTAAGGGTATGCGTCTCTTTTTATAGGCTCAAGATGGTAATTCTTAAGCTTGTCATTGTCTCGTCCCCCGCCATGCCATGTAAAACTCACCTCCCATCGCTTCTCCTTTACATCATCTCAACTTTATGCTAATACACTTTTACCTTTCTCATGATAATATCTTTTATCCTAACTGAAGTTTCTAGAATGTTCCATGATCTATGAAGAGGTGTGTGTTTATTAGTTGCTAATGTGCTCATTTAATCATTAGATAAGTGCACAATAGTTCGAACAAATTATATCGATCGAAAAGCTGTTTACCGATAAATTGATTTTTGGTCACATTATCGATTTTTCTTCGAAGAATATATTTTTTAAACAATTTTCTTATCATTATTCAATAATTAAATGATGTCCGACGGGTTTATAAAATCATACTTATAACGCTTAATTATGTTTCAAAGCGTTACGATATTCGAAGAAGATGTGTTTGAATTTTCGGGTCATTACAAACATGCCCTGTCCATAGCACGTGGAATGGATAGATTTCTCCATAATTGGATAATAGTGGGCCTATGAGTTATAATATTTTTCACTAGATCCAATCTTGTTATTTTTAGTCGAATCATATTTATTAACATTGTCTTAATTATAATTACATAAATCCATGTTAATTAAGTGTAAAATTTGAAGAGGTTTGAATTTATCAAATATATTCACATTTTAAATTGGGTGAAAAACATGTGAAATATATAAAAAAAAAAGATGTAAATTTTAGATGTTAAAGGATGAGAATAAATAGGAAATTAGATCAAGAGGTAATCACATCAAGATCTAGTTAACATACAAGGGATGTTATGACGCAGCAAAATGACATATAAAAAATAATAACGTGGTCAACATATACATGTGTAGATATTGGAATTTATATCTATCATGTATAGATTTGTTATTTATTTGTATATACTATTTCCTTAATTTTAAATTGTTCAGTAAAAAAAATTAGAATGTTACTAAAACCTTCCTTAATAATATAAGGTATGAATATAAATATTTATATACATACATGCACACACATATACGTAAATAATGATTGATCTAAAACTTTACAATTTATTCAAAAACAATTATCCATATTATGTTATAATTTTGTGACGTATTTACAAACATATGTATACCTAACTAATTTATAAAATACATATAAAAATATTATAATTTTTGAACCCAAAGCGAATTTTTTTACTTGTACAGTCAAAATATTATGAAATTAAAATTGCACACAACAAATCAAACAAGATATCAACAATATTTTGGAACAATTTAGTTGAAACAATTCAATAAAGTCATTTAAATTTTAAATTGTATAACATGTTTAGAATACTAGATTAAGTAATTTTAAAACATAGTTCCATAACCAAAACATTGTTTAATCCTATATAAATTTTTGTTCTGATTTACCAAATTAAAACAAAACAAATTATTTAAATTGCATAACTAGTTTTAATCAAGTTGAAGCAATAATATGTAAATATAAAATTGCAATAAATATATTACATCTTAGAAAATAAATAAAATTAGAACCATGTGGCTCTTTATTTATTTTATTTGATGTTTTTTAGAGTTGGTGATTTTCAAAGATGGCATAAGGAATTTTCGGCCATGGATGAAGGGAGAAAAGTAGAAAAGAAAATTGAATGGAAGAATTTATTTTTAATAGAAAAATAGAAACCTTTTTTACTCAGACATTCACTTTTTGATTCCTAGTCAATTTTCAATTAAACCAAATTACCTACTTTCCTTTGCATGGTCAACCAACCATGCACACCAGCATGAATTAATTTTCCAAAAGGACTGTTAGGTGATTAACTATATTTAAAGCCTATTTAAATACAAACAGGTATTGTATATCGATACAGGCATATATAACTTTTATAAACGAATATAAATAATTACTATCAATACCCGAAACATTAAATAAATTAATATTTAATATTTTTTAATTATTCATTAATTTAATTAAATTGTAACATTTTATAAACAAATTGTCTGTGGATTTTCGAAGAATTCATAAGTGCGGTTATGAGACTCAAAAATGTGATTTCAATCAACGATTAATATTAAACAATTCAAGCATTAACGTTTACATGCCACCTTAGCTAATGGAGTGATGGTTTGGCTGAATTCACTGCTCACATATCTCTTGGTAAAATATAATTTCACATTTTCCTAGGCCGTCCTTTTTAGCAAGGATTATTTACACACATTCTCTTCGTCTAACATTATATCACTTTTCGATATATGGAACTTGATTTTGGTTAAAATTCCAGTATCATCCTTATTTAACTCAGCTAGTCTAAAAAAATAAATTGTTTCAATAATAACATTTATTATTAACAGTATTACTATATTTAGAGATTTTGACTTTGAGTTGACTACGGTTGATCGTGATACTAACCTTGTACAACTAGGAGGCGAATTCTCCATTGCATAGTATTTCACTTTGAATGTTTCAATTCAGACCCAACTATAGTCCCCCGATGGATGGCTGACCCTAATTAAACTATAATCGAAGTGAAGTTTTCACATTATAGCTCAATAGTGTTATCAAATCAAAAGGAATGTGTTCCTGTTTGACCTAGTTGTTATTGCCTAACTTGAAACTCTTGAGGCGAGTCATTCCACAGCTATCTAATAACTATTAGTACGTAATTTGTCGGTGCCTCCAACATCCATGATTAATACATTTTCCAAGAGCATTATGTACTCTAATCTCAATGATCTATCGATATTCTTTCTTGAAATATCTTAACTAGGAATATTAAAAATAATATGTTATTTTATATTACGGTATTTTTCTCATGATTACAACTCATTGTAATTATTATTACATAACATAACATTTACGTATTTTCTTTTTTATATTTATACTTAAATTAATTACTTAATTGATACATTAAAATATATAACAAGTATAAAGTAGAAAACAAATACCTTTTATTTTGAATGAGATTTTATTATAGAGTAAATAATTTATAGTAAATTACAACATTTCCCTTAGGTATGTAACAGATTTATTCATGTACCAATATATCTTCATCCCTATGTTTATACTTAGTCAAATGGCACACTGATTTGCGTAATTAAGTCACTCTTAAGTACTCTAGCTCTTGTACATGATATTTTTGACCTAATTTTGTATAAATTGTTGCAATGAGATATATGTTTGTAATCGTTGATGCTTTATAGTGATTTAATTACTGATATTAAATAGATAAACGTTACACTAATCTCATCTTTAATTTAATATTTTAAGTTATTCTAATGCATTTTATATAAATTGAAATTAAAACATCTACACCAAGGGAATATATTCACATATGTTTCATAATGCTTCCTTCAATCTTAGAAATTTCCTTACTTTTCAAATACTTACCTTCACCTGAAATAATTTTTCTATACACAATCTTAAGCATAATAGTCCATGTTATTTTAAAATGAACAATTTTTTGAAAGACTAGACAACATCTTAACTGATTTTCACTTCATTAATTTATTAACCTCCTCATTTAGTATACAATGTGCATGGTTAACAAAATTTTCTAGAAGACCCTTCTTAGCTTAAAAACTTTGAATTTTCATCCTTTAGCATGAGCCTATCACATTTAGCATACTATTTGGATTCAACTTTTTGTTTATATAATGCTTTTTGTAATTTGATTCGTACTCCATTATAAACCCACATTTACATAAATCTATGACTACCTCTAGTTCGTATTACAATCTTTGCACATTCTTGTTTGATCAATTGTGCTTGTTTCTTCATGTCATTCATATTTTTGCTTCTGAGTTATAATTTAGGGTTAACTTTCTTCTATATTTTGAATAACTTGAACAAGGGAATTACTTTAGTAATGATAAATACAAATAGACTACATTTTTATTGGATTACTCGATTATTGCTCTATAATGTATGACTAGTATTTATGGTAATATTACTTGAAACCTAAGTAATTATATAGCAGGAAAATATTATAAATTAGGAAAGTGCAAATACTATAACATTCTTAAACATTTCTTAATATATAGATAATATTCTCTTAACATCCTTTCGCAAACTTACGATGTGTAACATGAGAGTTTGCTAAAATAGAAATGAGCGTAATTGGAAAGTAGTGCTACTCTGTACAGTTAAAGCGTTTAGCAGTTCTATATAAGTGGGGTGTAAAAAGTTGTAGCGGGGATATAATGGAAAATAACAGAGGTGCACAAAGCTTAAATAGATATAAAACCTAATATTTAAAGTTAATTTATTCCTATTCATCATTTGTGTAAGGAAAAGAAAATTTGTTTAGTCTTATACAACAAAATCAAAGAATATCATAATTTATGCAGACTAGATTTGGTGACAACAATAGTTTTCTAACTTATATTAAGCGCTTATACCTTAAAATTAAATTTTTACTCTAACTTTGTTGATTTGGCTTAAAAGAGAGTTAGTCAAATCAAACTTTGTATGTTAATATTGCTAAAGCAGGTGACAAAAACTCTTAATTTGGTAAGTGTAGCATAAAATAGCGAGAATTAAAGTGAATTTACTATTTAATAGTGCTAAATTGAAATAGCGTGAGGGAGAATAGCGCTATGTACTATAGGGGAGATTTTAGCTTTAACTACACGGGTTCCACCCAAACCATCTAAAAAATGTTAAACCAACGGTCAAATGCTCTACAGAACAATGCCAAATACCAGATTAAGTCACATTGGTAGGCAACCAAACAAAAAAGACAACAATATTGAATCAGAAATTCGTAGTTTAAATTTAGGGAAAGAGAATCTTAAGTCTTAAGTCAGAATCTAAGAAAGGAAAACATGATTAAGGAAATTTATGTGGGGTTAAAAGTGGAATTCCAATCTATATTCATTATTATCGTTACTGGAAGATTGACACCATTCTGAAAAGAAATATGGAATATGAAAACTAAAGCAAAAAAATTAGGTTGTTTCGGAAGAAGAGAAAGCATGGTTTAGCAACATATCCACTATGCTTAAAATTTTCAAGCTTCGTACTCTCGGTTCTTAAATATATAATCAAACAACAATGACATTTGCTGTGAGATTACAGCAGAATTCCAAAGTAGGGCACACTTTTTTTATTTATGGTAACAGCTAATGATCTACTTAAGTTCTGAATATCATTGTTATCTTCACTACCTGAATCATCTTCATCATTTTTGCCTTTATCTTCATCAGAATTTATGTACATGGTGGTTTGGATCTTCTCACAATCATATTCTTCCTTGAGTGAAATTTATCCATCTCTTGAATTATCAATAATCTCAAATTAACGGCAACAGATTTTCCTTATCCTTGTGTTTGCAATAACCAATGCAAGATCCGCTAAAGAGGCGAAATATGGCAATGAGAGGTCACCCAACCAACATCCACCATGGCTCGTTGTCAAATCGCTCGTTGTCAAATCAGATCTGAAGAAATATAGGCGGGTCTACGTGGCAACGTCATGTATAAGGTTTATGGTTTTTGAATTAGCATGGACTATTGCAAATATAGGGAGAAGGCATGGACATCGGATTTGGGGAGAAGTTGTTTTTGGTTGAGAAGTCGAAGGGATACTGAGGTAGATATGACGGAGGTAGAATTAGTGGAAGCGAGACTGGAGGCGGAACATCGGATTAGGCGGTGGCGATTCAAGTGGTTCAAAGAAGCTTTTCGCGAGAGGTGGGACGTTGGAGCGATGTAATATCCCAAATTGGATTGGAATTAGAAGAATAGTTGGCTCAGTTAGCTCTGAATGGATGTAGGGTTTAAAAATGGTTAGTTCTAACTTCTATTCTTAGTCTACGTTCCTCCTTTCATACCACATTCAATTTGAAATAATTATCACACCCCACTTTTTTCATTTCGGCCTCTAATTTTTGCTGAAAATGCCGTCGTATTTCTTAGACCACGTTCAACGATGACATGGTTGGCTTGTGAACCCAGCTCTGACGAAGTGAGGTTAGGTTATTGTACAAACTAGTTCAGTCGAAGCAAGGTTAGTACACAAACCTCACTTGGACCGAGCGAGGATTTTACATGAACTTCGCTCTGTTGAAGTTTATTTTTGTCACTATTTCTCTCTGCTATAGTTTGAAGATATAGGAAATTTTGGAATATTAAAAATTGATAAATTAGTAGGGTGTGAAAGAAAGAATGCTTGGTGTGAATAGAATAAGCCTTTAAAATAGGTATCATGTCGAGTTGAACCTTTTGAATTTTGCTTCTTCTAACAGTTTATACTTTAACCAATCCAATTGATTCATAAAACAAAGCAATGAATACACAGCACGAATACGCTTTGGTAAATCGAATGACAAATTTTTTAGTAGGATGCGAACATGCTTTGGAATCATGTTAAAATATACAAGTGATAGAATAAAGAAAATAAAATAGAAAAGAAGTTGTGGAAATAAGAAGAATTGATAAACATCAAAAGACCACATCTTTATTAGATTACTTGATTGTGTTATGTAATACATGACTGTTTTGTTGTAGTTATGTTACTTGAAACCCAAAAAATTGTATAATAAAAAGGTGATGTAGCTTAGGAAAGTAAAACTACTAAATATCCTAAACACATTTCTTAACATATAGAATATATTCTTTTAACACCTGCATCACTAACCAAAAAAAATATCTTTTAGCTGTTTCATTGACGCCATCACAAAAAGTCCAAAAATTAATTAATTTTAGAGTTTTTTATTTGTACACTTTTTGCTTGAACTATACAAGAAGAGGTGTATGGTCACTATTTGAGATGGTAGTGTTGTAGCATATGCATGAGGAAATTTTTGTACCTCTTGAATGTTGCCAAAACTTTATCAACTTTTAAAATGGTATTTTTGTAAGAGCCTGGCCATGAAGAATAGATATATCCATTTGTATTATTTCAGTTAAAAAAACAGGAAATAAACAAGCGTTAATTTCTTTGAGTTCACGTATTATGTTGTGACCAATTTGTTCATAAGCAATTCTAACATAATAGAAGTTCTGATGATAAGATAAGGTAAAATCAAACTAGGGATTTTTCATACAAATTTTCCTATAAAATTTCCGTACTAGACTCAAAATTGTGTGCGTAAGCAAAAGTAATAACAAATTATATCCCTCTTTATAATTTATTATTTTACTGAAACTTGTCGGTCACTATTGTTCATGACATAAGTATGAAATACCACAATGTTCACGAATGCTATAAATATGAATTTATAAATAAATTGAAGATTGATAAATTCATTCCACCAATTATAAATCAAGTAACTTACCATATCAATGTTATTCTTATGCACTTTATTTCTATTTGAACCAAAAATGGCACAAACATCCAAGGTATGTAGTAGAGATTAAACGGAAGAAAGTAAATGAAAATAAAGTAAAAATGATCACACAAAAGTTTATAGTTGTTCGGCAATCTTGGCCTACGTCCACTTGAATGATTTTATTACTTTGCACTAGTTATTGTGATTACAAGTAGGAGGGATCACCAGGGATCCTAAAGTACAACGAAGTTTGTGTGTAGCAGCAGCGTCAAGATCATTAAAATGAACCATTCCCTTTGTATCTATAAGGGTAGATGACCAAATATCTCATTGATACTTCTCCTACAAATCCTCTCCACGAAGATGAAGTCCTCAAAAAATCTCAACCACGGATTTCCTAGGGTTGGGGATTAGTACCTATCCCTCTAGGGGGAGGGGTTGGTACCGATCCATATATAAACAGTATAAGGTCCTGCAACTTCTAGTGTTGGCTCGTCTTGATGTTGGTTTCATGTTTTCAAGGTAGTTTTGCATATTCACCTAGGTGTTTTTATGGTCTAAGCGATAGATATACAGAAGGCTGAATTGCTGCTTTAGACTACATATGGAGATTATCAATATGACACATTGGAACTCCAAACCAACACTTGAATCAAGCTCTATGTAGCTAGAGAAGAGTGCCATGGGAGTGGGGCAACTTTGAATGTACTCTTGGGGATCGATAACGATCCCTTATGTAGGGTGAATCACCTAATGATGTTTAGCATGTAGTTTCCCTTAGTCCATTCAACCGTTGCCTCGTGGTCTTGTTTGCATATGGTTTCGAGACCCTAAGTTGCCTTGATAATCATCGAGTCTAACTGTCTAATCAATCTGGCTAAGTCAAATGGCCAAATAACTTTTGTACCTCAAAGTACGTCTTGTTTGAAACATGACATGCTATGAATCGAGATAAGTTAGGATCGTCGAAAAGGATTCCACTTTGTGTCTTGAATAGTCGTTACCCTTCCATTGAGTTTCTTTTTGTGAAAAGTTGCATCTCTAATTGCTCATTATGGCGCTTGTTTGGTATTTAACAATACAAAACTGGAACGCATTTTCTCATTATTGTCTGCACTCGGTTCCATTGAGCTAGTTGATTGATTTAGTAAGAATCGATTATCTGAACTACTTTTTTTTCCAAAACTTTCAAGTAAAAGTTTAATTTTCTTTGATTTAGGAAACTGAATGCCCAGAGTGCACATGTGCTCGTTCGTGTATTCACTATTGTCATTGATTTCCAAGCATGTTTGCGTGCCTGTAGGCCGTTGCCAAGTTCCATCAAATTGCATTTGCAATTTCATCGTTTTTTTAATATGGGTAGGATTCGGTACCGACTCCTATATAGGGTTCGGTACCGATCCTGTATTGGAACACATAACATACCTAGTGAATGGGTTGCATAGCATATTTAGCAGATGCTTATCATTTTAGATTAGACAATATATGAGCTGCGTATGGGTATGTAACCTGTTCACTCCACCTTCTATTTACACTTTCTTTTATTCGTTTGTGCTCGTTCTTCCTTACAATCAATTTGTTCCTCTTCCAAGCAGTGATTATCAATTCTAGTTGTTTGAAAAATTGTCCAATCTACTCAACCCCAATGCCGATTCGGTATTATATCTACCTTATAGCCTGTGCCTCCACCGTAATTCGTTCCTCTATTCGATTCGAACAGTTTGACCCAAAATCAAGTCGAGGCCGATCTCATCTCCAACTCTAGAACGTTCTTCAAGTTTGCCTTTGTAACGACCCAGAATTTCAGTCATTTGAAATTCCTATATTTAATTGATTTTAAATATTTAAAAGCTAATTTTATAAGCTGAATAACTTATATTTGAATATAATGATTTAATTGGATAATTAAGTTGTTAATTTAATATTTTAAATCGTAGAAATAATTGGAATTTGGATTTAAAATGAATAAAAATTATTTATAAAGTTGAATTAAATCATATTTGAATTAGAATGATGTTACAGAACTTTTAAAATTAATTAAAAGTTAAATTGTAGAAATTGAATATTTTGATATTTTAATTAACGAGTGAAAATAGCCATTTGTCAAATAGTATTGAATTTCGACTAAACCAGCTTCATCGGATCTATAATATTATATTATTGTGTGATTTCAAATTTCGTATCAAACGGATCTCGGTTTGTCCAGGGCAAGCTAAAACGCGTAGAAATCGGTTTAAGTGAATTTTAAATTTAAATAATTCGATTTGAAAACCTATCTTCCAAATACGATCGAATTGGCTCCCGATATATATTCCATTGCATTCGGAATTGGGGTAAAACATTATAAACGCCAGGCGGCACGCTTCGTATGGAGTTCGAAAATTTTTTGGATGAATAGTGCGCGTAAATTTTCTATATAAGGCCATAACTTTTCACTATTTTCATCTAAACCTAATCAACTTAGGGCAAGCCGCCATTATCATTTCAATGGCCAGAAAATCGTCGTCCTTCCTCCTCGATTTCTTCCAATCCGTAAAATATTTCAACAAACCTCCAACTACAAAATTAAAAAGCAAGACGAGAGCTAGGATATCAACGGTGATGATCGTCCGAAGCAAAGTCGATTGGCGGCAAATCGACATTGAACATCACGCATTCAAGCACAAAAATCGAGGGAATGGAAGCATGATTGTCGATCGGTCTTCGACCGAAGGTGGAGCTCGATTCGAGCTTCGAGGCGCTAGCCTATGATCGTCGTTTCGATCAACTATAGGTGGCACGACCATCAAACGTGCGTGCGTGAGTGGGTTTATTTCGAAACCTGGAGCGTGAACGAAGAAAACAAGAAGTGCGGCCTGGATCTAATCAAGCAATTTGAACGGCCTGGATGAAGTATGGTTTTGAAAAATAAATATGTAAATTGATTTATTAAAATTCGTATAATGTTTAAAACTGCTTAACTTTTTCATACGAGGTCCGTTTTGCACGAACCAAATTACGTTGGGTTCCTATTCACGAGCACTACACGATGGAGCTGGTTCGGAGTTGATTGGAACTAGTGTGAATTTTGGGTAAAATTAAACGCGCGTTTAATTTTATTCGGAATAAAACGCTGAAACTGCTATTGGACGCAATGTGAGTACGACTCACTCTTTCTGACTTCCTGATATTTTTATATAAGTGATAAATAATTTATTTCATGATGATTGATGATTGTTTGGATGATATATGATATATTGATTGATATTTGGATATAAACCTGCCTAGTGGGGCAGATGACCCTATACGTTCCCGTGTATGAGCGGATGAACCTTTGTACGCACGTCTGCCTTGAAGTGGACAATGTACACATATTCTAATATGTATATTTGATGCAGGTGACAGGTTGGAGGGATCCAACTGGATTCCTTACCAGTATTGATTTATTTACAGATATTGATATATATATATATATATATATATATTCTGTTATCATATGATATATGATGTTTGAATGTTGTGATTGATGTATTTGGTGATGTTGCAGCATTGGGCCTATTTTAGAGTTTTAATAATGTTAAAGTAACGATTTCGAATTTAGAAGAATTTAAAAAGTGATTATGAAAATAAATATTTTATTGAATTTTTAAATCGTTAACAATTGATTTATTTTGAATAAATAAATGTGATAATTTTTATGTTATAAAAATTATGATGTTTTGGAAAATATAATTGAAGTACGATTTTTGTGAAATATGGAGTTAATGGTTCTGTAAAATGGTTTAAATTGAGATTTTTGATTTATTATAAACGATTTATAAATAAGATTTATAAAATTGAGTTTTTATAAATCAGAATAATGGAATTTTAATGGAGTTTTATAAATGTTAAAATGGAGTTATAAATGAATCTTATAAGTTATAAGATCTATAATTTGTGAAGTTATAAAATAAATGATTTTGCAAATAAATGAATTATAAGTATTTAACTTATAATTTGGATTTTGGCATGTAATTGGGTTATAAATGGAATTGCTTAATAAAGTGATTTTATAAGTTGAATTTTTTGTAAAATATAAATTTGATTTATAAACATTGTTTTATGAATCCGAAATCAATTGATTTTGACAAGTTAAATATAGAAGTTTATTAAAGAAGATATATCCACGATTTTGGACAGTGGATAATTCTTTAATAAAAATGTGAAATAGTAATGAATTTGGTATAGGAGATATATTCATGATTTTGGATAGTGAATTATCCTTTAAATTAAATGTTGAAATAATATTAAGTTTGGTTAGGGAATTATATTTAAGATTTTGGACAGTGAATAATATATTAAATAAATATTTTGGAAAGTGATATTTTAATTGAAGTTAAATGGTTTAAAGACGTTTTAAAAATGTGTTAAGTATCAAAACCATAGATTTGAACATTCATTGTTGAAATAGACGTTTTCGAGAAACAAGGAAATGATGGACTATAAGACTGTTGTTATAGTATGTGATTTCGAAAGGAATTGATTTTGTATAGTATTGGGATTTATATACTTATCTAATTTTCGAATCCCTATACTAGTAATTTTGGGTTGTTGTAACGATGTTTTACGCCACATTCGTTTTGACCCAAATAAATGTATTTAAGAGAATGTTTTCCTTATATAATGAAATATATACTTAATCGTGTTTTAAGTATATTGAATATTTTATAAGTGTTGAAAATAAATTGATTTGTGAATTACTTATTATTAAATAAGTATTTGGAAATGTTTTCCAATATAGAAAGTTGAACTATTTTGAGAATATATCTTTTTAAAGATAATTTGAAAGTGAATATTTGGCAAATAAATTAATAACTAAAAGATTAATTAAAATGGGCCCAGTGATTGTTATGGTGATGAATATTTGTTTGTTTGCTTTGATAGTTAAATAACCGACTATCAGACTCGACCAAATTTTAGTTCCTCGACTTGATGTGGGAACTATTTAGTCGTACACTTAGTACGTAGCCTTCTGTATAGGCTTGATTATCCTTTGTATTGAGGATGTTGATTCGTATAATGCGGAGTATTACTCCGATCTATCGAGCTTCCTTCTTAGCCCGAAGGATAGCAAGTTGAAAGTTGAAGACGTGATAAGTCTATGAGACTTAATTTCTGTGTGAGGTTGAGAAACGCTTTTGCGTTGTTGGTGCGAAGAGACCGGGATCAGATTTATCTGAAAACCACTTCGGACCAACGTATATGCAACAATTGTGCAGGTTTTTTGTGATGATATTGTTATTCCGGAGTTTCATAGTGGGGGACTACTTGTTGATCGTTTGGGGTTAAAATCCCAATATACAGCCACTAGCAGTGGTCCCTTCATTATGAAATATCCAATGCGAGGACTATTCGCTACTGATCCTAGGGATTTCCCGACAGGATGCGGTAGGAAAGTACCTTCGGTTTGTCCTGTTCCAGGACAACTTGTATGGATGTTTGTCTGACATTGTATTTCTATAGATTACATACATTGGTTTTTACAAACGTACATCAGCGGTGGCGGAGAAGGCAACTTCTCTTAGCTTAACACCCTCTTTGAGACGTATGAGCTTAAGGGTTGTATTTTTGTGGAAGGCAATTAGTAGTCAACGGAAATGGCCGTGTGGCATTCTAAGTGATGTGATATGTGATTACGAAAGGTAATCGTTACCTCATCAGGCCTCATCAACGGAAATGACCAAAACATGATTAGATGCAGCAGGGTTAAGTGGGTCATTTCCATTAGGATATGATTATCCTCTTCTAGATATATCTTTACACGCTATGACATCGTGTATCTGATTATTGTGGTTTGTATGCTATGAGGGCCCTCGGTAAAGGTCGGTAACGATCAGAGGATGATATATGCGGTACCATCTAGTTATAGAGGTGGGCCGGTCTTGTGTTGGTAGAGGATCCTTAGTGATGGTCCTCGGTACATTTTTCTAGAGATATACTGCTGGAAGGTAGTCCCTTCACCTGGTCATTTGTATGGAAATCCAAACCCCACTACGTGTTTTCCATTTTGATTGTATTCTCAATTGGGCTATATGCTGGAATTTAATCAATGTAACAATTTCGGCTATGATTAATATTATTTGTATATAGCATACACTACTATAATATAAGAGGATTTGATAAGCAATGTTTTAGTTATCGTAAGGTAAAAACATATCCGTGTTTATGTGTGGGTGTGTCTTACGAGATACTTTTGTTTTGAAAACTAAGGAAAAGTTTGGTAATTTAATAAATTCAGTTGAGTGTGTTTCTCACGCTGGTTTACCAGACAGATGCAGGCGTTCTTCCCTTTCAATGCTCAGGTCAGACCGAGTATATTTACAGGTCTAGATTTGATGCCTTTGGAGCTTCAGCAGGAGAGCTGGAGATCTTCATTTTCGTATACACGTACTTGTTTTGATTATCAGCTGTGCTTTGTTTGTTGTTTTTGTATATTATCGGCAATTGTTAGGACGGGTTATTAAAACTGTCCAAGCTGATAACTATTGATTGATTATTGAACTCTGATTGATGTGTATATATATACAGTTTCTGTTTTATAAAGATCATTGATATGATATCATATATTTTCCGCTGCGATGTGAGATTCTGTATTGTTCTATTGGTTCTATCTTCTCTCTTTCTTCTCTTCTCTTCTTCTCTCTTCTTTTCTTTCTCTTGACTTGCCGTCAGTTTGTGCTTTTTGGGTCGGACATGTGTGGTTTATTGTCGATTCAAAGGGTACGAATTTGCGGGTCGTCACACGTGGTATCAGAGCTTAGATTTTGTATATTCCTAAGCTTTGATGTGTACTCAGAATAGATAGGGACAGTAGCACCCTAGATTGAGTTGAGTGTATTATATATATGAGTGCGTATTTGTTAGTGATATAAAATGTTTTATATTGTGTTTGCTTATCCGTTGAGCTGTTTGTGAATTCTGGTCGTGATGTGGGACGCCATATTATCGATAGGGATTTCTAAACACTTAAACGGGGCAAGTTGACATAGTATTATTTTAAATTGGGTAAATGAAATAATTTTACCTCGATTATATTTTATATATAAAGAAATGATTTTTCAGAATTATTAAAGTGTATATAAATTGAATTGTTTGGTTGTTTGAAAATGTAAAAATATATAAGTTAATAAAAGCTGTTTGAATAATCTAAATAAAAGCAACAATTGTAAGAGAATAAATTATATAAGCAAATTAATTATAAAGTATGGAATTATAATTAATATGATTTACAACTGTGAAATAATCTTATATATAATAAGTGAAATTATATAAGTAAGATTTTATAAATGTGATTTATAAATAAAAGGAAATTTTAAAAGAGTGTAAAGTATTAAATTCACTACTATTGCTGGGAAATAATAAGGGTGATTACTACAGCATCATCAGTATCATTTTCGAGTTTTTGTGTGATGGATTTGCTACCAATAGTAAATTGAAATTTAAGTTTTGTTATGATAAACAAATTTGATTTAAAATCCAAGTGTAATTGATAAATATAAGTAAAATAAGTTTTGGACTTATAATATATGAGAAAATAAATTTTTAGCTTTGGTAAAGTTGAAATAAATGTGAGTTAGCATAATAAATATATGATTTGAAATTTAACTAAAGAAAAGTTAATAGAGTGAACGGATTTGATATTATAAAGAATGAGTTTAGTGAATGGAAGTGAACTTAAATAAATGTTTCTGAAAGTTTATAAAAATAAGTGGGTAACTTATAAAATGAGAAAAGGTAAGTGAAACCAATTGTTAAAATGGTTAAACACTTTTGGTTAGGCAAAATAAAATCAGAATTTGAATAAGTGTTATGAATTTGACTTAGTAAACGGTTAATAAAATGACTTAGAGATGAAATTTAAGTGAAACGTAGTGATGTTTATAAAAAGGAACGTAACTTAAGTAATGGTGAATGAAGTTAATTTTGGTATCGAAGTAAATTAATAAATGAAGTAATTAAATGAATATGAACTTGAGTTATATAAAAAAATTCAACTTTAATGGTTAATGAATTAGCAGTTGAATTTAAATTAATGAATGTTAATCAATCAAATGAAAATGTAGTAGTTAAATGAATTAGAAATTGAATAATTGAATGAAAGTCAATTGAATGTTAAACCAAATTGAATGTAATCAAAGTAAATAAATTTGGTAATGTTGGTTATGCATTGTTTGTTCAATGGATATTAATTGATTGTATAGAAAATCCATATGAAATTGAACTAATGAAATGGAAAGCTAAGTAACTGAAATCAAACTGGAAGTTAAGTGAATCTTAAATAGAATTGAATTTGAATTGAAAGTGAACAAATTTGAATGTAAATTAGTGAATGTAAACTAATTGAATATGAATGAATGTTAGTAAAATCCAATGTTAATGAATCAAATGTGATAAATTGAAAATATATTCAATGAATATTAATGAGAAGTGAATATATATTGATTTAGCTATGGATGTTAGTTGGATGATAGTTGTTTGATGGTTGGATTTGTTGTTTTTGTTGCATTTTCTATAGTGGCATATATAGTTGTTGTATTGGTATATGTTGTATATTAATATTACTTTCACATATACATGTTTCTCATTGATTGTTGAGTGTTTAATAGGTGCGTATGGCGCTTGCTTCGCATTTGGAGCTCGCTTTCGCGCTATATTAGCCGTATATGCTCGCTAATAATATATAAGGTACATAACTCGGATTACATATCGTACTTTTACACTTTTTTCCCTTCGGGATGCCTCATCCTTGACGACGAGATGTATACTTGTGATATACATATTGTTATTTTTTTTCGGATCGAACCACGCAAAGGAGACTATGGCGAATTTTTTTGAAAATTTAAGGCGTTAGAATTTTTTTGGGAAAATTGAAAAAATTTGTGAAAACTAAAGTTTTGATTTTGAGTTGAAAATTGAAACGATATTAGTTGGTTTTGGTAAGATAACTATAAATGGATTTGAAAACTTAGAAAAGTTTTATAAGAAGTTTAACTAATGGATTTTGGGAAAGTTAAACACTTAGAGATTTGGTAAATCTAGTTTTAACGAATTGTTTTGAAAAGTTAATGGAATATGGACTTTTTCTTACTTAGTAATTTCGGGGACGAAATTCTTTTAAGTAGGGGAGAATATAACGACCCGGAATTTCAGTCATTTGAAATTCGTATATTTAATTGATTTTAAATATTTAAAAGTTAATTTTATAAGCTAAATAACTTATATTTGAATATAGTGATTTAATTGGATAATTAAATTATTAATTTAATATTTGAAATTGAAGAAATAATTGGAATTTGGATTTAAAATGAATAAAAATGATTTATAAAGTTGAATTAAATCATATTTGAATTAGAATGATGTTACAGAACTTTTAAAATTGAATTAAAAGTTAAATTGTAGAAACTGAATATTTTAATATTTAATTGACGAGTGAAAATAGACATTTTTCAAATAGTCTCAGATTTTGACGAAACTGCTTTCACGGATCCTTAATGTTATATTATTGTGTGATTTCAAATTTCGTGTCAATCAGATCTACAGTTTGTCCGGGGCAAGCTAAAACGCGTAGAAATCAGTTTAAGTAAATTTTGAATTTAAATAATTCGATTTGAAAACCTATCTTCCAAATATGACCAAATTGGCTCCTGATATATACTACATTGTGTTCGGAATAGGGGTAAAACATTATAAACGCCAGGTGGCATGCTTCGTTTGGAGTTCGAAAAAGTTTCGGATGAATAGTGCGCGCAAATTTTCTATGTAAGGCCATAACTTTTCATTATTTTCATCTAAACCTAATCAACTTTGGGCAAGCCGCCATTATCATTTCAATGGCCAGAAGATCATCGTCTTTCCTCCTCGATTTCTTCCAATCCGTAAAATATTTCAACAAACCTCCAAATACAAAATTAAAGAGCACGACGAGAGCTAGGATATCAACGGTGATGATCGTCTGATGCAAAGTAGATTGGTGGCAAATCGACACTGAATGTCGTGCGTTCAAGCACAAAAATCGAGGGAATGGAAGCTCGATTGTCGACTGGTCTTCGACCGAAGGTGGAGCTGGATTCGAGGTTCGAGGCGATAGCCTCTGATCGTCGTTTCGATCAACTACAGGTGGCGCGACCACCAAACGTGCATGCATGAGTGGGTTTATTTCGAAACCTGGAGCGTGAACGAAGAAAAAAAGAAGTGCGGCTTGGATCTAAGCAAGCAATTTGAACGGCCTGGATGAAGTATGGTTTTGAAAAATAAAATATGTAAATTGATTTATTAAAATTGGTATAATGTTTAAAACTGCGTAACTTTTTCATACGAGGTCCGTTTCGCACGAAACGAATTGCGTTTGGTTCCTATTTACGAGCATTACGCGATGGAGCTAGTTTGGAGTTGATTGGAGCTAACATGAATTTTGGGTAAAATTAAACGCGCGTTTAATTTTATTCGAAATAAAACGCTGAAACTACTATTGGACGCAATATGAGTACAACTCACTCTTTCTGACTCACTAATATTTTTATATAAGTGAGAAATAATTTATTTTATGATGATTGATTATTGTTTGGATGATATATAATATATTGATTGATATTTGGATATATACCTGCCTAGTGGAGCAGATGACCCAATACGTTCCCGTGTATGAGCGGATGACCCTTTGCACGCACCTCTGCCTTGAAGCGGACACTGTACACATATTCTAATATGTATATTTGATGCAGGTGACGGGTTAGAGGGATCCAACTGGATTCCTCACCAGTATCGATTTATTTACAGATATTGATATATATATATATATATTCTGTTATCATATGATATATGATGTTTGGATGTTGTGATTGATGTATTTGGTGCTGTTGCAGCATTGGGCCTATTTTGGAGTTTAAAAAATGTTAAAGTAACGATTTTGAATTTAGAAGAATTTAAAAAGTGATTATGAAAATAAATATTTTATTGAGTTTTTAAATCGTTAACAATTGATTTATTTTGGATAAATAAATGTGATAATTTTTATGTTATAAAAATTATGATGTTTTGGAAAATATAATTGAAGTACGATTTTTGTGAAATATGGAGTTAATGATTCTGTAAAATGGTTTAAATTGAGATTTTTGATTTATTATAAACGGTTTATAAATAAGATTTATAAAATTGAATTTTTATAAATCAGAATAATGGAATTTTAATGGAGTTTTTATAAATGTTAAAATGGAGTTATAAATGAATCTTGTAAGTAATAAGATCTATAATTTGTGAAGTTATAAAATAAATGATTTTGTAAATAAATGAATTATAAGTATTTAACTTATAATTTGGATTTTGGCAAGTAATTGGGTTATAAATGGAATTGCTTAATAAAGTGATTTTATAAGTTGAATTTTTTGTAAAATATAAATTTGATTTATAAACATTGTTTTATGAATCCGAAATCAATTGATTTTGACAAGTTAAATATAGAAGTTTATTAAAGAAGATATATCCACGATTTTGGACAGTGGATAATTCTTTAATAAAAATGTGAAATGGTAATGAATTTGGTATAGGAGATATATTCACGATTTTGGAAGTGAGTTATCCTTTAAATTAAATTTTGAAATAATATTAAATTTGATTAGGGAATTATATTCACGATTTTGGACAGTGAATAATATATTAAATAAATATTTTGGAAAGTGATATTTTAATTGAAGTTAAATGGTTTAAAGACGTTTTAAAAATGTGTTAAGTATCAAAACCATAGATTTCAACATTCATTGTTGAAATAGACGTTTTCGAGAAACAAGGAAATGATGGACTATAAGACTGTTGTTATAGTATGTGATTTCAAAAGGAAATGATTTTGTATAGTATTGGGATTTATATATCTATCTAATTTTTGAATCCCTATACTAGTGATTTTGGGTTGTCATAACGATGTTTTACGCAACATTCGTTTTGACCCAAATAAATGAGTTTAAGAGAATGTTTTCCTTATATGATGAAATATATACTTAATCGTGTTTTAAGTATATTGAATACTTTCTAAGTGTTGAAAATAAATTGATTTGTGAATTACTTATTATTAAATAAGTATATGGAAATGTTTTCCAATGTAGAAAGTTGAAATGTTTTGAGAATATATCTTTTTAAAGATAATTTAAAAGTGAATATTTGGCAATTAAATTAATTAATAAAAGATTAATTAAAAAGGGCCCAATGATTGTTATGGTGCTGAATATTTGTTTGTTTGTTTTGACAGTTAAATAAACGACTATCAAACTTGGCCAAATTTTAGTTCCTCGACTTGATGTGGGAACTATTTAGTCGTACGCTTAGTACGTAGCCTTCTGTGTAGGCTTGATTATCCTTTGTGTTGAGGATGTTGATTCGTATAGTGCGGAGTATTACTCCAATCTATCGAGCTTCCTTCTTGGCCCGAAGTATAGCAAGTTGAAAGTTGGAGACGTGATAAGTCTATGAGGCTTAGTTTCTGTGTGAGGTTGAGAAACCTTTTGCGTTGTTGGTGCAAAGAGACCGGGATCAGATTTACCTGAAAACCTCTTCGGACCAACGTATATGCGACGATTGTGCAGGTTGCTTGTGATGATATTGTTATTCCGGAGTTTCATGGTGGGGGACTGCTTGTTGATCGTTTGGGGTTAAAATCTCAATATACATCCAGTAGAAGTGGTCCCTTCATTATGAAATATCCAATGTGAGAACTATTCCCTACTAATCCTAGGAATTTGCCGACAGGATGTGGTATAAAAGTACCTTCGGTTTGTCTTGTTCCTGGACAACTTGTATGGATGTTTATCTGACATTGCATTTCTATAGATTACGTACATTGGTTTTTACAAACGTATATCAGTGGTGACGGAGAAGGCAACTTCTCTTAGCTTAACACCTTCCTTGAGACGTATGAGCTTAAGGGTTGTATTTTTGTGGAAGGCAATTAGTAGTCAACGAAAATGCCCGTGTGACATTCTAAGTGATGTGATATTTGATTGTGAAAGGTAATTGTTACCTCATCGGGCCTCATCAACCGGAAATGACCAAAACAGGGTTAGACGCAGCAAGGCTAAGTGGGTCGTTCCCATTAGGATATGATCATCCTCTTCTAGATACATCTTTACATGCTATGACGTCGTGTATCTGATTATTGTGGTTTGTATGTTATGATGGCCCTCGGTAAAGGTCGGTAATGACCGGAGGATGATATATTCGGTACCATCTAGTTATAGAGGTGGGCCGGTCTTGTGTTGGTAGAGGATCCTTAGTGATGGTCCTCGGTACATTTTTCTAGAGAAGTACTGCCGGAAGGTAGTCCCTTCACCTGGTCATTTGTATGGAAATCCAAACCCCACTACGTGTTTGCCATTTTGATTGTATTACCCAATTGGGCTTTATGCTGAATTAATCAATGTAACAATTTCGGCTATGATTATATTATTTGTATATAGTAGACACTACTATAATATAAGAGGATTTGATAAGAAATGTTTTAGTTATCGTAAGGTAAAAACAGGTCCGTGTTTATGTATGGGTATGTCTTACGAGATACTTTTGTTTTGAAAACTGAGGAAAAGTTTGGTAATTTAATAAATTCAGTTGAGTATCTTTCTCACGCTGGTTTACCAGACTGATCTGGGCGTTCTTCCCTTTCAATGCTCGGGTCAGACCGAGTATATTTACAGGTCTAGATTTGATGCCTTTGGAGTTTCAGGAGGAGAGCTGGAGATCTTTATTTTCGTATACACGTTTTGATTATCCACTATGCTTTGTTTGTTGTTGTTGTTGTATATTATCGACAATTGTGAGGACGAGTTATTATAACTGTCCAAGCCGATAACTATTGATTGATTATTGAACTCTGATTGATGTGTATATATATACAGTTTCTATTTTATAAAGATCATTGATATGATATTATATATTTTCTACTGCAATGTGAGATTCTATATTGTTCTGTTGGTTATATCTTCTCTCTTTCTTCTCTTCTCTTCTTCTCTCTTCTTTTCTTTCTCTTGACTTTCCGTCAGTTTATGCTTTTTGGGTCGGACATGTGTGGTTTATTGTCGATTCAGAGGATACGGATTTGCGGGTCGTCACAGCCTTAGATTTAATTGCGTTTTTACATAAAAGTAGGTTTCCAGACTATGGTAATTTGGATTCGACTGCATTTTGCAGATGGATGGGTTTTAATTTCAAGTAGAAGGCGTGTATGGTGGAGACGAGGTTACTACAGGGAGTAATTCGCATAGATTTAAGTTTTGGGATCTGCATCAGGTTAAGGGATTTGTAATTGAAGTTGGTTAAGTGATCAATAGCTGTTGATTCATTTTGATTGCCAATGTCTACTTGATGATATTGAGCTTTTGTGTTAATGAAGAGAGAAAAAATTCTCTATGATACTTGATTGAAACTTTGATAAATATATATGGGATTGGACATGTAATTCTAGCTTTCGAATGGGAAATTTTTTTTGTTCCTTCTTGGAGAAAAATACTTGTTTTCGCTGAGTTGATATCAATGACAAGAGAAGATTAATGGGGATTTTCATTGTGCAGGGTAATAAGTTTTAAGGACACTACTTCTGAAAAATTAGTTTTAAGGACATTTTACGGAAAAAAGATAAAAGAATTTATCATTTGCAGTTATACAGAAATAATGCTAAAGAGATTTATCATTTTCCTATATAACTTAAAAAGATAAATGAATTTATCATTCTGCTATAAATTGTCCTTAAAACTAATTATTCAGAAGTGTTGTACTTAAAACTTATTGCCCTGCAAATAGAAGCCCTTCAACCTAATTTCCACAAGATTATTTATATAGTGGATCGGTAATACATATTTTCCCATATGCACATGCTCGCACGTGAATGTCTCCTTGGTAAGGGATCGGTTACGATCCTATACTTATGAGAATTTTTTCATCCTTTACATTGTACTCTTGCATACGTGAAATCCTTTGCCTATATGAATATTTTCTTTATGACCTTAGACTTAAATGCATGCACATGTATTCCCATATGGACTTGAAATTAAATGTGTGCATATGCTTGTTTGTTTGAACATGAATTTAGTTGTATACATATGCCGTGAATGTTGATGACATGCTCTTATATGCCAATAGTCGATCCTTGCATCTAGATGTAACTCTTATGCGTAACCATCGGCATGAAATCCGGTTGGACAGTTAGCGATGACAGTCACTTCGGTCGAACTCTTGAGTTTCGTTATAAATGTCGTATAATATTGAATTGTATAGCACTACACAACACAATACCGCACAACACAACATCGCATGACACAACACCACACTACATTACACTTAGCATTGGGGAGCAGGTTAATCCATCTAACAATAACTAACTATTGAATTTGATAGTTATGGGTTCCAAGTACACCGAGCATTTAGCTACAATGACTGGCAATCAAGTTGTTACATATGATGAATCGGATGCCATGTAGAGTTCAGTGACACTTTCTACTCGATATACTTTAGGCCAACATTCAGAATAACTCAAAAGCTCACATCATCCGTCAAGAAATTCTCTAAATCTAGGAGCAGATGATATTGTAGAGCCGACTCTTGATACACCTGAGGATGCTGTATTCTTGGAAGATCCAGAAGATTCAGTTGCTTGAAAAGTTAACGAGATGTCTCTACGATGAATTTGCATTAAGAATGGAATTCCATATAATGACGTACTAATCCCACTTTGTCACCGAAGGTCTTATCTTCCCCCAAAAGGGTATATCTCTTGCAATAGATATATATATACACACACATACATGCCTAGTTAGGAGCATTCCACTATTTAATCCATTCATCTGTCAGATGCTCTATTTTACGAGACTCGTTGCAGCTCAACTGCACCCAAACAGCTATGCACTTCTTCAGGGCACATACATGATTTTCCTTGAGTTCTTGAATCATGAACCAACCGAGGGAGATATATGATTCATTTATAGCTCCAAACAATGAAAGGGAAGCCTCGTATTTTATTATCTAGAGCTAATCAGCGATTGTTGAGTTGTGACCGGTGCATGGAATAAGCTTACTTACTTCAAAAGAAAATGGTTTTATGTACGTTGTCCACTCGAGTTTGCACAATGATGGTTAGTAGGACATAAGTTATTTTTCAAACTCTGTTATGAAGGCTTTAATCAAGTTGTAACTCGATTAAAGAAGTCTTTGAATTATGCAGATGTTCCATCGAGACCATCGACGATGCTTATCTAGCCGTAGTTATGACACTTAAAAACATCCCGAAGAAAAATAGGGAGGTCATGTCCCTTATCATTAACGAGCATCTATTGGCCTTCCAATTGTTAGAATAGGGTAATAGCATTGGCTAAGTCGAGGATGCTCATGAAGAAGTAGTAGGCGGTGGCCATGTACGACCAGAAGTAGGTCATGTCGATCCTGTCATGCTCCCAATCCCTAGCCGAGAGGTCGAGGAGGTTCAAGGCGATGTCGGGGAAGGTAAAATAGCAAGTGGTGATAATGAGGCTAGACATGACGATGTGAATTCAAGTCACGAACCAATGGTTAAGAAATCTTCAAACGAGCAACCACTTGCTTCTAGGAGGAAACTTGTCGTTAGGCTCCGTACAGGGCAAATTTCTAAGCAACGTCCGTGTAATAACCCGTTTTTCCGTACCCTTTGAGTCGACAATAAACCACACATGTATAACTCAAATTTTATTCATATTTTTAATCATTTAAAAATATCGTTTAGAAAAAAATCTTTTTCTGGATTCCGAACTGCAAAACCATGATGTTTTTAGAAAATTGTTTTGGACATATTTCAAAATCTACTTGACGAAATATTGATTTTCTTCCTTCATTTGGAAACTATGGATATAATAGACCAGAAAATTCTTATCTCGAAGAATTCCGAGCTATATTTCACTTTGGACACACATTTAACTTTCATGGCGCGAAATCGCGAATTACCGTTACGCGATGCGCATAGTATTGACTTGTTTTTCAATTTGTTTTCAAACTTCTTGAAAACACTTTTAAATGTTTATAAAACATTTCTAAATCATTTTAAACTCATTTTAAACAACATTTTCATCATTTCAAATTCATTTTTCAGTTCATTTCACATCATAATATTATATTATTATAATATCATTTTCAATCTTTTTAGATATTTTGAAATCATTAAGAGGCTAAATAATTTTCATACACACATTTCTACGAATTTAATTCTCATTTAATTAACTATGGTTAATTACTAATCATTTTTCTTATCATTTATCAAACAAGTTATCAACCACATAATCAATCACATAATCAATTAATTTGCAACCAAGTCATCAAACATTTAATCATTCAACATATTTAAACTTTTAAATCATTATACTTGAAATAATTTGTGGATTTATTAGTAAATAAGAGTACTCACCTTTAATTTAACCAATTCTTTCTACCAACATTCATTTGCAGCAACACTTCACTAAAACTTCAACTAATTAATTTCTACTTCATTTCTTTTGCTTTATGTCATCGACCTCTTCTTTCAAACTCCTAAAAATCTGGCAGAGCTTCCACGGCACCTTGAATTTGCTTGTAGCTCCTTGGAATGAAATCGGCGGCACTTCCTTCTCTTCTCTTGCTCCAGAGCTTCACGGCTTGCTTTCCTTCTTCCATAAGTTCGGCCTCCTCCTATTCTTCCTCTTCCTCCTTTATTTCTTCTATTTTTAGATGCTAAACCATGTTTAAATGGTATACTAATGTCTTTGGTAAAGTTTGGTGGTGTTTGGAGTTGATTTGATATGGTTTTGAAAAAGTTAGTAAGCATTTGGAAGAGAAGAAGAAGCCATTAAAGAGGTAGAGAAAAACTTGAAAAAGGAAGAAGAATAATAGTAAAAAAAAGTGTGAAAAAAGTGAGAAAGTGATTGGTATTTATAGAAAAAGAAATGAAGTGGTAAATTACCAAAATATCACTTTGCCAAATTACCAAAATAACCTTACTTACGTCTAAAGTAATCTTATCATTTTTTCAACACTAAAGGTCACATTTCAAATCATTACTTTATGTCATTTTCACTTAGATATTAAGTAAAGTAAGTAATAATTATGTTTCTTTGATTTGATGTTTTATCTTTTGCTTTGAAATGACATTTTTGTCCTTTTGTGCTTACTTTTTCTTGATTGTTCTCTAGAAGTTTCTAACCTTGTTTAGTAAAAGTAATTAGTGAATTAATTAATACTTAAACTATTTGAATATATGTTCCTATATAAGAAAATAAAGGTGCAACAACGTTGCGATAACTTTAAAACGACAAAACGTCGTTTTTCGACAAAATGCTTACGGTCACATTTTGACGTTTTAGTTAAACTATTTATTTATGCAAACCAAATTTAAAAATGAACTTTTTACTTCTTTAAATAAATTAAAATGTGTCTCTTTATATTTTAAAATCATATTTAAATAATATCAAAATATCTAATTTACAGTGTATGTAAAACTGACAAAATGCGACAAAATTTGGTAATTTCTGTAAAACGATTATTAACATACTTATAAGTATTTTAATATACTTTTATTGCCTTTATTAGATGTTTTCAATAAGATTTATCTTTTCAAATAAATATTTAAACCTATTTATTTAAGCATTTATCTATTTTTAACACAACTTAACTTTTGTTGATTTGTTCTAAAATCCAATTTTATACTTTCTAAATTATCAACTATAAGAATAAATAATTCCTCTATTATTATCTATTATATATAACTTGGTTATTTATGTTTTAAACCTTTTTAAATTTAAAACAAATAAAATCTCTCAATTTCGAAGTAGCGAAATTACGGGTCGTTACATTCTCCCCTACTTAAAAGAATTTCGTCATCGAAATTACTCAAACAAAAGTTTTTTCAAAACATTTATCTTTGAACTTAAATCCATATAATATACACAAATCATCCATATGAAATATCTTATTTGATCTCCTATTCGAATACACAACTTTATCTCCGGATTAGTATCGATCCCCGATCCTCTAGTGTGGATTTTAATCAGGCTCTTTGCTCATAAACATTTACTTTCCTTGAATAGCTCTCAACTATGATAGAAAACTCAAGTACCCAACCGTGAACCCTAATCAATGTTCGTCGTCAAGAATCGAGTGATAAATCCTTTTTCGGACCAGTGTAAACACCTTGAAGTTCCAAACTCGAATATTAGATCAACATTTGTGTGACGAAATGATCTATATATAATATATGTATTTATTAACCCACAAAAACTTTCATAAAAACTTTATCTTAAGGTCAAACATTTTATAAAGGTGCTTCTTTATATAATCCCTTTAATTATTTATTTCCAGATATTTTTATTAAAGGAAAATATTATAAAGAAACCATTTTTCACTCAAAAGATAATTTATCTTTAAAAGAGTCTTCCCACATCTTTTAACTCAGTATATTTCCTTTAAGACTAATATTATTTATGAAATATTTTATATTAGAGTCAGGTTTCGATCCTGGGACATGTGGGTTATGGGCCCACCACGCTTCCGTTGCACCTTGAATTTGCTTCTAGCTCCTCGTAATGAAATCGGCGGCACTTCCTTCTCTTTTTCTTGCTCTGGAGCTTCACGAGTTGCTTTCCTTCTTCCATAAGTTTGGCCTCCTCCTATTCTTCCTCTTCCTCCTTCATTTCTTCTATTTTTAGATGCTAAACCATGTTTAAATGGTATTCTAATGTCTTTGGCAAAGTTTGGTGGTGTTTGAAGTTGATTTGATATGGTTTTGAAAAAGTTAGTGAGCATTTGGAAGAGAATAAGAAGCCATTAACGAGGTAGAGAAAAGTTTGGAAAAGGAAGAAGAAGAAGAAAAAAAAGTGTGAAAAAGTGAGAAAGTGGTTCGTATTTATAGAAAAAGAGATGAAGCGGTAAATTACCAAAATATCCCTTTACCAAATTACCAAAATAACCTTACTTACTTCTAAAGTAATCTTATTTTTTCAACACTTAACATCACATTTCAAATCATTACTTTATATCATTTTCACTTAGATATTAAGTAAAGTAAGTAATAATTATGTTTCTTTGATTTGACGTTTTACTTTTTGCTTTGAAATTATATTTTTGTCTTTTTGTGCTTATTTTTTCTTAATTGTTCTTTAGAAGTTTTTAAACTTGTTTATTAAAAGTAAACTTGATTAGTGAATTAATTAATACTTACACTATTTGAATATATGTTCCTATATAAGAAAATAAAGGTGCGACAACGTTGTGACAACTTCAAATCGACAAAACGTCGTTTTTCGACAAAATGTTTTAGGTCACATTTTGACGTTTTAGTTAAACTATTTATTTATGTAAACCAAATTTAAAAATGAAATTTTTACTTCTTTAAATAAATTAAAACATGCCTCTTTATATTTTAAAATCATATTTAAATAATATCAAAATCTATAATTTTACAGTGTATGTAAAACTGATAAAAATGTGACAAAATTTAATAGTTTTTGTAAAACGGTTATTAACATACTTATATGTATTTTAATATACTTTTATTATCTTTATTAGATGTTTTCAATAATATTTATCTTTTTAAATAAATATTTAAACCTATTTATTTTAATCATTTATCTATTTTTAACAAAACTTAACTTTTGTTGATTTGTTCTAAAATCCAAATTTATACTTTTAAATTATCTACTATAAGAATAAATAATTCCTTTATTATTATCTATTATATATAACTTGTTTATTTACATTTTAAACCTTTTTAAATTTAAAACAAATGAAATCTCTCAATTTCAAAGTAGCGAAATTACGGGTCGTTACAGTCCGCTAATTACAACAGTAGAGAAAACTCTGTCTCTCCCCTCTATAGATACATTTTCGAAAACGGGGTCAATTTCTGTTGGGTTTGGCTCTTTGATATAGGGAACCAGAGCATAGATGGACTCCTTGCCATTTTAATCACTTCACCATTCATATTAGTGTAGGAGAGATCACCCTCATAAGCTTAACTCCTGCTCAGGGTCTGTTGATGGGACATTAGGGCACTCATACACACGGGTACATCACAACACTATATTGCACATGCCATGTGTCCTTATTCACTGAATCTGACTTGTTTTTGTTTCTTTTGTAGGATCCATGGAGATAAAAAGTATACAAACCAATCTCCGAAGGAGAAAGCAGTCTAAGCTCAAAGGCAATGGTCGAGTTTGTATTATCAAGGAAGCGGTCGAAATTATGAGTTAGGCCATCGCCCTGGCCGAGATAGAGATGACCAGGAAAGAATCAGTTACAATATAGATTGCTTATCACATGACTTTGCTTCCAAATGTCGACCTAAATCTAGATCACCTCCTCTAAGAGGCCCAGATAGGAAACTTGATCGTCATGATGACATCCCATTTGGTGATAATTCTCGCGTTCCACCTCTGGCCAATATTTCTATGCAACTCGTAGCACCATCTTATTTTAGCCCATCCCCCTAGTGCATGCATCATAAGAGTGGTTCTAAGACTTCTCATCAGAGGCCCGATAAGGGGTCTGTTGCAACTCCGGTTGTTACAGCGGAACTACTCGCCACCGATATTTGAATGTTCGTGTTAAAACAAGAATTTCCAAACATCTACTTTGACGATCTTATGTTTATGCCCAACCTTAAAAGAACCCTAGCCGAGTTCCAAACAATGACTATTGATTGTGTTATCAATGTCCATAATCAATATAATGAATAGCAAAGCTGGCCGAGAAGTTTCTAAGGTCTCGAAAGAAAAGCAAGTTGAGATTGAAAATCAGAAGCTTACCATGGACGATAATAAGAGAATCATAGCCACTCTTGATACTGAGGTCGAAAATCTAAAGAAATCCCAAGCTGAAGCTGAGAAGAAAATAAAGGAGGCTATTAAAGTGCTTGAAGCTAAAAAGACCAAGCATATTAATGAAATTGAGTAGGTGCATTATCAAAATTGTGAGCTGGGGCTGGAAAGAGATGCCACAAACAAAAACACAGTTGAATTTAAAACCAAGCATGAGCACGAGACCAAGGAAAAAGATGAAATGCTCCAACAAGCTCACGACTACTATGAAGAGTTGGTCGCTACCAAGAAAGAGAGGGATAAAGCACTCGAATGAGTCAGAGATGTGGATGCTCTTGTCAAGAGAGAGATTAAGGCCATAGAACAACGAGAAGAAGAGCGAATAATGAAAATTTTTGAGCCATTTCTTACCCAATACAATGCTAATGTGCTCAAATTCCAAAATCTAGAGTGGTTTAAAAATGAATATCCCCGACTCCTCGCACGTGCTTGGGAACGAGTTGTTGAAGAAGAGAAAGAATTTCTCCGGGGGCGATGTGGATCTTGAGCAACTAGAGAGAGGTTTTAAAGGGCGAAGATCTCAAGATTTTAAGATGGCTTGCTTATCCTTCACCCTAAGCAAGCTGTGACTATCTAAAAAGAATTAGGCGAAGGCTCCAGGTCAATACCTTATGATGCTATTACCAACAAAGTACTTGGGTCCTTGGCTTTTCCCCTTTCTACTTCTGATCTCGAATATGACCCAAAGAGGCCCCAAATTCACTGGTCTTCCATGTTTTCCCATTCCTGAGAGAAACATTGGCAGCACTCCGACCCGCACAGAACAATAAATTGAAGAAAGTATCTCATTGACTTCTCTTGTATTTTAGAGGGTTGACGTATCGTCGATTAACGTTGCTAATCTCTTTTTTTGTATCTCAAGTTTCAAGTCAGCCTTCAATCACCCTACTTCTTACAAAGGACTCTTAACCATTGGAGCAAGTGCCAGTGACAGAGTCAGTAACCGTTATGACTTCAGCAACGATCCTCGACGCTCCGGCTGAGGAGATTCCAAGCCTTAATGAGCAGATGATTACTGCTTTGTTGGATGAAGGGACCAGAGGAACTCAAGGTGCTCTAACCAATGAGGATATCACTATTACTGGAGTCTCCGAGCCCCTACCTGGTCACACTCTGAGTGATATTGAGTGCAAGCGCCTTTTTGACATAGAAATCAAGCTGGAGAAGGTGGAGACCTTTCCTATTCCTCTGTCTGTACCCTGCTAGGCTAGAATATAAATACTTCTTTTTTTATTCCTCCACCTGAAAGCGCTCAGAGCATGCATTCGGGATCTTTACGAAGCACTCCTACCTCCCTTCCTCTACCTAGGCATTCTCAGAGACACCATGACATATCATTACAAAGCACTCCACCTAAAGGCAAATGTAGTGGAGGAAGGGAGAAAAGAGAAAGGGTGAAAGCTCAAGCGAGTTGTCTCTCGATGATAAGAAGAAGCCTAGGAAGTGGAAGAAATAACTGTCCTCTCATTTGATGTAGATAGACGTAATTTTTAGTAATAGTTACAGTCTAGTTTGGCTTTCTGACCGGCTTTGTGCCGGTTCAGCTCCCGCTTTTGCTTTTTATTTTTAATGTTGATAGCACTCACACTTAACTTCCTAAATTTCATGTAACTAGCAAATGTTATTTTATGTTATTAACTCTTTGTTCATATTTGACTAAGTACTCAAGAAATACTCTTTCCATTCAATATACTTGCGATTTTATTGCTTTTAGTCATAGTTATCAGACTTAGTCTTTAGCCTGCCCTATACTTTTCTACCCGTTCATCCTCTAACGAACATAAGATAATCATTGACATGCCAAACACTGGGCATTGGTTAACACTAGTAGCTTGGGATTAGCAACTTAAATACCATTTTCCAAGATAATAATTCCGGATCGTGCCAAATTCCAATCACTAGTTTAAGTTAAGTACTTCGGATTGTAGTTCATACATCCTTATCCTAGATGTTTATTTCCAACTATGCCTAACTCCGGGGACACATCAAAGGTTGGTAAATTTGATATTGCCTTACGCCGGGCTTGGATCTCTCATTCTTCCTACTTCAAGCAAAGTATTGAGGGCTGGACGATCATGTCATGTCCATTTCGATATATGTTCCTGCCCCTAAATCGAAGACAAGAGTTGATGGGTGAACAGTTAAATCATGTCCATTTTGATTTATACTCCTACTCCTACTCCGTGAGCGAGAGTTAGCATACAAATAGTCATATGACGTCCTGTTTAAGTTTATACTCTTGCTCCTACTCTGGGAGCAAGAGTTAGGATAATGACGGTTGTATCATGTCCGGCTTGAGTTTATACTCTTGCCTCCAATCTGAAGGCAAGAGTTGGGATACAGACGGTCGTGTCACATTCGGCTTATGTTTATGCTCTTGCCCTCAATCCAAATGCAAGAGTTAGGATGCAAACGTTTGTGTCACATTTGACTTACATTTATACTCCTGCCATTAATCCGAAAGTTAGAGTTAGGATGAGGAAAGTCGTGTCACATTCAGCTTATGCTTATACTCCTACCCTCAATCCGAAGGCAAGATATGGGATGCTGATGGTTGTGTCACATTTGCTTTAGATCACATTCACTTTAGATCACATTCTTGCCCCTAAATCAGGGGCAAGAGCTGGCTGATGAGTGGTTGAATCATGCTCGCCTCAATGGAACTCCACAGGTTTGGTCACAGGTCATGGAGATTTAGTTACTATCTACACTTAATGGCATCCGTCACTCTAGCGGAATCCTTGTGCCATTCATACTTCATGATATGCCATCGGAGGAAGTCTGCTTTGCATATGCCGGCATAGCCAACGTATTGAATCTCTGTGGAAACTCCTCATGCAGAGTCATTTTAGTAAAAGAATTTCAACTCGGGGAGGTACCACGGTCATCATTCATCTAGCCTTGGCTTTCTCCCACAAGTCGTCGTACTATTTTAGCCAAATCTAGTTCTGGAAGTCTGCTGGTTGGCGGTAGTCGTAATCTACCACGTGGGTCTGGCTCAGTAAGCAACCTCGGGCTAAGCCATGATGCCTTGGTTCTCCAGCTTCTAGGAGGACCATTTGACCGGTAGTTTCGTGTTCATTCCTTCACAGCAATTAAATAGCAACCGCCCGATTTCCAATGCCCTGGTTAGTTACAATGCGTCTAGATTATGCTCCATCTCCAACATGAAGATCCGACCCATGGTGATTGGATTCGGTACCAACCTCTATGCCTTTGTGTTTAATCCTCATGGAGATCGATAGAGTATTGCATAGAATCATAGGGAAGGAATTTGAAATAGTCACTTGGCATCGTCAGTAGTGAGTGGAGGGAGTGGGGGTCAATTTAGATGAAGATTCGGGGTCGGTACCAAGCCCCCTAAGTAGGGGATTGGTACCTATCCTACACTTGATCAAATTCAACATGTGGGATCGATATTGATCCCTCGGCGAGGGGATGTACCTATCCCGCACTTGGTCAAATTCAGCATGTGGGATCAGTATTGATTGTTAAACGATGAATTTTTTATCAATTAGAAAACCGTCGAAAAATATAATCATTATAAAAATGTAAGCGCATGATGTACTATCGTAGTACGTATGCAAGTATGGGTCGATCCATGGAGAAAGCAAAATTTTTAATACTACTCAATCAAATTAACCCAAATTTTTTGAAATTGTTTTAAACTAGAAAATTATAGAAAATATGCTAGAGAAAAAGCGAATAAAACTATGATATTAAAGAGCAATTTAGAGGCAAATCCACGTCCAATCACTCATATTAATCAATGCAAAATTCATTTATAATCTCTCGTTTAAATATTAAGTAGAAATGATTGATGTGTTTATTATAAATATGGTTTATTTATGCTATTAATTAGCACAACTTAAAACATCAAACTCTAACACACCCATTCAAATTCACTTATCGAAATTCATGAAATTGACACGAAATTAAAAATAAAATTATTTTAAGCACGATCCATTTACTATGTATTAGTAACATAAACCATCAAATTTTGCTTCTAGTTTAACTTTCATCATCAAAATCACTTAGGAAAATGCTAAAATCTTTTATGTTTATATGGGATTAAGCTTTTCCTGTTCGAGATGTCAACATAGACTACCAAATTTATTAAAAAAGAAACATAAACCACCATCTTCCAAAGTTTCCATTAAGCACAAAGAAGAGATCATAAATGAAATCATTATGTTAGTTCAATATGCTTCATAAGAGCTTCATTACCCCTAAATTGAAGGATTTAGCTACTCATATTTGAATACATATTAACATGAAATGATTTCATCGTAAAAAACAATAAAAATGAGAGCTAATTTGTAACGAGCCGTAAATTTCGATAATTAAAATTGGTTAAATTTGTAAGATTTGTAAATAAATTTATGTAATTTAATTTAGAAAGAAATAAAAAATTTATAATTAATAATGAAGCAAATGTTGAAAATGAAATGAAACCATGAAAATTAAAGCTAAGTATTAACAGTTAAACAAAATTACGAATAAATTGAAGTGATGTAAATTGTTATACTAGGCTAAGAATTGAATATAAGAAAACAAAGAAAATTAATGAATTTATTTAATGAATAAATAATAGTAAATAGTAAATTGAATTAAATCAATGTCCTGTAGTAATTGAAATATTGTTTGGGAATGAAAACTTATAAAGGTAAGCATTTAATTTACAAATGAAATCAATGTATTAATTTATTTGTAACTGAATGTAAATTAGTGCAATTATGTTGATGTATGTTAATAAATAATTAATCTTGCGCAACCCCAATTAATTGAAATAACTGAAAGGTCAAAAATTGATTACATTAAATAAATTGGGAATTTAATTTCATTAAAGGTAATTAAATATTATCTTAATGTAAAATTTAGATAATTTTTGAAATTAATGCTAACTCCATTCAGAATATGACAATTGGTGTAATATTTGGCTTGTAAGCATATATTATAAGTTACCTGTTTAATTAGTTGATGGAATTAGAATTTGAAATAAATGTTAATAAAATAAATAAAGGTTACATTAATATGAGAAGTAATACCATGTCTAGAAGTTGTTAAACTAGAGTTTATTTAGGAAATAAAGATTCATTAGTGTAAGACTTAATAAATGGATAAATTGAAATGAAAGGATAGGTGAGATATTGAAATTTGTTATAATTAGGTATGAGATTTGAATTGTAAGAAACGAATATAAATACTAAATTGCTAATGAAATAATAATAATATAGTTAATGTAATTAAATAATAGCAGAAGTATTTAAGAACTGTAACGGGGGATTGATAATAGGGAACGCATGAAGGTAATTAAAGGCATAGAAATACTTGTTATAATTTACCTGTTTATTTGGTTTAATAATAAATTTTGGAATCAATTAGAATAAAGGAACCTTAATGTTATATTAATAAGAATTAATGCAATAACTACGAATCAATGAAAATTCATCCAATTGATAATAGGATGAGAACGGTGTATGTAATCAATTTCAACACTTGTCCATTAGTGATAACTTATAAATGTAATTTAACGTTAATGGAGTCTAACAAATTTAAAATGGGTAATCAATTGCAATTAATCTAAGTAAAGGTTATTGGTATAAATTAGGGTAGTAATGGGTAATAATGGATTGCTAATGGAGTATGAATGAATTGATGATTAAATTAAAGAAAATGATGTTAAGGTTTTTCATATTGGACAATTTGTTGAGTTATAAGGAATGGAAATAAAGTTTTATCAATATATTGAAATTTAATTTCCGATAATGAGATAAATTGCAATTAAATGGAATTGAAATAGCTAAATAATATGTTATTTGAAATTTAGATGGGATATGAGAATATTAATGTAATAGGCTGAATCCAATGTTAAATTTTTTTCCATTTGATAGCAATGAAGTGAATAACATAATGAAAAGTCAATTAAATGGAATTATTGGTAATTTAATTTACAATTTCTGAATGTAAGAAAAATGAAATTTAACGCTGAAATTGATGAATGAATCAACGTTAAATTGACATTCAAATTTGTTTAAATCACTGTAAATGATTAAGAAATTAAAAATGTTGGAATTGGTCAATTAAAGGATAAAATTGAAAATTTGACATAGTTAGTTAATTTATTAATTTATTTAATTAATATAAAAAACATCCATTTTGGCCACTGACTCGGATTTCGATGAATCCAGTTTCGTCGGATCCGTAACGGTGAATTATTGTAGGGTTTCAAGTTTCGTAGCGATCGGAATTGTCGTTTGATCGTACGGACTCAAACGCCTTGAAATTAATGAAGTTGAAATCAATTGAAATCAATTTGATAAATATTAATTTGAGCATAACTTCTTCATACGACGGAATTTGGACTTGAAACTTGTTCCATCGCGTTTAAAATATTTAAAAACATCTATTTTGATGTACGGGTTGACCCAATTTCATTCCGGAGTTGAAACGGGCTTTTTGGGCCACTTTGTCGTTAGTGCGTATATTCAACCCGATCCATCTATTCTACTTTCTGACCTACGTATATAAACCCGGTTATAAACCCTATTTCCCCTCATTTTCATTTGTCTGTACGTATATCTAAACTCTCTCCTCCTCAATGGCAGACAACAAAATTCCAGATCCAATTTCAAATCAAATCCAAATCATAAATTTAAGAGTCCTCAGAAAAATTTGAAAAAAATATATGTTGAAGCTCTCGACTAGCGTAATTCACTGGTGGTGTTCGCTTTTTATTTTCGATTGTCATTTTACTGATAAAAATCGAGGAAGTTTCGATCGTTCATCGCTCGACGATGAATATCGTCGGATCGGAAATTCCTTTCTGGGTTTTGTAGAGAGAGCGGAGGGGATCGCATCCATGTGATTAGTATGGCGAATCCACGATCAGATCGTCGTTGAAAATTCGATTAGGGTTTTAAAGCTACGGTGGAGGAGGGCGTTTGGGAGGCTCGGCCACGGGCGGTTTCGAATGGAACGCGGAGGTGAGTTCACCCAAGTGATCGGCAGGGTGATCGACGATCGGAGGTGATGGTATTTCGCGGTCAAAGGGCCGGTCAAAGAGGTGTAGTTGGGTTCGATTTTTTCTTTTACGTCCGATCTAGAGTGTTCGTGCATGCCTTTTGTTTGCTGTAGCTTGCGCATAAAAGTGATGACGTGGCGATTTATTTTGGGTGAGTAAATTGTGTTCTCTTTTTATTTTATTTTTAATTGAAATTCAATCACAATAATCGCTATATCTTTCACACACGATATCTGATTTACACGCGATTTCTTTTGTTAGGATCGTATTAAAATTCTGGACTTTATGACGCAAGTTTGGACGAATTCTGAGACGGTCAAATTTTTGGGTTTAAATTGGATTTAAATTCAATTTAAATTCAAAAGGTAAGTGTTTTAACCCACTCACAAGTTCTAAGATTTCTTATGTTTGTTAAATTGATGTATGATGTGATTTAAATTTATTTATGCTTGTTTGGTATATTTTTAATCATCATCTCAGTTAATTTCATTTATTCAAATTAAATTGCTATTTAATTTATTCATTA
This sequence comes from Allium cepa, assembly GCA_030765085.1. NCBI lineage: Eukaryota > Viridiplantae > Streptophyta > Magnoliopsida > Asparagales > Amaryllidaceae > Allium > Allium cepa. The sequence continues at coordinate 108,217,520 of CM060942.1, read as the reverse complement.
CATTTAAACTGCCAGTTAAATTTGTTAATTAATTATTCATTACATATAAACTGCCAGTTAAACAGTTATTTAATTTATTATTGAATTAAACTGCTATTTAATACATGTTGTTTATTTTCCGTTCTATATTGATGTTATTGTTTGAATTCGATGATGATTGCGATAAATGGTTGTTGGTTGATACTGGATGAATGGATGTTGTATTTTATATTGTATAAACTGCAAGTATTGTGCATTTTCATCTCATTCGGGATTACGGTTTGAAATGATATATAACCGTAATTTTTATTTTTAAACTGTGGATTGAAATGATAAATATCTGTATCACTTGACCATAGGATAGAAAATTTTATACAGACACTGTCGGTCTATATATATAAATATTTGAAAATGATTTCTATGGTTTGGATAGGATACGGTTAAATAAATATCAAATTTTTATTTATATAAATATTATTTTATATATACATATATAGTTAAATTTTTGAATTTAAGCTATGTATAAATTTGTTAAATAAAATAAATAAGTTGAATAACGAAGTTTGATTATTTTATATTATATGGTTAAGAACACGTTAAGATATTGAATATGTATATATAGAGTTTTAATGATTTAAATCAACTAAGATCGGAAGTTAAATTGGAAATCCATTTGGAATTGAGTTTTTAAAGAATTAAACTCCATAAGTTGATGTAGAATTTATTAACATGAAATGTTAAAAGGTATGATATTTATAACTAAATATTATTTATTCGAGATGAATTAAATAAATATTTTTAGTATAAATAAATTGGAGGAAATATTTAGTTATAGGTAATTTGAGTTTTATTTAAATGATTATGGTTTTATTATGCAAATATTTCAAACTAAATAATAGGACTTTTAATGGTTGAATAGAAATTTCCAACCTTAGTTTCTAATTGTTAATAATCAAAGTTTGAAATATATTGAAACTGAAGTGGTTTATTGAAACTGAAAGTGAATTTAAAATTTATGGATTTAGACTTAATTTAAAGAGAATAAAATTCTAAAGTCGTGGAAATTATTTACTTTATAAAGTAATTTTAAATTCAAACCATTTTGTTTTATGTACTGTTGAATATCCAAACCATTTAAGTTCAAAGTTATGGTTTTAAAGCTATGGATTTCCAAGTATTATGTTTTGAAGAGTTATAATTCAAATGTATGGTTTCGAGATATTATAAATTTTAAAGTGGTATGGTTTTAGAAAAAGGATGTATTTGAAATGATATCATATTGATTTGGTTTTAAAAAAAGAAAATGATATCGTATTTATATGGTTTTGAAAAGGGATATTATATTCTGGTTTTAAAGAATAAAGTATTTTGAAAAAAATACCGCGGTGTTATAATAACGTTTGGTTGTTGAAGAGACCGGGATCGAAAGTTGTCATACTCTCTGCCAACTCCGAGAACCACTTTAACAACTGTGTACGCGGTGGAGATTCCAGAATGAAGTAGGATGGTGGCGGCCTTTCCTTTGAGGTAAATACGTGGACCCAACTCCCATGAGTTGGCATAAGGTGGCCAAAACAGGAGCGATTGACGGGTTAATTGAGGTAGCACCTTTGATCGGACACATCCCTTCAATATTATATTTGACTTTTGGATTGATTCAGTGGCCACTTTTGATTTTTTTTATTTGGGGGTGTGGCTCGAGGTGGGCGGTAGCTGCGGCTACGCATTACCACCGACCTGGAAGCGTAATTGGTATATCTACCCTGGCATTGCCTAGTTGTGCCGTGTCACCTACCCTAGCGCGCCTTGTACGAGTTTCTATTTGTGTCGTACCTATGGAGTATCCTCTGGTAGCCTCCCGATCAGGAGGTATTACGGTACTGTATAGACTATTGGCATTATTTGTGTTAAGGGCTATATGTGTAACCCCTTAACGCTATTTAAAAGTAAATTTATTTTACAATTAGTCATTGTTATAATAGTGAAATATACTACATAGTAAATAGTTTAACGGATCCTTAGGGGATGTGAATCCCTAGCATCTCTTAAGTTACTGCACTCATATTTATTTCTGTTGATCTAACTCACATAAGATATTTTAGTTCTGACTCGAGTGTTTTGTCTTTTCAGTTCGCTTGGGTCAGCCTGAGCATTTCAGGATTCGAAGGCTTTAGCTTTGGAGGACGAGGATGAAGATTAATATTACTATTATCTACTATATTATTCCGCTACACCATTTAATTTCGCTGCATTGTTATTATCCTTTGGTATGTGAACTCTGATGTTTTTTGTATAAAAAAATCAAATGTTTTGTAAAACAGTTTTATGAACTATATATTTGATTATTATATTTTATCCTTCCGCTGTGAGATTTTTTTATTTCTTTCTTTTTTTTCTTATTTACCCCATAACAATCCGCCCTTCTGTATGGTTTGAATTGGCACGTGTGTCGATTTGAAGCGTGCGAAAAGGCTGGATGTATCAGAGCTTTGGTTTAGCGATAAACCTTAGCTTTGTGGGGTTTGACTCTTTATTAATAAGGTAGTAATACCCTATGGGAGTCGCTGAATGTATATATATGAGAGAGCGTATTTGTTAGTGTTATAGAAGGGTTTTAATATTGTGTTAATCTGTTCCATTTTGTATTGCTAAATTCTGGTTGATGCATGGGACGCTATGACATCAATAGGGATTTCTAAACACTTAATAGGACAGATCGACATAATATTTGGTTTTAATATAGGCGAATGAAATAGTTTGCCTATTATATTTTCTATATATATAAAGGAAATTTTTATAAAGGTTATATTTGGTTGTATTATATTGGTTGTTAGGTAATGAAATTTTTAAATAATGGTTGAAATAAGATTGAAATAAAATAAATGAAAATTGGGAATTTAGAACTTAAGTTCCGGGGTTTTGAAAATTTCGTTTGAACGATTTTGGAATTTAATGATAATATTATTTAGAAGTATTTTCTGATATAAATATTTCAATATAATTTGAAAGAAATGTTTTAAAAAAGATTTTGGAAAATTTTAAGTTCTTACTTCCTTCTCTGTCGCTAGAAAATAATTCCGGTGATGGCGGCCGCATCATCGACATTCATTTTCGAGTTTCGAAGTAGGAAGGTCACTGTAGTAGTTTCACTGCAGATTTATTTTCATAAATCAATATAAATTTTAAATTGTTTTAAATGTAATGGGATATATATATATATATAAACTGTAAGTATACATTCATCTATTATTTTAAAATAATTTGAAATTAAACCCGGAATTTAAATTCTTTAGTTTCCATTATTAATGGTTTTAATTAGTGAAAAGGAATTTAACTAATAATTGGAACCTAAAAATAAAATAAGAGATTTAATGCTAGGGTATAAATGGTATTAAATGAAATTTAAAACTTTAACCTATGAAGTAAAGGATATAATTATTGAACATTAAATTATTTAGAAGAAATAGAATAAATTTGTATAACATTCAAATTACATCCTTAAAAACATATATATAACTTACCGAATATTAAAAGTTGAAATGTTTAATAAGAAAATGTAATGGAAGTGGTACAAGTAAAAGTATGTAATGAAGTGCTCAATAAAATTTCTTTTATTCTTAAGAACTGATGTTGTAATAGTTATAAACCTAAGTTATAATGGAAATCTTACTATAATAAATGTGATAGTAGGTAAATGTTGTAAGTAATTACAGACTTAAGTAAATGTTGAAGTTACTTATTTTGAAAATAAGTAGAAAGATGAATACTGTAAATAAATGAAATTAAGCAGTGAATAAAGGAATGTAATATAATAAAAGAAAATTTACATGGTATGAATAAATGAGAATAAATAAAAGTAAATTTTGTAAGAAATAAATGTAAAAATAAAAAGATAAATCATTATATGAAAGAAAAGAAATCAAACAACTAATGTATGAAATGAAATTATAATAAGTAAGTTGGATTTGTTGTTTGGAATTGTTGTTGTTTTGGTTTATGGTGGTTTGGGCAAGGATACTTTAAATCTGTTTGGAAGGTATGAATAATCTATTTAGTGTCACCTAAGACTGTTGAGTGAAGGGTACACTTAGTAGTTTATTTTTCATTCCTTACAAATTAAAGTTTTGAACCCAAACAACTATTTGTTTGTGTGATATGAATGAATGTTTGATTTGTGTTGATTCTATGTGATGGTTGTATGACTTGTTGCAAATGATTGATGTTGTATTGATTTGTTTGTTATTGATTGAAACAACGCTAAATATTTCATTTTATATAATTGTCAACTTTATTGGATTATATGAGTGAAATATAAGTTATGGAAACAATTGCTACTGCTTTTGGTTCCACAAAATAAGCGTTAATAGCCTGACTAATATGTATGTTTTCGGATTACGGTTTATAGCGTTATTATATTATTTCCCCGCTTGGAATATATATTATTTTGGTAAATATATGTTGTATATTGTTATATTGATATTATATTTTCTCCCGAGCCTCCCCGTACAAAGGAGACTCTGCCGAAATTTTCCGTAAATTTTGGACTTAGAAATTTTTGGAAATATTTTTCGAACTTTATTAATTTAAGTATAAAAAGATTTAATGGTTGTAAATTTGTATATTTTATTTAAATTAATTGATTTCGTAAATTTATTTGTCAGTAAATTTAATATTTTAAATAAAATATATTGATTTCCTAATTCTTCTTTTCCCTTCTTTTCCTTTTCGGGGACGAAAAGTTTTAAGTGGAGGAGAGTGTAACGACCCATAAATTTCAATTATTAAAATTGATTAAATTTGTAAATAAATTTATGTAATTTAATTTAGAAAGAAATAAAAAATTTATAATTAATAATGAAGCAAATGTTGAAAATGAAATGAAACCATGGAAATTGAAGCTAAGTATTAACAGTTGAAATAAAATTATGAATAAATTGAAGTGATGTAAATTGTTATTCTAGGCTAAGAATTGAATATAGGAAAACAAAGGAAATTAGTGAATTTATTTAATGAATTAATAATATTAAATAGTAAATTGAATTAAATCAATGTCCTGTAGTAATTGAAATATTGTTTGGGAATGAAAACTTATAAAGGTAAGCATTTAATTTACAAATGAAATCAGTGTGTTAATTTATTTGTAACCGAATGCAAATTAATGCAATTATGTTAATGTATATTAATAAATAATTAATCTTGCACAACCCCAATTAATTGAAATAACTGAAAGGTCAAAAATTGATTGCATTAAATAAATTGGGAATTTAATTTCATTAAAGGTAATTAAATATTATCTTAATGTAAAATTTAGATAATTTTTGAAATTAATGCTAACTTCATTCAGAATATGACATTTGGTGTAATATTTGGCTTGTAAGCATATATTATAAGTTGCATGTTTAATTAGTTGATGGAATTAGAATTTGAAATAAATGTTAATAAAATAAATAAAGGTTACATTAATATGAGAAGTAATACCATGTTTAGAAGTTGTTAAATTAGAGTATATTTGGGAAATAAAGATTCATTAGTGTAAGACTTAATAAATGGATAAATTGAAATGAAAGGACGGGTGAGATATTGAAATTTGTTGTAACTGGTTATGAGATTTGAATTGTAAGAAACGAATATAAATACTAAATTTCTAATGAAATAATAATAATAATATAGTCAATGTAATTAAATAATAGCAGAAGTATTTAAGAACTGTAATGGGTTATCGATAATAGGGAACGCATGAGGGTAATTAAAGGCATGGTAATACTTGTTATAATTTACCTGTTTATTTGGTTTAATAATAAAATTTGGAATCAATTAGTGTAAAGGAACCTTAATGTTATATTAATAAGAATTAATGCAATAACTACGAATCAATGAAAATTCATCCAATTGATAATAGGATGAGAACGGTGTATGTAATCAATTTCAACACTTGTCCATCAGTGATAACTTATAAATGTAATTTAACGTTAATGGAGTCTAATAAATTTAAAATGGGTAATCAATTGCAATTAATCTAAGTAAAGGTTATTGGTATAAATTAGGGTAGTAATGGGTAATTGTAACGACCCAGGATTTTGAATAATTTAATTTGCAAATATTTAATTAATTTTAAATATTTGAATGATGGTTTGGATTGAATTTTCAATATAACTTTGAATTTGACGATTAAATTATAGAATTTAATCTATTGAAGTTGAATAAAAATTTGAATCTTCAATTCAAAGCCGATTAAAAATATTTCAAAGGCTTGTAAAATTCATATTGATAATATTGAAGATAATAGAAGCTTCAGGATTTAATTTGGAAGTGAATTGTTCAGTTTTGAAATTAAATCGTTTGAATCGATATTTAAAAATAGCCGTCCGAGGCACAGTCTCGGAATTCGACGAAACCAGTTCCAGTTGGTCCGTAATATTGAATTATTACCGGATTTTAAATTTCATATTTTTTGGAGTTGATATGTGAGCACACGGTTAGTAAACGCATTGAAATTTCAACGAATTCAATTTAAATTTAAAAATTTAAAATTAGTCAACTTAACACACGTTATTTTCCCTAGCCCTACGCCTAACATCACGCCAAGAATCACGGGAGAAATCGTGCTGAGCATGTTCGTTCAACCTTATAGACATCCCTCCCCCCTCGTTCAAAAAAAAAAAATCGAATTAAAATGGTGACCAGTTCGATTCTTTTCCCCGTTCCCTTCTTCTATCTCCACTTCGATTGCCCAGCTTCAAAACGAAATTAATTGGTATAAATTAGAACTAATAATGGAAGGAGGTTAAACGAACGATCGTTCGTTCAAATATATAAAAAAAAGGGGCAAAAGCATCGCGAGTTGAAAAAAAAAAAAATCGAACTCGAGGCTGGATTAAATCGCGATCGAGTCGCTGGAGGAAGGAACGCGCGCTCGCGCGTACGCGTGCGTGTGCACGTGGGGGATTGAAAATCGCGAGCGACATGGTGGGTACTCGCGTTGATGGGTGTGGCAGTGGTCGCGGCCGCGTGTGTAGGCGATGGACGGGGGGTTTGTGTTCATGGCAGTGGCATTCGCGAGGCGGCGTTAGGCGGCGGCGCACGAGGTGATGGAGGGCGACAAGGTGGGCTCGCGACTGTTCGTGGATGAAGCGGCGGCGATTTGGGACTGCGACGAGGGGTCAATCGAAGTTGCTGTAGGTAATTTTTTTTACCAATTTGTTAATCTGTAAGTATAAAAGTGAATTTACAGTAAAGAAAAATATAAAGGTTAATATATCAATACAAATTTTACATACATATCTTCATTTGCCAATTATTTGAAAATATGGGATTAAGGTATTTACAAATTTGTTTCCAGTTAATTTGAATTTGAAAAAAAAATTGTGCAGAAAAACAGTGAGATTTTCTCATGCCTAGGGCTCGCGATTTGCAGTGAGGTAGTTTTAAAAAAGAAAAAAAAAAGAAAAATTTGTTTTTCAAAAATTTACATTAAGTACAGGTTTAAACAGAAACAAAGATGTGAATAACAAAGGAATTTTTTTTTTATAAGCATGAATTTTTATTTACTAAGTTATATTATAAATAATTTATTAAGGTGATTAAAGTGGTTAATAAGCTTATTTGAAATTATCTAGTTATTAAAGATATTTTAAAAAGGAAATTTAGTTTTAGATTTTAAATTATAATTGAATAAAAAAAAAGATTTGAAAGGGAATTTGGAATTTTAAAGGAATTTATAAAAGAAGATATGTTTAAAATTAAATTTATTTGTTAAAACAAAATTATCAGTTAATTATAAATTTAGCTTCAAATGAAAAATATTTTATTAAAGAAAATTTGTTAAGAATTCAAATTATTTGATAAAATGATTTATTAAAGGAAATTTAGTTTTTAAATTTAATTTTTTGTTAAGTAAATGTTATTAAAGGGAATTTAATCATTAGTCTAAATAAAATTTATAAACAAAAAATAATTAGTTAACAGAAATTTGGTTAAAAGGAAAATAATTTTATTAAAGAAAAATTAGTTGATTTGAATTTATAAAAAGGAAATTTAGTTCAATTAGAAATTTCTGGCTGGAATTATTTTAAAAGGAAAAAAAAAATTTTTGTTAATTTAATTTATTTAAGTAAATTTAGTTAAAATTTAATTTGAATTAGACAAATTGTTAAGAGTAATATGCTTGAAATTAAAAGGAGTTAGTTTGATGTAATAAATAGGAGAAATTTATAAAAGGGAAATTTAATAATTAGTTAAATAAAATTATTAAAGGAATTGGTTTAGAACAAAACCATTGAATAATTAAAACAATCAAAAAAATGAAAATTTAACAGTTCGGTTGATTCGAATATTAATAAATTGTGTAAATATCTATACAAGGTATAAATCAAGAAAATCGAGTCAAGATGGGAAATTGGATTGCAAATAAAAGCTAAGGTGAGAACTTTTCACTCAAAAGGAATTTTATTGTTTATTTAAATTTTAAATAGTTAGATTTAAAATTTGCTTGACTGTGTTGATTGAATAATTGAATGATGATTGATATATATATTGGATGTGAATAGACCCTATACGCCGTTAGTAAGCGGAGGTTATTTATTACACACATATACCGCGATATTCCACCTTGAAGTGGAATTGGTATTATATTATATATAGCAATATATATATATTGGCATATGTATATATTGCAGTTGATTGATTTCCCGCATTTTCTTTTAGCGGATGAGACCCTATTGCGCCGTTAGTAAGCGGATATATATTTATAAAATCCCATGTACCGCGATATTCCATCTCGAAACGGAATGGTATTGTGCTAATGTCTGTGGATGCAGGGAAACAGGTTGGAGGGATCCAACTAGATTCCTCACAAATATTTATTTGATTTCATATATTGTGATATTTGATTGTTTATCATGGATGATATATGATGTTTGAAAAGTCGTGATTGACTATTGATGTGTTGCATCATCGGATCCAAATTTGAAGTTTAAAAATAACGATTTTTGATTTCTAAAGTGATTCTTGGAAATACACGTTTATAAAATATTTTTGGAATTGATTCATCTTAAATAAATAAATGTTATAATTTTAATATTATGAAAATTATGATTTTTGAGAAATACAGTTAAAAGTTGATTTTTGAAAATATGGGATTAGTGATTTTATAAAATAGTTTGAAATGGGAATTCTGAATTTTTTATAAGAAGTTTAAAATAGGATTTATAAAATTTTTTATTTTATAAATCAGAATGATGAAAATTATGAAAGAGTTTAAAGATGTTTAAAGTAATAATATAAATTGATTTATATTAAAAGATTTATAAGTTGATATTTATAAATTTAGAATATCTTGAATTATAAAACGAGCTTTTATAGGTGATAGAATGATTTGTAAATGAATTTCATAAAGGAATGAAATCTATAGAATTTATGAAATTTGATTATTTTATAAATTAGAATGATGAAACTATAAGGAGCTGAAAGACGTTTTAAATAGTAATATAAATTGTTTTATATTAAAAGATTTATAAATTGATATTTATAAATTAAAAATATTGGAATTATAAAACGAGCTTTTATAAGTATTAGAAAGAATTGTGAATGAATTTCACTAATGAATGAAACTTATAGAATTATAACGGTGAAGTTCTAAATAGAATTTTATAAATAAAATTTATAAAGTTATTTAGGAAATAGATGTGGATAAATAAATGAATCTTAGAAGTTATAAGATTTATAGATTTGGGAAGTTTGAAGGAATGATTTTGTAAATAAATAAATTATAAGTATTTGACTTATAATATGAATTTTTAGTATATCATTGTGATATGAATTAAGATAGGTTAATAAAGGAATTTATAAAAAGGAGTTGTTATAAAATAAATAGAAATAGAATTTATAAACATTGTTTTATAAATCCGCAACGACTTATTTTGATAAGGAATTGTTGTAATTTATTTATGGAATTATATTCATGTTTTAAACAGTGAATAATTCTTTAAAATAAAATGAATAGAAGTGATGAAATTTATTAACAAGTGTATTCACGTTTTTGAATAGTGAATATTTTGTTAAAGAAATTATTTTAGATGTGATGTTTTAAATAGAATTAAAATGATCTAAAGATGTTTTAAACTGTATTGAGATTCGAAACCATAGATTTCAACATTTATTGTTGAAATAGATGCTTTCGAGAAATAAAAGGAAATGGTGGACTATAGCACTGTTGTTATATTAAATGATTTCCGAAAGGAAATGTTTTTGTATAGTATTGGGATTTATATATCTATTTTAATTTCGAATCCCTATACTAGTGATTTTGGGTTGTCGTAACGATGTTTTACGCGATATTCGTTTTGACCCAAATGAATATGATTAAGTGAATGATTTCCTTAAAAGAATGAAATATATACTTAATTTCGATTAGGGTATATTAAATATTTTCTAAGTATAGAAAATAAAAAGATCTGTGAATTACTTATTTTTAATAAGTATAGAAATGCTTTTCCAATATTAAGTGAATATTTGAAATTTATCTTTTTGAAGATAAATTGAAAATGAATATTAGAAATTTAATGGAAATCGTATATTCATAAATATTTTGGAACGTAAATTCAATATGGAATTTATAAATGAAATTTGGAAAATGAGTTTAAAAATAAATATTGATTTATTTTTAAAAGAATGGAGAATGAATATCTTATAAAGATATTTTTGGGAAATAAATAATTTGGAAAATTATTTGAAATCTGGTGATGTTGGCATATCTATTGATAGTTCAATAACCGACTATCAATATTTACCTTTAAATAGGTATTTGTTGTGATTTGTTTGAAATTGAATGCCACACTTGTTTTTTTTTAAAATAAGCGCTCACTATTCGGGTTAACCGGGAAAGGACCTTGGGGTCATATAACCCATTCCGAATATGTGATACGTCGTTATGAATTGCATTCGAAGATCGGTGTTGAAGACCGGATATTTTCGAAAGCGAAAGGGTTTCTTGTTGATTGTCTCTGCACTGGCTGATCCCTGGTATTGAGATCTCCATATGTGATGGGAAATCCTAACGTGATTAGAGATTATTCGGATTGCAAGGACTTCTTTGAAAGTGCCTTCGGTTCTGTTCGAGCCCGGAACAGACTTGTATGGATTGTGTGTCTGACATTACAAGTTGAGAATGTAAAGCCGATTTCTTTCAAATATATTTCTGTGGTGGTGGAGAATTTATTCTTTTAGCTTAACACCCTTCTCTGAGACGTACGAGCTCAGAGGTTATATAGTTGAAGTTATCAGCGATATATTCCCAATTTGGTAATGTGACATGCTGAGTGTTGCTGTAAATGATCATTGTGTTGATTATTTGTGATAGGATCATTTATTTGATCGTCTATCTTAGTGATCATTGTGTTGATCATTTGTTGACCCAAAGCATGGCTTTTGTATAAAGTATGTTTTAGTGGACGTGACTTCGTCGAGCCTCACACCCCGGAAATGGTCAAAACAGGAAAGATGCAGCAAGGTTATGAGGGGTAGCACCCTTTAGGGTATGTACATTTCCTTCTGGATAGAGGTGGTATCATGGTATGGAGCCCAGATATTTAACCTATGTGGTTACTACGAATTTATTACTTTGTGGTTGTTGGCTATCGGGATCCCGTGAGAAAGGTCGTTTACGATCGGGGAATGGCGTGCTCGTGTCAGTAGTTACCCAGTTAGGGGTAACCCGGCCTTGTGTTGGCAGAGTTCCGGTTTGGTTCTCGGGGATGTCTTTCCAGAGGCATTCTCATGTGGCAATGGGAAGTTCCTTGGCCTGACCATTTGTTGGAAATCCAAAGAAACAATACGTGACTTGTACGGTTTTAGTTGTAGAACCTATCATTCACTTATGGTGTCGCAACACTGTTTGGATGGTAGCTATAGTAGGCATACGATAATGGTCGTATGTTGGCTAAGATTTATATTCTACTTTCAAAATAAATTTTTCTCTACACTATGCACTAGTAATAATATCAAATGTTCTTTTTAATGCGTATCAAGCATCTTTGACTATCATAAGGAGAAATCTCCTCCGATTCTGCGTTTGCATGTGTGTGTGTGCGGGAGGCCTTATGGTAGTCTCATTTTTAAAAGCATTGCGAATTGAAATAAAAATATCTCTCTATTTTGATTTTAAAGATAAATAAACTGTTTTGAGTTCTCACACCAGTCACATGACTGACTTGGAGTTTATTGTTTTCCTTCGTAAACTCTGGGTGCCCACCAATTTCCACACGGGCAGTCAAGAGTTAAGGTTTATCAGGATATTTTGGATATTCAGGAATTGCTGGAGGCAAGCTGGATGGCATGGCGTATTACTAGCTATATAGTATTTCTTTTTCCGCTGCACCACTGTTTGATGTTGATGTTGTACACTCTGATGATATGATGTAATGTAATGTGATGTAATGTAATAACTGATATAGTTCTTTGTTTAAAGATTATTCATTTATTATTATATGTTGTTCCGCTGCGAATTGTGAGATTCTGTTATTGTTCTGTCGTTTTCTGTTCCGTTCCATTTTCTATTCTCTTTTCTCTTTTCTCTTTTCTTTCTATTTTAAAATTTTCTATTCTTTCTTCTCTCCATCTTCTACCTTCTTCTCTTCTTCTTCCTTTCTTCTTTCTTAAACCCATAACATTTCGGTTTTTTCGGCCTTCGATTTCTCGGCAGTCGATAAAGTGAGTGTCGATGTTGAATTTTCGAAAGTCGAAAAATCTCGTCTGTTACATTTGGTATCAGAGCTTATGGTTAAGCGACAACCATGGTTCTGTTGGGTGTTACTCGTTAGAGATAGAGTCAGCAGTACTCTAGAATGAGTTTGAGTGTAATAATAGATATGAGAGCGTATTTGTTAGTGAATATAAAATTGTTTTTGAATCGGGTAAATAAAGTAATTTTGCCCAAAACTATTTTTGTATAGAAAAGAAATGGTTTTCTATGGATTATTATAGTATATGGTTGCATGATTGTTAGGAAGTGATAATATTGAATTATTATCATTAGTATATGGAATAAAATAAGATGGATTGGATTCAAGAAAATTAACTTGATAATTTATTCATTTGTAAAATAATTTCAAATGGAATGAATTGAATATTAAAATGAATTACCAAATGAAAGTAAATCGATAGAATTCAATATTTAGAATTGAGAATTAAATTCGAATGGAATTTCAAATTGTGAATTGAATTCAAATGGAATTTAAATAGTGAATGAAATTGAATTGAAATGTAAAATTGAATAAGAATTGAATATGTAACTTCAATAGTGAAATAAAAATGTATAATCAGCATATGTTGAAAATTTTGTAATTGGCAAAATGGTTTGAATGTTGGAATTGGATGCTACTACTACTAGAAGGTTATACAGGTATATAAAGGAATTGGGATTTTGATTTCAAAGATAAAATTGAATTGCTCGACAAAAAGGTACGTATTTGAATTTCAGTATGAGATTTGATGACTTTCTTCTCTAGCCACTTGGCTTTTCTCTTTTCTTTTTGATTCTGAGGGGCCGTGGTGCCATTTTGTAATCGTACCGAGCTAGCCGCGCAAAGGAGACGCTGGCGAAATTTTTCGAAAATTTAGGGTGTTAGAAAAATTTTGAGAAATTTTGAAAGTTTGAAATTTGAATTTGAATTTAAACTTGAATTGTTAGGAAAACAATGTTGTTTGAAACTTATAATTGGAATTGGAAAGCTAGTTGAAATGATAATGAAACTCTAGTAAAAAGATTTAGGCTAGTAAGTTGATTAAACTATTTGGATTGTGAAAAATAATAAATGGGATAAGGGCATTCTTCTTAACTTGTAATTTCGGGACGAAATTCTTTTAAGGGGGAAAGATTGTAACGACCCAGGATTTTGAATAATTTAATTTGCAAATATTTAATTAATTTTAAATATTTGAATGATGGTTTGGATTGAATTTTCAATATAACTTTGAATTTGACGATTAAATTATAGAATTTAATCTATTGAAGTTGAATAAAAATTTGAATCTTCAATTCAAAGCCGATTAAAAATATTTCAAAGGCTTGTAAAATTCATATTGATAATATTGAAGATAATAGAAGCTTCAGGATTTAATTTGGAAGTGAATTGTTCAGTTTTGAAATTAAACCGTTTGAATCGATATTTAAAAATAGCCGTCCGAGGCACAGTCTCGGAATTCGACGAAACCAGTTCCAGTTGGTCTGTAATATTGAATTATTACCGGATTTCAAATTTCGTATTTTTTGGAGTTGATATGTGAGCACACGGTTAGTAAACGCATTGAAATTTCAACGAATTCAATTTAAATTTAAAAATTTTAAATTAGTCAACTTAACACACGTTATTTTCCCTAGCCCTACGCCTAACATCACGCCAAGAATCACGGGAGAAATCGTGCTGAGCATGTTCGTTCAACCTTAAAGACATCCCTCCCCTCTCGTTCAAAAAAAAAAATCGAATTAAAATGGTGACCAGTTCGATTCTTTTCCCCGTTCCCTTCTTCTATCTCCACTTCGATTGCCCAGCTTCAAAACGAAATTAATTGGTATAAATTAGAACTAATAATGGAAGGAGGTTAAACGAACGATCATTCACTCAAATATATAAAAAAAAGGGGGCAGAAGCATCGCGAGTTGAAAAAAAAAAAAATCGAACTCGAGGCTGGATTAAATCGTGATCGAGTCGCTGGAGGAAGGAACGCGCGCTCGCGCGTACGCGTGCGTGTGCACGTGGGGGATTGAAAATCGCGAGCGACATGGTGGGTACTCGCGTTGATGGGTGTGGCAGTGGTCGCGGTCGCGTGTGTAGGCGATGGACGGGGGGTTTGTGTTCATGGCAGTGGCATTCGCGAGGCGGCGTTAGGCGGCGGCGCACGAGGTGATGGAGGGCGACGAGGTGGGCTCGCGACTGTTCGTGGATGAAGCGGCGGCGATTTGGGACTGCGACGAGGGGTCAATCGAAGTTGCTGTAGGTAATTTTTTTTTACCAATTTGTTAATCTGTAAGTATAAAAGTGAATTTACAGTAAAGAAAAATATAAAGGTTAATATATCAATACAAATTTTACATACATATCTTCATTTGCCAATTATTTGAAAATATGGGATTAAGGTATTTACAAATTTGTTTCCAGTTAATTTGAATTTGAAAAAAAAATTGTGCAGAAAAACAGTGAGATTTTCTCATGCCTAGGGCTCGCGATTTGCAGTGAGGTAGTTTTAAAAAAAAAAAAAAAAAAATTGTTTTTCAAAAATTTACATTAAGTACAGGTTTAAACAGAAACAAAGATGTGAATAACAAAGGAATTTTTTTTTATAAGCATGAATTTATATTTACTAAGTTATATTATAAATAATTTATTAAGGTGATTAAAGTGGTTAATAAGCTTATTTGAAATTATCTAGTTATTAAAGATATTTTAAAAAGGAAATTTAGTTTTAGATTTTAAATTATAATTGAATAAAAAAAGGATTTGAAAGGGAATTCGGAATTTTAAAGGAATTTATAAAAGAAGATATGTTTAAAATTAAATTTATTTGTTAAAACAAAATTATCAGTTAATTATAAATTTAGTTTCAAATGAAAAATGTTTTATTAAAGAAAATTTGTTAAGAATTCAAATTATTTGATAAAATGATTTATTAAAGGAAATTTAGTTTTTAAATTTAATTTTTTGTTAAGTAAATGTTATAAAAGGGAATTTAATCATTAGTCTAAATAAAATTTATAAACAGAAAATAATTAGTTAACAGAAATTTGGTTGAAAGGAAAATAATTTTATTAAAGAAAAATTAGTTGATTTGAATTTATAAAAAGGAAATTTAGTTCAATTAGAAATTTCTAGCTGGAATTATTTTAAAAGGAAAATTTTTTTTTTGTTAATTTAATTTATTTAAGTAAATTTAGTTAAAATTTAATTTGAATTCGACAAATTGTTAAGAGTAATATGTTTGAAATTAAAAGGAGTTAGTTTGATGTAATAAATAGGAGAAATTTATAAAAGGGAAATTTAATAATTAGTTAAATAAAATTATTAAAGGAATTGGTTTAGAACAAAACCATTGAATAATTAAAACAATCAAAAAAATGAAAATTTAACAATTCGGTTGATTCGAATATTAATAAATTGTGTAAATATTTATACAAGGTATAAATCAAGAAAATCGAGTCAAGATGGGAAATTGGATTGCAAATAAAAGCTAAGGTGAGAACTTCTCACTCAAAAGGAATTTTATTGTTTATTTAAATTTTAAATAGTTAGATTTAAAATTTGTTTGACTGTGTTGATTGAATAATTGAATGATGATTGATATATATATTGGATGTGAATAGACCCTATACGCCGTTAGTAAGCGGAGGTTATTTATTACACACATATACCGCCATATTCCACCTTGAAGTGGAATTGGTATTATATTATATATAGCAATATATATATATATATATATATATATATATATATATATTGGCATATTTATATATTGCAGTTGATTGATTTCCCGCATTTTCTTTTAGCAGATGAGACCCTATTGCGCCGTTAGTAAGCGGATATATATTTATAAAATCCCATGTACCGCGATATTCCGTCTCGAAACGGAATGGTATTGTGCAAATGTCTGTGGATGCAGGGAAACAGGTTGGAGGGATCCAACTGGATTCCTCACAAATATTTATTTGATTTCATATATTGTGATATTTGATTGTTTATCATGGGTGATATATGATGTTTGAAAAGTCGTGATTGACTATTGATGTGTTGCATCATCGGATCCAAATTTGAAGTTTAAAAATAACGATTTTTGATTTCTAAAGTGATTCTTGGAAATATACGTTTATAAAATATTTTTGGAATTGATTCATCTTAAATAAATAAACGTTATAATTTTAATATTATGAAAATTATGATTTTTGAGAAATACAGTTAAAAGTTGATTTTTGAAAATATGGGATTAGTGATTTTATAAAATAGTTTGAAATGGGAATTCTGAATTTTTTATAAGAAGTTTAAAATAGGATTTATAAATTTTTTTATTTTATAAATCAGAATGATGAAAATTATGAAAGAGTTTAAAGATGTTTAAAGTAATAATATAAATTGATTTATATTAAAAGATTTATAAGTTGATATTTATAAATTTAGAATATCTTGAATTATAAAACGAGCTTTTATAGGTGATAGAATGATTTGTAAATGAATTTCATAAAGGAATGAAATCTATAGAATTTATGAAATTTGATTATTTTATAAATTAGAATGATGAAATTATAAGGAGCTGAAAGACGTTTTAAATAGTAATATAAATTGTTTTATATTAAAAGATTTATAAATTGATATTTATAAATTAAAAATATTGGAATTATAAAACGAGCTTTTATAAGTATTAGAAAGAATTGTGAATGAATTTCACTAATGAATGAAACTTATAGAATTATAACGGTGAAGTTCTAAATAGAATTTTATAAATAAAATTTATAAAGTTATTTAGGAAATAGATGTGGATAAATAAATGAATCTTAGAAGTTATAAGATTTATAGATTTGGGAAGTTTGAAGGAATGATTTTGTAAATAAATAAATTATAAGTATTTGACTTATAATATGAATTTTTAGTATATCATTGTGATATGAATTAAGATAGGTTAATAAAGGAATTTATAAAAAGGAGTTGTTATAAAATAAATAGAAATAGAATTTATAAACATTGTTTTATAAATCCGCAACGACTTATTTTGATAAGGAATTGTTGTAATTTATTTATGGAATTATATTCATGTTTTAAACAGTGAATAATTCTTTAAAATAAAATGAATAGAAGTGATGAAATTTATTAACAAGTGTATTCACGTTTTTGAATAGTGAATATTTTGTTAAAGAAATTATTTTAGATGTGATGTTTTAAATAGAATTAAAATGATCTAAAGATGTTTTAAACTGTATTGAGATTCGAAACCATAGATTTCAACATTTATTGTTGAAATAGATGCTTTCGAGAAATAAAAGGAAATGGTGGACTATAGCACTGTTGTTATATTAAATGATTTCCGAAAGGAAATGTTTTTGTATAGTATTGGGATTTATATATCTATTTTAATTTCGAATCCCTATACTAGTGATTTTGGGTTGTCGTAACGATGTTTTACGCGATATTCGTTTTGACCCAAATGAATATGATTAAGTGAATGATTTCCTTAAAAGAATGAAATATATACTTAATTTCGATTAGGGTATATTAAATATTTTCTAAGTATAGAAAATAAAAAGATCTGTGAATTACTTATTTTTAATAAGTATAGAAATGCTTTTCCAATATTAAGTGAATATTTGAAATTTATCTTTTTGAAGATAAATTGAAAATGAATATTAGAAATTTAATGGAAATCGTATATTCATAAATATTTTGGAACGTAAATTCAATATGGAATTTATAAATGAAATTTGGAAAATGAGTTTAAAAATAAATATTGATTTATTTTTAAAAGAATGGAGAATGAATATCTTATAAAGATATTTTTGGGAAATAAATAATTTGGAAAATTATTTGAAATCTGGTGATGTTGGCATATCTATTGATAGTTCAATAACCGACTATCAATATTTACCTTTAAATAGGTATTTGTTGTGATTTGTTTGAAATTGAATGCCACACTTGTTTTTTTTTAAAATAAGCGCTCACTATTCGGGTTAACCGGGAAAGGACCTTGGGGTCATATAACCCATTCCGAATATGTGATACGTCGTTATGAATTGCATTCGAAGATCGGTGTTGAAGACCGGATATTTTCGAAAGCGAAAGGGTTTCTTGTTGATTGTCTCTGCACTGGCTGATCCCTGGTATTGAGATCTCCATATGTGATGGGAAATCCTAACGTGATTAGAGATTATTCGGATTGCAAGGACTTCTTTGAAAGTGCCTTCGGTTCTGTTCGAGCCCGGAACAGACTTGTATGGATTGTGTGTCTGACATTACAAGTTGAGAATGTAAAGCCGATTTCTTTCAAATATATTTCTGTGGTGGCGGAGAATTTATTCTTTTAGCTTAACACCCTTCTCTGAGACGTACGAGCTCAGAGGTTATATAGTTGAAGTTATCAGCGATATATTCCCAATTTGGTAATGTGACATGCTGAGTGTTGCTGTAAATGATCATTGTGTTGATTATTTGTGATAGGATCATTTATTTGATCGTCTATCTTAGTGATCATTGTGTTGATCATTTGTTGACCCAAAGCATGGCTTTTGTATAAAGTATGTTTTTGTGGACGTGACTTCGTCGAGCCTCACACCCCGGAAATGGTCAAAACAGGAAAGATGCAGCAAGGTTATGAGGGGTAGCACCCTTTAGGGTATGTACATTTCCTTCTGGATAGAGGTGGTATCATGGTATGGAGCCCAGATATTTAACCTATGTGGTTACTACGAATTTATTACTTTGTGGTTGTTGGCTATCGGGATCCCGTGAGAAAGGTCGTTTACGATCGGGGAATGGCGTGCTCGTGTCAGTAGTTACACAGTTAGGGGTAACCCGGCCTTGTGTTGGCAGAGTTCCGGTTTGGTTCTCGGGGATGTCTTTCCAGAGGCATTCTCATGTGGCAATGGGAAGTTCCTTGGCCTGACCATTTGTTGGAAATCCAAAGAAACAATACGTGACTTGTACGGTTTTAGTTGTAGAACCTATCATTCACTTATGGTGTCGCAACACTGTTTGGATGGTAGCTATAGTAGGCATACGATAATGGTCGTATGTTGGCTAAGATTTATATTCTACGTTCGAAATAATTTTTTCTCTACACTATGCACTAGTAATAATATCAAATGTTCTTTTTAATGCGTATCAAGCATCTTTGACTATCATAAGGAGAAATCTCCTCCGATTCTGCGTTTGCATGTGTGTGTGTGCGAGAGGCCTTATGGTAGTCTCATTTTTAAAAGCATTGTGAATTGAAATAAAAATATCTCTCTATTTTGATTTTAAAGATAAATAAACTGTTTTGAGTTCTCACACCAGTCACATGACTGACTTGGAGTTTATTGTTTCCTTCCTAAACTCTGGGTGCCCACCAATTTCCACACGGGCAGTCAAGAGTTAAGGTTTATCAGGATATTCTGGATATTCAGGAATTGCTGGAGGCAAGCTGGATGGCATGGCGTATTACTAGCTATATAGTATTTCTTTTTCCGCTGCACCACTGTTTGATGTTGATGTTGTACACTCTGATGATATGATGTAATGTAATGTGATGTAATGTAATAACTGATATAGTTCTTTGTTTAAAGATTATTCATTTATTATTATATGTTGTTCCGCTGCGAATTGTGAGATTCTGTTATTGTTCTGTCGTTTTCTGTTCCGTTCCATTTTCTATTCTCTTTTCTCTTTTCTTTCTATTTTAAAATTTTCTATTCTTTCTTCTCTCCATCTTCTACCTTCTTCTCTTCTTCTTCCTTTCTTATTTCTTAAACCCATAACATTTCGGTTTTTTCGGCCTTCGATTTCTCGGCAGTCGATAAAGTGAGTGTCGATGTTGAATTTTCGAAAGTCGAAAAATCTCGTCTGTTACAGTAATAATGGATTGCTAATGGAGTATGAATGAATTGATGATTAAATTAAAGGAAATGATGTTAAGGTTTTTCATATTGGAAAATTTGTTGAGTTATAAGGAATGGAAATAAAGTTTTATCAATATATTGAAATTTAATTTCTGATAATAAAATAAATTGCAATTAAATGGAATTGAAATAGCTAAATAATACGTTATTTGAAATTTAGATGGGATATAAGAATATTAATGTAATAAGCTGAATCCAATGTTAAATTTTTTCCATTTGATAGCAATGAAGTGAATAACATAATGAAAAGTCAATTAAATGGAATTATTGGTAATTTAATTTATAGTTTCCAAATGGAAGAAAAATGAAATTTAACGCTGATATTGATGAATGAATCAACATTAAATTGACATTTAAATTTGTTTAAACCACTGTAAATGATTAAGAAATTAAAAATGTTGGAATTGGTCAATTAAAGGATAAAATTGAAAATTTGACATAATTGGTTAATTTATTAATTTATTTAATTAATGTAAAAAATAGCCATTTTGGCCACTGACTCGGATTTCAACGAAACCAGTTTCATCGAATCCGTAACGGTGAATTATTATAGGGTTTCAAGTTTGTAGCGATCGGACTTGTCGTTTGATCGTACGGACTCGAAACACCTTGAAATTAATGAAACAGAAATCAATTGAAATCAATTTGAAAAATACTGATTTGAGCATAACTTCTTCATACGATGGAATTTGGAGTTGAAACCTATTCCATCGCGTTTAAAATATTTAAAAAATATCTCTTTTGATATACGGGTTGACCCAATTTCATTCTGGAGTCGAAACGGGCTTTTTGGGCCACTTTGTCATTAGCGCGTATATTCAACCCGATCCATCTATTATAATTTCTGACCTACCTATATAAACCCGTTTATAAACCCTATTTCCCCTCATTTTCATTTGTGTGTACGTATATCTAAACTCTCTCCACCTCAATGGCAGACAACAAAATTCCAGATCCAATTTCAAATCAAATCCAAAGCATAAATTTGAGACTCCTCAGAAAAATTTGAAAAAAATATATGTTGAAGCGCTCGACTAGCGTAATTCATTGGTGGTGTTCGTTTTTTATTTTAGATTGTCGTTTGACCGGTAAAAATCGAGGAAGTTTCGTCCATTCATCGCTCGATGATGAACTTTGTCGGATCGGAAATTTCTTTATGGGTTTCGTAGAGAGGGCCGAGGCGATCGCATCCATGTGGTTAGTATGGCGAATCGACGGTCAGATCGTCGTTGAAAATTCGATTAGGTTTTCAAAGCTACGGCGGCGGCTGGTGTTTGGGAGGCTCGGCCATGGGCAGTTTCGAAGGGAACGCAGAGGCGAGTTTACCCAAGTGGCGATAGGGTGATCGACGACCGAAGGTGATGGTATTTCGCGGTCAAAGGGCCGGTCAAAGGGGTGTAGATAGGTTCGGTTTTTCCTCTTGCGTGCGATCTGGAGTGTTCACGTGTGCCTTTTGTTTGCTGTAGCTTGCGCATAAAAGTGATAACATGGCGATTTATTTTGGGTGAGTAAATTGTGTTCTCATTTTATTTTATTTTTAATTGTAATTCAATCATAATAATCGCTATATCATTCACATACAATATCGATTTACGCGCGGTTTCTTTTGTTAGGATCGTATTGAAATTCCGGACTTTATGACGCTAGTTTGGATGAATTCTAAGACGGTCAAATTTTTGGGTTTAAATTGGATTTAAATTCAATTTAAATTCAAAAGGAGAGTGTTTTAATCCACTCACAACTTCTAAGATTTCTTATGTTTGTTAAATTGATATATGATGTGATTTAAAATTTATTTATGCTTGTTTGGTATATTTTTAATCATCATCTCAGTTAATTACATTTATTTAAATTAAATTGCTATTTAATTTATTCATTGCATTTAAACTGCCAGTTAAATTTGTTAATTAATTATTCATTGCATATTAACTGCCAGTTAAACAGTTATTTAATTTATTATTGAATTAAACTGCTATTTAATACCTGTTGTTTAATTTCCATTCTATATTGATGTTATTGTTTGAATTCGATGATGATTGCGATAAATGGTTGATGGTTGAGATTGGATGAATGGTTAATCCATTGCAATTAATCTAAGTAAAGGTTATTGGTATAAATCAGGGTTGTAATGGGTAATAATGGATTGCTAATGGAGTATGAATGAATTGATGATTAAATTAAAGGAAATGATGTTAAGGTTTTTCATATTGAACAATTTTTTGAGTTATAAGGAATGGAAATAAAGTTTTATCAATATACTGAAATTTAATTTCTGATAATAAGATAAATTTCAATTAAATGGAATTGAAATAGCTAAATAATACGTTATTTGAAATTTAGATGGGATATGAGAATATTAATGTAATAGGCTGAATCCAATGTTAAAATTTTTCCATTTGATAGCAATGAAGTGAATAACAAAATGAAAAGTCAATTAAATAGAATTATTGGTAATTTAATTTATAATTTCCAAATGTAAGAAAAATGAAATTTAACGCTGAAATTGATGAATGAATCAACGTTAAATTGACATTTAAATTTGTTTAAATCACTGTAAATGATTAAGAAATTAAAAATGTTGGAATTGGTCAATTAAAGGATAAAATTAAAATTTTGATATAATTAGTTAATTTATTAATTTATTTAATTAATGTAAAAAATAACTATTTTGGCCACTAACTCGGATTTCGACGAAACCAGTTTCATCGGATCCGTAACGGTGAATTATTATAGGGTATCAAGTTTCGTAGCGATCGGACTTGTGATTTGATCGTACGGACTCGAAACGCCTCGAAATTAATGAAATAGAAATCAATTGAAATCAATTTGAAAAATATTGATTTGAGTATAACTTCTTCATACGATGGAATTTGGACTTGAAACTTGTTCCATCGCGTTTAAAATATTTTAAAACATCTATTTTGATATATGGGTTGACCCAATTTCATTCCGGAGTCGAAACGGGCTTTTTGGGCCACTTTGTCGTAAGCGCGTATATTCAACTCGATCCATCTATTCTAATTTCTGACCTACCTATATAAACCCTATTTCCCCTCATTTTCATTTATCTGTACGTATATCTAAACTCTCTCCTCCTCAATGGCAGACAACAAAATTCCAGATCCAATTTCAAATCAAATCCAAAGCATAAATTTCAAAGTCGTCAGAAAAATTTGAAAAAAATATATGTTGAAACTCTCGACTAACGTAATTCACTAGTGGTGTTCGTTTTTCATTTTGGATTGTCTTTTGAATGGTAAAAATCGAGGAAGTTTCGACCATTCATCGCTCGACGATGAACTTCGTCGGATCGGAAATTCCTTTCTGGGTTTTGTAGAGAGGGCCGAGGGGATCGCATCCATGTGGTTAGTATGGCGAATCGACGGTTAGATCGTGGTTGAAAATTCAATTAGGGTTTCAAAGCTACGGCGGCGGCTAGCGTTTGGGAGGCTCAACCATGGGCGGTTTCGGAGGGAACGCGGAGGCGAGTTCACCCAAGTGGTCGACAGGGTGATCGACAACCGGAGGTGATGGTATTTCGCGGTCAAAGGGCCGGTCAAAGGGGTGTAGATGGGTTCGGTTTTTCCTCTTGCATACGATCTAGAGTGTTCGTGCGTGCCTTTTGTTTGTTGTAGCTTGCGCTTAAAGGTGATGACGTGGCGATTTATTTTGGGTGAGTAAATTGTGTTCTCTTTTTATTTTATTTTTAATTGAAATTCAATCACAATAATCGCTATATCTTTCACATACGATATTCGATTTACACGCGGTTTCTTTTGTTAGGATCGTATTGAAATTCCGAATTTTATGACGCTGGTTTGGATGAATCCTGAGATGGTCAAATTTTTGGGTTTAAATGGACTTAAATTCAAAATGTGAGTGTTTTAACCCACTCACAACTTCTAAGATTTCTTATGTTAAATTGATATATGATGTGATTTAAAATTTATTTATGCTTTATTGGTATATTTTTAATCATCATCTCAGTTAATTTTATTTATTTAAATTAAATTGCTATTTAATTTATTCATTGCATTTAAATTGCCAGTAAAGTTTGTTAATTAATTATTCATTGCATATAAACTACCAGTTAAACAGTTATTTAATTTATTATTGAATTAAACTGCTATTTAATAGATGTTGTTTATTTTCCGTTCTATATTGATGTTGTTGTTTGAATTCGATGATGATTGCGATAAATGGTTGATGGTTGATATTGGATGAATGGATGCTGTATTTTATATTGTATAAACTGCAAGTATTATGCATTTTCAACTCATTCGGGATTGCGGTTTGAAATGATATATAACCGTAATTTTTATTTTTAAATTGCGGATTGAAATGATAAATATCCGTATCACTTGACCATAGGATAGAAAATTTTATACAGACACCGTCGGTCTATATATATAAATATTTGAAAATGATTTCTATGGTTTGGATAGGATACGGTAAAATAAATATCAAATTTTTATTTATATAAATATTATTTTATATGTACATATATAGTTAAATTTTTGAATTTATGCTATGTATAAATTTGTTAAATAAAATAAATAAGTTGAATAATGGAGTTTGATTATTTTATATTATATGGTTAAGTATATGTTAAGATATCGAATATGTACATATAGAGTTCTAATGATTTAAATCAATTATGATCGGAAGTTAAATTGGAAATCCATTTGGAATTGAGTTTTTAAAGAATTAAACTCCATAAGTTGATGTAGAATTTATTAACTTGAAATGTTAAAAGGTATGATATTTGTAACTAAATTTTTTTTATTCGAGATGAACTAAATAAATATTTTTAGTATAAATAAATTGGAGGAAATATTTAGTTATAGGTAATTTGAGTTTTATTTAAATGATTATGGTTTTATTATGCAAATATTTGAAACTAAATAATAGGACTTTTAATGGTTGAATAGAAATTTCCAACCTTAGTTTCTAATTGTTAATACTCAAAGTTTGAAATATATTGAAACTGAAGTGGTTTATTGAAACTGAAAGTAAATTTAAAATTTATGGATTTAGACTTAATTTAAAGAGAATAAAATTCTAAAGTCGTGGAAATTATTTACTTTATAAAGTAATTTTAAATTCAAACCATTTTATTCTATATACTGTTGAATATCCAAACCATTTAAGTTCAAAGTTATGGTTTTAAAGCTATGGATTTTCAAGTATTATGTTTTGAAGAGTTATAATTCAAATGTATGGTTTCGAGATATTATAAATTTTAAAGTGGTACGGTTTTAGAAAAAGGATATATTTGAAATGATATCATATTGATTTGGTTAAAAAAAAAGAAAATGATATCGTATTTATATGGTTTTGAAAAGGGATATTATATTCTGGTTTTAAAGTATAAACTATTTTGAAAAAAAGACCGCGGTGTTATAATAACGTTTGATTGTTGAAGAGACCGGGATCGGAAGTTGTCATACTCTCTGCCAACTCCGAAAACCACTTTAACAACCGTGTACGCGGTGGAGATTCCAGAATGAAGTAAGATGGTGGTAGCGTTTCCTTTGAGGTAAATACGTGGACCCGACTCCCGTGAGTTGGCATAAGGTGGCTAAAACAGGAGCGATTGACGGGTTAATTGAGGTAGCACCATTGATCGGACACATCCCTTCGATATTATACTTTGACTTTTGGTTTGATTCGGTGGCCACTTTTGATTTTTTTATTTGGAGGTGTGGCTCGAGGTGGGCGGTAGCTGTGGCTATGCGTTACCACCGGCCCGGAAGCGTAATTGGTATATCTACCCTGGCATTGCCTAGTTGTGCCGTGTCACCTACCCTAGCGCGCCTTGTACGAGTTTCTATTTGTGTCGTACCTATGGAGTATCCTCTGGTAGCCTCCTGATCAGGAGGTATTACGGTACTGTATAGACTATTGGCATTATTTGTGTTAAGGGCTATATAGGTAACCCCTTAACGCTATTTAAAAGTAAGTTTATTTTACAATTAGACATTACTATAATAGCGAAATATACTACATAGTAAATGGTTTAACGGATCCTTAGGGGATATGAATCCCGAGCATCTATTAAGTTACCGCACTCATATTTATTTCTGTTGATTTAACTCACATAAGATATTTTAGTTCTGACTAGAGTGTTTTGCCTTTTCAATTCGCTCGGGTCAGCGTGAGCATTTTAGGATTTGAAGACTTTAGCTCTGGGGAACGAGGACGAAGATTTATATTACTATTATCTACTATATTATTTCCACTTCACCATTTAATTCCGCTGCACTGTTATTATCGTTTGGTATGTGAACTCTGATGTTTATTGTATAAAAAATCAAATGTTTTGTAAAACAGTTTTATGAACTGTATATTTGATTATTATATTTTACCCTTCCGCTGTGAGATTCTATTTTGTTTTATTTCTTTCTTGTTTTTCTTGTTTACCCCATAACAATCCGCCCTTCCGTATGGTTTGAATTGGCACGTGTGTGGATTTGAAGCATGCGAAAAGCTAGACGTTACATAATTAAAAGAAAAAAGAGCTAACTACTAGCACGAAATAGAACTGAACTAATTTTCTAGAATTAAATCTATGCTACTAACATGAAATAAGAGAGCATAAAGTAAATAAGAGAGCATTAAAAAAATAGCAATAAAAGTAAGCATGAAATAAAAAAAGCATGAAAGTAAGGAACAAGGCTAAGAAGCAAATAAGGAGATATTTTATTTATCATAAATTTTGTGCTACAACTTCATGAAAAGAAGAAAGATCGTTACATGAAAAATAAGAGGTATTTATAAATGCTTAAAACCCTAATTCATATTTAGGGGACTACCTAAAATTCCCTTAAGAAATTGTAACCTCAAAATAATCATTACTTAAATAATTAATCCCCCTAACATGTATTTTACCTCCATTAACATGTGCATGTGCTTTTAATCATGGACCATTAGTTCGTGGATATGTGGGCTCCTTCATGTTGCATGAATTCTTTTATTTCCTTTCTTCATTAGCTTTCAACACATGTGCATGCGTTCATCCATGAAATCTCTTCATATTTTCACTCCATTTGCTAAAAATAAAAATGTGCAAATAAATTCTCTCAAATTAAATTCACACACAAAATTACCATTTACCCCCCAAATGAAGACGAATAAATGATGATTTAAAAACAATTTAAATTTTGGTCTAAACAGGTAAAATACCCTAATATGCTCATTTATTTAATTAAAAGAAGATTAAGTATGGAGGTAAAACTATACGCTTTTATGTGCACATCAAATACCCTCACATTTATCTTTCTATTCGTCCTCAAATAAACTAAAATTAGGATAAATCCGTTTTCGTAGAAAACACGATTGCATTGAGCGTATGCAACAAGCCGTTAAATCTCTAAGTGTCCGTAGTAAGATTAGTGTTGTCAAGTGAGTGTTTTGACCGGGAGCTACCCACAAAATCCAAATGTAATATGTAAATTCTACTGCGACCATATGATACAAGTTTTCAAAAATATTTATCAAACGAAGAGTTTACTTTTAAATTGACATGAGTAAGTTAAATATAAATTTTGGCTATTATCAATAAATTTCAGTCATTTAACTCATCAACTTCTGACAAAAATTAAGTTATCATCACAATTAGACTCTAGTTTGGCTAGTTGTTTCAATTGATAACATATAAAATGAATCCTTTAGTTGATTATCAAAGTTTTGGAAAGTGGTATTTTTATTTCTTTTAAATTAAGAAGTCAAATCAAATAAGTGAAAATAGTGCTTGGATTTCAATTGCTATCTCTCTCTGCTTTGAAAAATATTAACATAATTATTATTTACAACCTAACTAGGATAAATTAAGGCCAGATATACTGATCATGCACTGCCTTTCGGGCTTATGTGATCAGAGTACAGAGCATGTCGAGTGTACACACTTGCGTATGAACACATAACTCTAGGTGTTTATTATTATTATTTTAATTTTATTTACATGCACCTAAGTCAGATAAGCTGAGGCTAGATATACCGATCGTGCACTATCTTTCATCCTAAAGTGAGAATGGTATAGAGCATGACGAGTGTACACACTTACGTGTGAACACATGACTCTAGGTGTTTCTTATTTTTATATTCAAAAAAACTTTATCTTTTTTTGAAAGGAGGGAGCTATGCAAAATCATTTTAGCACCACTTAACTTAGTAGATCAAAAATGTTATCGGCTTTACCTTAAATCAACCACTCTTTTAAACAAGATTGCAATTAGGATATACTTCATAATTATCACCTATGAATCTTCCTATATACTAGGTAAACTATAGTTACTTGTAATCAAACCTTTATTTTTATTTTTACTGAGACAGATAATTTTTCAAATATTTCAATTAAAACCAGAAATGTATACTTATCATATCGTGTTCCTTCAAAAGTAAATCAATATTGCTAAAAAAATTATTTTGGAAAGTTTTTTTTTCGTTTTTGGAAAGAGAATGCAAAAAATAAACCATGAAAAATCAAAATAAACATGAGACCCCTCCCCCACACTCGATTTTGATTGTGTCCCCACAGCCAATACATGATATAATGAATGTAACGGAGAAAAATATGTAGATGTTTATAAGAAAGGGATAAATTTCCTACTAGACGCAGTGTGGCTCATAAAGAATCATATGCGCTCCTCCTCTTGATCAGTCGCTAACTCCAATTAAAGTTTCAAACGATGGCCATTGACTTTAAAATCGATCCATGCCTAGGGTTTTCTATTTCTATAGCAAAGTATGGAAAAATAGTTCATACCACGTATGGTCATGTCCATCTTGATTTTAATTTCCCAAGGAACGAATGAAGTCGAGAGTCATACAAAAGAAATTTTTGATTTGGCGAAAATGTTTTCCTTAGGATTGACTTGCCATGAAATATTTTAGTTATCTCTTTGTAAATTTTCTCATTTTCATATGCGTCGTTCCTAATCTCCTCTAATTCATTAAGTTGCAATTTTCTATTTTCTCCTGCTTTTTCAAGATCTAGTGTATGTTCTTAATCACCCAAAATGCTTTATGTTCAAGTTCAACAAGTAAGTGACACGCTTTACCATATACAAGCCTAAAAGGAGACATCCCAAGTTTGGTTTTCTACGTAGTTTTGTAAGCCCAAAGCGCATCTATTAATTTTAGTGACCAATCTTTTCTATTTTTATTTGCAGTTTTCTCCAAAAATTGCTTGATTTGGCGATTTGGAACTTCAATTTGACTACAATTTGAGTACGATAAGGAGTGGATAACTTGTGGGTTATCGAGTATTTCTTTATTAGAGTTTCAAATGCACTATTACAGAAATGGGTTCCATTATCACTTATTATTGTGTGGGGCGTTCCAAACTTTGAAAAGATAATTTCTTTTATGAATTTCAAAACAACTTTGTGGTCATTTGTTTTACAAGGAATGACTTCAACCCATTTAGAGACGTAATCACTAGAAAGAAGAATATATAGATTTCCAAAAGAATTAGGATATTGTCCCACAAAGTCAATACCCTAAACATCAAAGATTTCAATCGTAAGGTGAGGGTCAAAGGCATCATGTTTGGTCGAGAGATTTTTCCTAACGTTTGGCAGCGATCACAAGTTTTACAGAACTCAAATGCATCTTTGAAAAGCGTAGGCCATTAAAAACCACATTGAAGCACCTTTTCCGCTACTTTCTTTGGATCAAAATGACCACCACAAGCATGGTCATGGCAAAATGAAAGAACATTCTTGATTTCATAATCCGGAATGCAACGTTGAATGATTTGGCCGAAACAGGACTAATACAAGTATGGATCATCTCAATAGAAGTACTTGACCTGGGAAAGAAATTTAAATTTATCTTGTTTCGACCAAAATGAAGGAGTTTCCTTAGTGACTAAATAGTTCACTATTTTGGCATACCATGGATGGATGGAAACGAAAACGAGTTGCTCATTAGGAAAATTCTCGTTGATCGATAAAGAAGATGGTGTATTTAGAAGAAGCGACAAATGATCAGCAATGACATTGTCAGATCCTTTTTGTCATTGATCGTAAGGTCAAATTCTTGGAGTAAAAGGATCCAACGGATCAAAGGAGACTTAGCATCCTTTTTAGAAAAAGGTACCTAAGAGTGGAGTGGTTGTGTAAACAGTAACTACTGAGCCCATCAAATAAGATCAAAACTTTTTGTGCACAAAAACTATGCTAGAAGTTCTTTTTTGGTGGTTGTGTAATTAAGTTGAGCATCGTTAAGAGTTATACTAGCGTAGTAGTTAACAGTAAGAATTTTGTTGACTCGTGTCCTAAGACAACACCAACTGCGAAGTTAGAAGCGTTACAAATTATTTCAAAAGGAAGATCCTAATTGGGTGAATAAATGATAGAAGTGAATGTGACGACCCCCTTTCATTCCATAGAAAGACGCATCATCATTAAGAAAGAAATAGGTAGAAAAAGAATATATAGAAAGAAAGAACTAAATAATATCAGAATCTCACAGCGGAAACGGAAAAATATAATATATCACATAACTATTACATAGTCAATATACATCAGAGTTTCACAGTTACACAACATTATCACATTAGACGGTCGTGAAGACCTGTCTATCCATTACATTCCAAAATATAACGGACAAAAGGCTTCAACACAGCGGAAATAGATATATAGATACGCCAAGACTCCAGCTCCAAGCTTTTTCAAAATTCGTCAAGCAAACCTTATCACTTGGCTACTCATAAAAATTTGAGTACCCAAGAGTTTAATAAAAACAAAATAAACTCCGCGTCAGACATAGGTCTGGTGTGAGTAAACGGTTAAGTTGATTAACTTGAGAAATCCTTTGAAATAAAAGTTATCTAGTAAGACTCTCCGCAAATAAACACGGACAAGTTTTTCTCTTACGATAACCAAAACATTTGATAGGAAATCTAGTTATATTATAATAATGTTTAGGGTTTTCAATATAAAATATAGAAAGAGATAGAATGCTTACATATCACGTTCCAACGTAGTTGGGCACAATCAAAACCATAAAGGCACTTATTGGAGATTGGATTCCATACAATGGCAGGGCTATGAGGGTACCGCTGTCACGGTACATGGTATAGATCACCGTACCGAGGATCCACCCTGATCCCTTGCATCACAAAGCTGTAGCTACCCCTTATTGGATAGTACGAATAAGATAACCCTGCAGTTGTGGCCAAACAACTGCCCACACACCCGCATAAAGGGACCTCTAGACAGGGGAAAATCTTATCCTACTTGGGTGCTACCCACTTATCCTTGCGTGCACCTCCCCTATTTTAGCCATTCCCGGTTGATGAGGCTGGAGTCTACGATTATCTTTATAGAACACTTAACTTGGAATTCTCATCGTCCTCCGTTGACGATGGTCTGATAGCATTCATCCATAAAAGTTCGTTCCGGATTTGAATGAAATCGAAGGCACTATCTCGTTACACTCATTTTGGAATCACCCTCAAAGTTAACGATAATAGTCCTTGCACTCTGAATCTTCATCTCGATCCTCACTTGAGATTTCACGACCTATCGTTTAATTTGGATCAATGTGGCTTTCGAATAACAAATTTGGTATCTAATCCCGTCCCATTGAAATCCAAACGTTGTCTTAAAGGTCAAGTTATTTAAGGTTTAAATAATTTAATTCAATTCAAAACATTGAATTCACACATCATTCGTCATAGATAAATAACACACATTTATCACAGCTATATCCAAAGTATATTACATCATAGAATATCACAGATTATCATACTATAAATATCAATCAATCCAGACATTCTATACAATCAATCATCCAAAAGCAAGATTTATTAATCCCATAATTATAATTAATTTAATTACCCCAAATTGAATTAATTACTTAAGAATTAATCACCTAACCCTGCTTAATTAATCATTAATTAATTACAAACTATTTGAATTAATTAATCATTCTTTAATTACCTTTATAAATCAATTAATTAATCTTTAATTACTGATTAATTATCCTTTAATTATTAATTAATAAACCCTTAATTATTGATTAATAAATCTTAATTACTAATTAATGCTTAATTACAAAATTAATTAATCCTAATTACTTAATTATTAATCCTTAATTACAAATTGATTAATTTTCAATTAATTAATTATAGCCCTTAATTATTAATTAATTAATCCTTAATCATTAATTAATTGAATTAATTAATTACTCTTTAATTACTACATTAATTTAATTAATCTTTAATCATCAAACCCTTAATTAAATTTAAGATAAACCATTTATCTTATTGATTACTTAATTATCATTAACTTATAAATTTAAAATATTTTATCTTTTAATTAACTACTTAATTAAATCATTTAATTTAAGTTTTAAAATAAACTTAAAAATTTAACTAAATTAATTTAAGTAAAATAAAACATACAACATCTTAAACCAAATATTTAATAAAAACATTTATTATATGTATATAAGAAATTTATTTAATAAAAAGGATTTAAACTTGATTTATTTTAAATTTTAAAACTGGCTTTTATTTAAATTTTAAAACTGTTTTAACATTTACTTCGGGTTCAACCCGGAACCCATCCCGAGTCACCCCCGAGAAAATTCCCCTCTTCTTTTAAAACTTAGTTTTAGTTTTTTTTTTTAAATTTTAAAACCCGTTACAATGCACACTCGTGAACAATGACTCGAAGCCATACTCGAGACACCACTCAGCATTCCTGAGACGTTCCCCAAGACAACCATCTTCCCAAAACACAGACACCCAAACCCATCGTGCACATGCACGTCTGATCGCTAGAGCTTTGACTATCGCCGTCCTCCCTATATGTCGAAGACCATCCCCATCATCGATCCCGACCACCCAGATATTGTCACAAACCCGTAAACAAAATTGAGCTACCCTGAACAAACAGGAATAGACCCATCACCTGAAAACCTCCTCGACCCAACGCCGCTAATCACCAGCATCCATGAAACTCCGGCCACACCCTCGTCGGCAATCCATGCTTCTTTTCCCCCATGATCGATCATCTCCGATGCTCCAGAGACAACGCAACACTCAAATTTCCTACCTCGACCAAACTTGTGTCCAAAACCCTACTTCGACCAAAAGCCGCCGCCATGGTGGTTTAAAAATCCACCTGCCATTTTTCCCGAGACTGCCTACTCCCTCGCTGTCTCTTGTAGCGATTTCGACCTTCCCGAGTCCTTTGACCACCATAAATAGCCCAAATACCCAAATCCGATCAACCTCGAATTTCTCACTCGATCTAGCATTAAAAATCTGGATTTAACTCTTAAAAATCATGATTTTTGGAAACAAAATAGATTATATACCTGAAAACATGAATTATTTAAGTCGAGATTTTGAAAATTTTAAATTGTTCACTGTCTTTCTTAATTTGTAGATAATTTTCAAACTTATCATACTTAAATATATTTTAAATCTTAGTTTATGTTTAAACAAAGAATCTTGTTTGAATTTCACAGCCTATAAGAGATTACATAAAGAGATTTTAAATTTTGACTTATTTTAAAACCAGACATGCACACTTATATATCTACATATTTATAACATGCAGGTCTAATCCCATATCTATACAACAATTATCACCTCAATATTTCATAAAATCATCACATGCACCAAGTTAAAACAAGAATTTTGTTTGTTCACTCACCAAGAAAATGTTTGTACAGAGCTTTGAAATAGTTTTGCTTTAGATTTTGAACTGGAAACTTGAAATGCTTGAAATCTTATGAAACTGGAAAATGCTTTATGATCAGAGAAGTTTTAAACTGAGTATTTTGAAATCTTGAAAACTAGAACTTGAAAATGCTAGAAATCTGAAGCTTAGTTGAGTTTGCTGATGATTTGAGATAGTTGATTGCTTGATGTATTTTTTTCTGGTTTGTATGTTGTTTACAGGCAACTGATTTTCTTTGGTTTTAGTATAGGTTTTTTTTCTTTGTTTTGAAAGTGAGAATAGAAAAGGAATGGAGAAGAGAAGATAAATATATTTATAGACTTAATTTATGATTTTAAAAATAAAAGATAATAAAAAGAAAATGGTGACACTTGTTTAAAATAGTTTACATTTGTCATTTGCATATGTTAATTATCTTACATTTGTTAAACTATATGCTAATATCTCAACATTTGTATAATGCATGTGCTTATTATTTTTAAATGTTTTTATAAAATTTTTAAATTTAATTTTCTATTTAGTAAATACATTTCTTAATTTATATAAATAAAATATTTTAAAGAAAATAATATAAAACAAATTATATACTAATAAAATCATATATATATTTTATTTTTAAATTCAATTTATTTTAAGATATTTATGTAATTGAATTTCAAATTCAAATTCAAATTCAATTTAAAATCAACTCATATATATATATACACATAAACAACATATAATTTATTTATTTGATAAATAATAATTATCCTGCCAATTTTAATTAATTTATAAAAGAAGATCATCATACATTAATTACTTGAAATTTCCGGGGTATCACATTCCTCCCTCCTTAAGAAAATTTCGTCCCCTAAATTTTAAAAGCAAAAGGTAATCTAAAAGCTTTTATTTCAAACAATCCAAGCATACATATCAATCATGCACTATCAACCAAATAAAAATTCATTCAAACAAACATTACTAGCTATTCGGACACAATTTCGGATAGGCATTCATAAAATTATCCAGAGTTTCCCAGGTACAATCTTTGGGATCCTCTCTCCACTGAATCTTGACCAACTTTACTACTTTGTTTCTGAGCTGCTTCTCATCTTGATCAACTACTTGGACTGGATGCCTGACAACAGATAAGTCCGGTTCGATCACTAAATCTTCCTGCATTGCCTGCTCCACAACTAAAGATGGGTTGTACACGTATTTCTTCAAATGAGATACGTGAAAAACATTTGAATTCCAGCCATCCGGACTGGAAATTCAATCCTATAGGCCGCAGCACCAATTCTCTCGAGCACTCGAAACGGACCAATATACGTTGGTGCAAGCTTTCCCGTCTTTCCAAACCTGATCGCTCCTTTTATTGGGGAAACCTTGACAAAAACCAAATCTCCGACTTCAAATTCCAATTGCCTTCGTCTCTTGTCCGCATAAATCTTCTGGCGATCCTGGGATTCTTTCATTCTCTTCTTGATAAGCTCCACCTTCGCAGATGCCTCTCGGATCAAATCCGAACCAAGATCAAGAACAAGACGATCACCCGACTCTACCTAATAGGATGGTGATCTACAAGGTCTTTCGTACAAAGCTTCGTAGGGTGCCATCTTAATACTCGCCTAATAACTATTATTGTACGAGAATTCCACTAAATGCAGATGGTCCTCCCAAGATCCACCAAAATCCAAAACACAAACCCTCAACATATCTTCTAAAATACGAATCAGCCTTTCCATTTGTCCGTTGGTCTGGGGATGATAGGCTGTACTCAAACTCAATCTTGTACCCACAGCTTACTGTAGAGTCTCCCAAAATTTACTGGTAAAGATTGGATCACGGTCACTAACTATGCTGACCGGAACACCATGCAATCTAACAATCTCCTTCAAGAAAATCTCCACAAAGATGCTGCAGTTCTATTCACCTTAACTGGAATAAAATGGGCGCTCTTGGTCAGCCGGTCTAGGATTACCCATAATCCTTCATTTCCCTTTCTGGTCCTTGGCAAACCGTCGACGAAATCCATAGAAATCATTTCCCGCTTCTACTTAGGAACTTCCAGAGGCTGCAACAATCCTGCGGTCTTCTATTTATCACCTTTCACCTGCTGACAGATCGCACATCCATTGACGAAAGCAGCAACATCCTTCTTTATGCCTGCCATCGAAAACTCTCTTCATATCCTTATACATCTTTGAGATCCCCGGGTGGGTACTCAACCTTGATTTGTGGCCTTCCCGTAAAACTTCCTGCCTCAAGCCATCCACATCTGGCACACACAAATGACCGTTGATCCTCAAAACTCCTTGATTGTCTATCTCGAAATCCGAATATCCCTGGTTCTAAGAATCAATTCCTCAAAAACCCTATCCTTTATCTGACTACATATGATCTTTTCTTGTAGAGACGGAACAACTTCCACAATAGACAAAACTGTGTTCCTACTCAGGGAATCTGCCACATCATTCGCTTTCCTTAGGGTATAGAGGATATCTAGATCATATGATGCCAAAAATTCTACCCACCTCTACTGCCTCAAATTCAGATCCTTCTGGGAGAAAAGGTACTTCAAAGGTTTGTGATCCGTGAAAAGCATGAACTTCTCTCCCAACAGATAGTGCCTCCAAATCTTCAAAGCAAAGCCGATGGCCAACAATTCCAGATCGTGCATAGAGTAATTATTTTCATGTGGCTTCAATTGTCTGCTCGCATATGCAATCACTTTCCCATTCTGCATCAGCACTCCACCCAGCCCAACACCACAAGCATCCATGTAGACTTTGAACATACGCTTACCATCAGGAATAGTTAGAACATGTGCACTGGTCAGGCTTTCCTTCAACTCCAGAAAGCTTCTTACACTTGGAGGTCCACTTAAACTTTGCTCCTTTCCTAGTCAACTTGGTCAAGTGCGAAGAAATCTTAGAGTAGTCCCTGATGAATTTCCTATGATACCCTGCAAAACCCAGAAAACTGTGGATTTCCATAGGAGTCTGCAGTTGCTTCCATTCTCCAACCTCCGAACGAGTCCGATGCTCCATGGAGTTGATAAAATAGATCATCTATATGGGGCAATGGATACTTATTCCTAATAGTAACCTTATTCAACTCCCAATAATCCACATAGAATCTCAATGACCCATCCGACTTGGTCACAAAGACTACGGCAAAACCCCAACTGGAAAAACTGGGCCGAATCAAACCTTTCTCTAAGAAATCTTGGGTTTGGTTCACCGGCTCTTCTCTCTCTCGGCAACATCCTTCGACCAGGTTGAACAATAGGTATTGCTCTCGGAACCAAGTTGATCTGAAACTCTATCTCTCGATGCGGGGTCAAACCTTTAACTTCCTCGAAGACATCTGGAATATCTCTGACCACTTCGACGGATTCTACGCCTTCTGGAGATGCCTCGATTCCATGCAAAATATTACTCAAGTAAACTCCATAACTATCGCAATTCACTTTTGCGAATCTTCCCAACTCAGTTTCCAAAGATACAATTCCCTCTTCACAAATCAAAATAGCCTTATGCTTATCCAACCAATCCATACCCAGAAGAAGGTCAAACCCTTTGAAATCCAATACAAATGGGTCGCAAGAGAAACTATGAGATAGAAAGAAATCCTTAGGTCTCTACAGATCTTATCTAACTTAGTCACTCCGCCTATAGGATTACAAACAAAAATAGGGCGGTCTACCAAACTAGGGGAAAGATGAAACTTCTCTACTGAATCCAATGAAATAAAACTAAGTGATGCACTAGAATCAAGTAGAACTTTGATAAATTGCCATATAAAAGCAAAGTACCTTCCAAAACGCCTTTGTCTTTAGAAGAAGAATTTGATGGTCCACCTTCAAGAGCAAACACCTTGTTCTACTGGGCCTTCTAAAGAAGTGGACAAGCCTTCACTATGTGGCCCGGCTGATGACACTTGAAACACAAAGATTTTTGAACTAATGCTGAACCGGGTCCACTCTGACGCTGTTGCTGAGATCTACCTCTAGGACACTGCTTAGCCAAATGACCCTCTTGCTAACACACATAACACTTACGAGGTACATTATTGCCTCCCTGTTTCCCTTTGCCTTGCTTCTTCCAATTTGGGTTGAATTTTCTTTTATTTGGATTGGAAGAAGTTACACTTGGTGTTGCTGCAGATGCTAAAGGTTTCATGTTCATGAGCTCCTCATACCTTAATGCCATGTCGATCAACGCCACGAAAGATCCCTTAAGGTGTGTCGTCATCTTCTCATGGAACTCAGGCCTCATTCCCAACACAAACATCTCATTCTTCTTGAGGGGCGTGCCGATCAAACCAGGCCCATAGCGAGATAACTCATTGAACTTGTTCCAATATTCGGAAATCGACATACTCCCTTGCTTTAGATCTCGAAAATCTCTAAATAGATGAGTCCTCCCAGTTGTATGCATGAACTATTCTTCAAATAGCTCCTTAAACTTACTACAAGAAATATCATCCTCCGAAATGTTCACTGTAACTACATCCCACCAAGCTGCAACTCCTTCTTGAAGTTGCCACAATGCCATCACCCTCTTTTGCTCGTCGGATAGATCCAAACTCTTAAAAATATGCTCATTCGAGCGTAACCAAGCCTGAACTTCAATGATTGTGACAACCCGGGATTTTGGCAATATTATTTTAATAAGCATTTAATCTAATTAAATAAAATTGATCTTATTCGCATTGAATTACAATAAAACTCTACCTTATTAACTTTTGATCTCAATATATGGGTATAAATGTAAGCTAGATAATAATGCTTAAAATAAAATTTATCTTATCAATATTAAATATAAGTATAAAATATATTAATATAAATAAATGTTTAATAGTTAAGCTTAAAATAAAATAGAAACTAGGATTTATGTTAGAAATAGAAACAAGTATATAAGATAACTTCTATGGAATTATGAAAACATAAAGTAAACACATAAGTTAAAACTATATAATAAAAAAATATTAAGCAAAGCAAAATCAGGCAAGACAAGTATGTATGTGAATTTCATATGTGTATGCAAGAAGAAACAAAAATCTATGTACATATAAAAATCAAATAGGATAAGTATGTAAATAAGATGGGAAACATATGCATTAAATACTGTCTTCTCCATCACAAAATAGGTCATTTCGAAATGTATTTAAATCATTTCATTTTCTACAAAAAAAATCTGGTCAAAGAAGGAGGCAAAAATATCTCTGACCCTGCAATTAGAGAACAAAGGAATGTTCCAGCAAATACAAATCACCTGTAAAACTGTTTTCTATATATATTCTCTTGTTGCAGCTCTTACACAAAAACTTAGAAAAACCAAAAAATAAGGAAGCAACATCATTTTTATAACTCAAATACAATTCAGCTAAACAAAGTAAGGAAGATTTAAAGAAAATCAAACAAGTCTAGAAACCATCAGCCTGGAAACAAATATGTTCTCTGTTCAATATAGCCTGGTGAGTAAACATTTCTGTTAAAAGTGACTTTAAAAATCTTTGATGCATGTATTGAAATCTTGTAGAAATATAAGTCTATTAAGCTTGCATGAAATGATTGGATGTGAATGTATGATTATATGGGTAGGATATGACCGTATATTGTCTGTGTATGCTCTGTTGTAAATAACAGGATCAATTTCATCATGAAAATTCATATCTTTCCATTCAAACGATTATAGGTTATGATTTTAAAATGGGAAATGATGGTAACAGTGCAATACAAACCTTAAGTTACATTTACAAGAATTTTCATTCTATAATTGATTCGAAAAAGATGGTATAATAGTAGAAATCATATTTTGTTCAAAATTCAATGCTTACGATTTCATGTTTGAATTTCCTAAACTCAATCATATTTGAAAACAATGATTTTTGGTAGATATTCAAGGATTTTTAACTTGTATTTGTTGAGATATCTTTAAATGTTCCAATTTGGGTTAATTGTCGATTTCCATCAATCGAGTTCAAACGAGGTCTCGTGGTTCATGATAGAAGTGGCTCGTGGGACGAGGAAGGTGGAAAAAATAGTCAAGTAGCGTCTGGATCGATGTGGTGAACGGGCGTCGGCGATATAGGGTTTAGGGTGTGGTTGAGTCGTGGTTGTTCTCGATTCGAATGCGGATTCGATAATGAATCGAGTTGGATCGGATTAAAGGAAATAGAGCTCAGGGCCCTAGTGATGGTGAAGGTTCAACAACGAGACCTGATATGGACGGAGGTGGTGGAATTGTGCGAATTTATGGGTCGAGACAAGTTCTGATGATCCTCGCCTCTACTCGATTTCGCTCTGGAGTTTGTTTCGATGTTTTGATAGTCGAATTCATAAGAGAGGGTTGACTTCGAATTGGTGGCATCATCGACGATGTGTCAGAGCGACGGCGATTGCCATGCACGTGCACGAATTTTCTGATGCATCTGTGGTCGATGCTGTGCTGTTGTGCTCGTGAGGTTGAGATGGCTTAGGGCGTGCTCGAGAAATAGGGAAGAGGACTCGAGTGTGGCATCATGTATTTTCGGGTGAGTTTGTCATGTTAGTATCTGTTTAAGGAAATAAGTAAAGTCAGGTTTTGGCAAGATGAATTGCATTGACCTGATTTGGAACAAAATGTTTATAACAGATTCAAGCAAAATTCTTCCAAATCAGGTTTCCAAAATCTGATTAAAAATAAAATGTTTTGAATTAAACTGTTTGACTTTGTCTAAATGGAATTAATTAAGGTTGTTCTATATAAGTAATTAAGGAACAGTTAATGAGATTAATTATTGGTTGATATGTGAACGTGATTGATTAATGAGATTGACAGAAAGGTAAATTAATCAATGTAATTAATTAAAGTTCACTTTTTAGTGTAATTAATTAAAGATTGATTAGTTAAGATTGATTAATTAAGGATAATTACTTAACAAAGTAATTAGTGGATAGTTATTGAAGGTAATTAAGGGTAGAATCAGTAACTAGTGATGCGACGACCCGACTTTCTACCTCCAGGAAATCGCGTTGCCGATGAAGAAAGAAAGGGATAGAAGAAGAAAAGAAAGAGAAAGAAGAACACTACAACAACAGATAACTCACAGCGGAACGAATAAATATAATATATCACATAAAATATTACATAGTATCAGAGTACATCAGAGTTACACATCTTATACAACACATATTAGACAGTTATATACATCTGTCTAATTCATACAACTCAAGTATACAAGACACAGATACAACATACACAGCGGAAACATAATATCTACACGTGGAAGCCTCCTGCTCCATAACTCCTCCAGAATTCGTCAAGCTAACCTGAATCACTTGACTACTCATACATAATATGAGTACCCAAGAGTTTAATAAAACAGAAAATAAACACTCGGGTCAGACAGGGGTCTGGTGTGAGTAAACGGGTTAAAATTGCTTAACTTTAGAAAACCTTTGAAAAGAAAAGGTATCACGTAAGACTTCCCACACATAAACATGGAAAAGTTTTTACCTTACGCTAACCAAAACATTTGATAGGAAATCCAGTGATATTATAATAGTGTCTAGGGTTTTCAAGATAAAATACAGAAATAGCTGGAATGCTTACATCTCACGTTCCAACATAGTTGGGCACAAACAAAACCGTACAGGCACTTATTGGATTTTGGATTCCATACAATGGCAGGGCTACTGGGGTACCGCCCGTCACAGTACGTGGCCTAGATCAACGTACCGAGGAGCCACCCTAACTCCCCTGCAACACAAGGCCGGACCCATTCCTTACTGAATAGTTCCAAATGAGACTACCCCGTGGTTGGCGCGACCAACCACCCACACAGCCGAATAAATAAGGGACTCTAGACAGGGATGAATCTCACTCTCAAGTGGGGGCTACCCACGAGGCCTTGGCGCACCTCCCCTGTTTTAGCCATTCCCGGTTGATGAGGCTTGAGGCTGCGATTACCTTAATAGAACATATCACTTAGAATGCTCATCGCCCGCCTGACGATGTGTTGAAAGCATTCGATCCATACAAGTTCGTTCCGGGTTCGAACGAAACCGAAGGCACTATCTCGTTGCACTCACTATTGGAATCACCCTCAGAGTCAACGACCATAGCCCTTGCACTCTGATTCGCCATCTCGAATCTATAAGCACTATTCCGTCAAACTCATTACGGAATCACCCACAGAGTTATACTGACGTATAGCCCTTACACCTCGAGTCTTCACTCGCTCCACTTGGATTAACGACCTAACGTTTAATTGGAATCGGTGTGGTTTTCGGAATTCCAAACATGGAAACCCGATCCCGGTCTCACCGAAACCAAACGCCATTTTAATGTCCAAGTTGTACTTAAGGGTTTAAACAGTTTTAAACTTATATACAGGATGATATAATAAACAGATAGATGAATAACATTATCACAACAGATAATCATATCAAACATTCATCTCATAAACAGCATATCACATAACAGATATATCCAAATCATCCAATATCATTCAATCACTCAATATCAATCAACATTCAATATCAACCAATCATCCAATATCAATCAATATCCAAAGCAGAATTGATTAACTCCAAATCAATTTAATTAACCTATAATTAAATTAATTACTATCCTTTAATCACTTGGATTATCCTAATCCTGCATCATTTATTTATTACAAATCAAATTAAATTAATCATCTCTTAATGATTATCTTTAATTAATCTTCCTTGATTAATTATCTTTAATTACATTCAAGTAATTATTCTAAACCATATTCAGTAATTAACTTTTAATTACTATCATTAATTATAATAATTAATGATCCTTCATTAATTAATTATCTATAATTAATTACATTAGAGCTTAATTAATTACAATTAATTAATCACATTTTAATTAATTACTTTTATTAATCACCTTGATTAAATTCATTAATTACATTAACTAATGATCTTTATTAATTAATTAACCTTTAATTAAATTAAATAATTAACTTATAATTAATCATCTTATTAATCATAAACAATAATTAACAATTTGTAATTACTTATCTTAATTAATTAACTTCTTAATTAATTAACTTCTAAATTAATTATATTAATCCTTGATTAATTAATCCAATTAATTAATCTTTTAATTACTTCATTAAGTAATTATTAATCAATTTAAATTAACGATTAATCCTTAATTAATTACTTAATTAATTAATTACATTTTAATTAATTACTTTTAGTAATTAATCTTAACTTAATCACATTCATTAATTAATTACATTAATTAATTAACTAAAATAAATTAAGTAATTAACTCTTAATCTTACATAAGTAATTATCTTTAATTACTTCATTAATAAACCTTAATTACTTCCTTAATTAATTACTTAACAAATAATTAATTCCATCATTAATTAATTCTTGATTCTTTAATTAATTAATCACTTCATAATTAATTAACTTCAACAATTTATATTAATCAATTCATTAATTGATATCATTAAGTGATTAAACAATAATCACTTCTACTAATTACTCCATGAGTAATCACTTCCATAAGTAATTAACTTTCTTAATTACATTCACAATTATCCATTAATTACTTTATTAAGTAATTATACTTAATTAATCCATAATTAAGTGATTATTCAATAAATAATTAACTAATTATTTAAAATTAATTAAACAATTAATTAATTAACATCTTATAATTCAAAATCCTAAATTAAATAAGAGAATATTAATCTTAATTAACAAATCATATTTAAGTATTCACAAATTCATATCAAATTAATTTAACATTATTTATCTTTATAAATAAGTTATTTGAAATTGATAAAGCTTAAACAATTCAAAAACAATTTATTAAATTTGGTTTTAATATTATAATCTTATCTTTATTTTAAAATAAAGGATTTAGAAATCAAATTCAAATTGAAAACACTTTAAGTTATCTAATTAAAACTTAGTTTTTAAAATCATTCCTTGATAACTTAGATTTTATAACTTACAATTGAAATCGCTTTTAATAAGTTTAAAGACAAATAAAATAAATAAAATTCAACTTATATTTTAAGAAGTTTGATTAACATTACATTTTAATCAGCTAGTTTAAACATAGCATCAACTTCTTTATAAACTTGTATATATTTAATTGCAACATCATCATTGCACAGAACTCGACTAAAACAGCAACCTATAAACCCGACAGAAACCTTCTTCCCAAATTCCCCCTCTCCTATGATACACCAAACAATCGAGTCCCTGCAACCCCATCTCTACTTCGAGTTGTAACCAGAAATACACGAGAGGAACCTCGTCACTGCTTCGAGTCAAACTAAAAAAAAGAAAAGGGAAAAACGCGAGCACTACAACAGGAACAGCTCGTCTTCCCCAACTCCTGTTCCCAACCCAACTGTGCACGAGGCACGGTGCATATGCACCCCTGCCGCCGACCTCCATTGGCCACCGCGACGAC
The DNA here is from genome assembly GCA_030765085.1 of Allium cepa. Lineage (NCBI taxonomy): Eukaryota > Viridiplantae > Streptophyta > Magnoliopsida > Asparagales > Amaryllidaceae > Allium > Allium cepa. Next base: position 108,172,767 of record CM060942.1, on the reverse strand, counting down.
CTTCCACGGTCCCAAACCCTCACGCGATAGCTTAGATGAACCCAAATCCATCAATACAAATGCGCATCAAATTTCGACTATCAACTCGAAACTGCAGAACCCACTTTCCACAAAATCACCTCCACGGCCATCACCAACGCCGCCGTACATGCTACCATCCCCTCCTTAGCACCGCTACGACATGAGCTTCACTTTTCCCATGCGCGATCACCCCCGAGCCTATACTTGCGTCACAAATTCCTCCACAGTAAATTCCAGTAAAACAAAACTCTAAACCCTACTTTAATCCAATTCGTTCAATCTACACATTAGAAAAATTATCCTGTATTTTTCTAGTGTTAATCATCAATTAACACAGCTTCAATTCACATTTCAAAGCTTATAAATCACTTAATCACATGAATTTAACAAAACCCCCAATTTCACTCAAACCCAAATTTCACAATGAATACTCAACTAGAAATCACAATTTTCATACCAAAATTCATGATTTCCTACCTAGATTACATGCATGTAATCCAAACTAAAAATTAAGGTTGTTAATTTTTAGCCAATATCTTAGTTTACTGTAATTCTTATATTTATACTTATCTGTATTTTAAAAAAATCATATAAATATTTTTATAAACTTCATTACACATTTTCAAGCAAATTTCATTCATATAATCAAAGCTAATATGGACCATTTTGGGAAATTTTGACTTTTGAAACTAAGAACACAGTTTTCTTCAAACAGAGAAGAACATCCATGTATATATACAGTCATATATTTACTTATATGAATGTAAGAATAAATTCAATAAACATGGCTGAGTGATTTTCATGCAATACAAATATCAATTCACAGATTTAACATGCATTCAAGTTTAAACCACTTTAAACTGTTTTTAAATAATTTACTCACTTCTGTAATATATGCAGAGCAGATTTAGAATTTATTTCCCAGGCCAGAACATTAAATTTGAAAACTGTTTGATTTTGCATGTTGTTGAAATCCTACTGCTTACTGCATGCCTTCAATTTGACTTGCTGATGAATGTGAACTCTTGCATTACAGGTTGAACTCACATGAAATGCAGGCTATAGACTTGTACAATGCAGATTTGAAGATTGTAGATTTGCTTTAGCAGGTTGATTTAAACTTGCAGGTTGATTCTCCATTGAATTCAAGTTTTCAGGTTGAAGAAAGTTTCTAAAATTTGCTTTTAGTTTTAATGTCGGGTCTTGAGATTATTTTCTGGTTTTGAGTTAAGAAGACAAAAGGAAAAAGAGTTTGACAAAAACTGATTTTTTTTTTCTAAAAAACATTCATTAAAAATTAAATGAATATGCCACTTGTTAATGCATGCCATATTAATTACAAGTGTAATTTGCATGAGTTAATTTGTTAACAAGTGTCTAAAATCCTAGCATAATTGTTTTTAAAACCTTATTACAAAATTAATTATATTTATATTTATGTAATATGGACATCTATGTTTATATAAATATGGATCTAGTAATTTATTCACATACTACTTATGTTTATAAACAATTTTAATTCAAGAGATTAATTAAGAAGAAAGTTTATTTATAACTTTATATATATATTTATAACCATTTTATTTTGAACATTTTAAAGAAAACAAAAATACAACATTGATTAAATCTCTTTTTAAACTATCATATTAAAAATAAACAATTATCATATATTTTGAAAACAAATGAATTAATCTTTAAGTTAACTTATGAAAATATATTAAGTTTTAAAACAAAGCTCCAGTTACAATATTCATTAAATTGTCAATAGATTAAATTTAAATTCAAAAACAATCCAAATTATAACATATACATACATATATATTACAATTTGAAAATTCATTCATTTATTTTAAAACAAAGATATCCTATTCACAATATATATCAAACATATATATTATAGACAGAATAAAATTTCATTAGCTTTGGAAAAACAATTCTTATCAATTTTATTGCCAGATTATAAATTCATTAACCTTTAAAAGATTACATTAGCCAATTTTAAATTAAAATTACAATGAAAATTATCAATCCAATTAAATTATTAACACAGATTATTAAATTCTTATTGCCCAAAATTCCGGGTCGTTACAATCCTCCCCCCTTAAAAGAATTTCGTCCCCGAAATTTAAAACAAAGGTAATTTAATAACCCTTAAAAGATTTTAATTTAAAACAGCAAAGCATTCCTATCAACCAGCTACTAACATCCATAGCAATCAAATCAAATAAACAAACAATTCTAACTAATTATTCTGACACAAATCAGAATAAATCTCTAATACTATCTCGGGTTTCCCCAAGTATAAATCATCGGGTGACTCGCTCTACAGAAGCTAAACTAACAAACTACATCACCAATACCCAGAGCTCCTCTCTTCTCTAGATCCATCAATCTGAATAGAACATCAGACTATTCTCAAATCCAGCTTAACATCCAACTCCAACTGAACTATAGATTCAATAACCAATCGATGAATCATACACGTATTCCCTCAGAGATACGTGACATACAATGAATTCCAGCCATCCAAACTGGCAATCCAATCTTATCCAATCATACTGCTCTCTTAACCAGAGAAATCTATCAACAACGAAGTTTCCTACTTCGAATTCCAATCTCCTTATCTCAAATCTGCATAACTCAACAAATAATCCTGGGCTTCCCATCTTCTTCCTGATCAGCTCAATCTATGCTGATACTTCCAGAAACAACTAGACCAAAACAAACCAGCTTCTGGATCCTATCCAACAGAAAAGCTTTCCAAAACCCGTCGAAATCCAGAACTCAAGCTCCACTACTCAAGCATTAGCAAACAGAACTCACTTCCTTCCTTGCACAGCAGCTACCTCGCTTCCGCTGCACAACTCTGATTCTGAAATAAATGAGAATACTATTGATGAACACGAATACAAACTTATCCAATATATCCGGGAAACTTTGCCCACCAAATCCATAAAAATCTGAGTGACACATCCGACTCAGTCACACAACCTTATACCAGAATCCAATTCAAAACTGGATCTGACCAATCCAAATTCCAAAAATTTTCCGAGCTGCTACACCAACTCTTTACTTCTCCAAGAACCATCTTACAACCAGGCAAACTACCCATAATTGCTTCTGGAACCAAATCAATAGGGAACTCAACTCCCGATGCAGTCAAACTCCTGATAACATTAGTAGCTCCTACTTCCATATGAGAATCCTCCGTCTCAAACAAAGATAATCCAAGAAAAATTCCCAAATTAATCGCAAGTCACTTTTGCGATCCTACCTAGTTCGAATTCCAAAGAAACTGTCCCCACTTTACCAATTAGAACAGTCTTAAACTTTTCCAAACAAGGTTCACCCTCAAGAAACATTCACCATCTGCTCGGACTGCTAAAAGAAGAAGCACAAAAGATTCTTGAACAAAAGGAGAACAAAACACATTGCAGCTTCCAAACTCTATCTCGATGATACTGCAAAGCTAAAAGACCTTCTCGTCAGCACACCGAACACTTCGAGTTGCACTGCTACCATAGCTAACCAAAGACTTCAGATCCAAAGGCTTTCCGATCCCCAAAACTATCAACAAACCACACAACAGACTTCCGAGATGGCAGACAACTCAAAGAAACTCAGCCTCCAAACCAAGCATCAACATCTCGCTTTCCTTAAGAAATAAAAAAAATGAGACCATGCCGAAGCGAAACAACTCATAGGCCTTAGGCTCATATCCCAAAACAGCCAACCTCTTTGCTAAAGATCCAGACAACTTTTACACAGATGGGTCTTCCCTATGGTAGGTAAAGACTGCTCCTCAACTACTTCTAAACTGCTTCAAAAGAAAACATCTTCAGAAAATATCCAAGGATACTGCATCTCATCACGCAGTTATCAAGATATAATCATTTACTTCTACACTTCCAAGAGATCCAAACTTCACTTCAAAGATAAACTCCGAATCTTTAAAAAGATTTCCTTCGGAATTCAGAGAAATCCTTACTCCAAACTACAAAACTTACTCGAGACGGTATTAGGTCTACAGTCTCAACAGACACTTCCAATCTAAACATATGGACCTCATCCATTAGTGGTAGTCGTGTTACACACATACCACTACTCCATCTATCTCTAAAACTTATGTTGGAAAATCCGAACAGATAACCCAACAGATTAGGTAGATATAGATATATAAATATAGTTATATATAAAAATTACAAGTACGCTCTCTCAAGAAGACACTACTACAGAGCTTAGGCATTCGCTCAACCTAACGCTCCCTAAAGAAAGACACTCTTCAGAGCCTAGGTATTCACTCAACCTACTGCTCTGATACCAAGTGCGACGACCCGACTTTCTACCTCCAGGAAATCGCGTTGCCGATGAAGAAAGAAAGGGATAGAAGAAGAAAAGAAAGAGAAAGAAGAACACTACAACAACAGATAACTCACAGCGGAACGAATAAATATAATATATCACATAAAATATTACATAGTATCAGAGTACATCAGAGTTACACATCTTATACAACACATATTAGACAGTTATATACATCTGTCTAATTCATACAACTCAAGTATACAAGACACAGATACAACATACACAGCGGAAACATAATATCTACACGTGGAAGCCTCCTGCTCCATAACTCCTCCAGAATTCGTCAAGCTAACCTGAATCACTTGACTACTCATACATAATATGAGTACCCAAGAGTTTAATAAAACAGAAAATAAACACTCGAGTCAGACAGGGGTCTGGTGTGAGTAAACGGGTTAAAATTGCTTAACTTTAGAAAACCTTTGAAAAGAAAAGGTATCACGTAAGACTTCCCACACATAAACATGGAAAAGTTTTTACCTTACGCTAACCAAAACATTTGATAGGAAATCCAGTGATATTATAATAGTGTCTAGGGTTTTCAAGATAAAATACAGAAATAGCTGGAATGCTTACATCTCACGTTCCAACATAGTTGGGCACAAACAAAACCGTACAGGCACTTATTGGATTTTGGATTCCATACAATGGCAGGGCTACTGGGGTACCGCCCGTCACAGTACGTGGCCTAGATCAACGTACCGAGGAGCCACCCTAACTCCCCTGCAACACAAGGCCGGACCCATTCCTTACTGAATAGTTCCAAATGAGACTACCCCGTGGTTGGCGCGACCAACCACCCACACAGCCGAATAAATAAGGGACTCTAGACAGGGATGAATCTCACTCTCAAGTGGGGGCTACCCACGAAGCCTTGGCGCACCTCCCCTGTTTTAGCCATTCCCGGTTGATGAGGCTTGAGGCTGCGATTACCTTAATAGAACATATCACTTAGAATGCTCATCGCCCGCCTGACGATGTGTTGAAAGCATTCGATCCATACAAGTTCGTTCCGGGTTCGAACGAAACCGAAGGCACTATCTCGTTGCACTCACTATTGGAATCACCCTCAGAGTCAACGACCATAGCCCTTGCACTCTGATTCGCCATCTCGAATCTATAAGCACTATTCCGTCAAACTCATTACGGAATCACCCACAGAGTTATACTGACGTATAGCCCTTACACCTCGAGTCTTCACTCGCTCCACTTGGATTAACGACCTAACGTTTAATTGGAATCGGTGTGGTTTTCGGAATTCCAAACATGGAAACCCGATCCCGGTCTCACCGAAACCAAACGCCATTTTAATGTCCAAGTTGTACTTAAGGGTTTAAACAGTTTTAAACTTATATACAGGATGATATAATAAACAGATAGATGAATAACATTATCACAACAGATAATCATATCAAACATTCATCTCATAAACAGCATATCACATAACAGATATATCCAAATCATCCAATATCATTCAATCACTCAATATCAATCAACATTCAATATCAACCAATCATCCAATATCAATCAATATCCAAAGCAGAATTGATTAACTCCAAATCAATTTAATTAACCTATAATTAAATTAATTACTATCCTTTAATCACTTGGATTATCCTAATCCTGCATCATTTATTTATTACAAATCAAATTAAATTAATCATCTCTTAATGATTATCTTTAATTAATCTTCCTTGATTAATTATCTTTAATTACATTCAAGTAATTATTCTAAACCATATTCAGTAATTAACTTTTAATTACTATCATTAATTATAATAATTAATGATCCTTCATTAATTAATTATCTATAATTAATTACATTAGAGCTTAATTAATTACAATTAATTAATCACATTTTAATTAATTACTTTTATTAATCACCTTGATTAAATTCATTAATTACATTAACTAATGATCTTTATTAATTAATTAACCTTTAATTAAATTAAATAATTAACTTATAATTAATCATCTTATTAATCATAAACAATAATTAACAATTTGTAATTACTTATCTTAATTAATTAACTTCTTAATTAATTAACTTCTAAATTAATTATATTAATCCTTGATTAATTAATCCAATTAATTAATCTTTTAATTACTTCATTAAGTAATTATTAATCAATTTAAATTAACGATTAATCCTTAATTAATTACTTAATTAATTAATTACATTTTAATTAATTACTTTTAGTAATTAATCTTAACTTAATCACATTCATTAATTAATTACATTAATTAATTAACTAAAATAAATTAAGTAATTAACTCTTAATCTTACATAAGTAATTATCTTTAATTACTTCATTAATAAACCTTAATTACTTCCTTAATTAATTACTTAACAAATAATTAATTCCATCATTAATTAATTCTTGATTCTTTAATTAATTAATCACTTCATAATTAATTAACTTCAACAATTTATATTAATCAATTCATTAATTGATATCATTAAGTGATTAAACAATAATCACTTCTACTAATTACTCCATGAGTAATCACTTCCATAAGTAATTAACTTTCTTAATTACATTCACAATTATCCATTAATTACTTTATTAAGTAATTATACTTAATTAATCCATAATTAAGTGATTATTCAATAAATAATTAACTAATTATTTAAAATTAATTAAACAATTAATTAATTAACATCTTATAATTCAAAATCCTAAATTAAATAAGAGAATATTAATCTTAATTAACAAATCATATTTAAGTATTCACAAATTCATATCAAATTAATTTAACATTATTTATCTTTATAAATAAGTTATTTGAAATTGATAAAGCTTAAACAATTCAAAAACAATTTATTAAATTTGGTTTTAATATTATAATCTTATCTTTATTTTAAAATAAAGGATTTAGAAATCAAATTCAAATTGAAAACACTTTAAGTTATCTAATTAAAACTTAGTTTTTAAAATCATTCCTTGATAACTTAGATTTTATAACTTACAATTGAAATCGCTTTTAATAAGTTTAAAGACAAATAAAATAAATAAAATTCAACTTATATTTTAAGAAGTTTGATTAACATTACATTTTAATCAGCTAGTTTAAACATAGCATCAACTTCTTTATAAACTTGTATATATTTAATTGCAACATCATCATTGCACAGAACTCGACTAAAACAGCAACCTATAAACCCGACAGAAACCTTCTTCCCAAATTCCCCCTCTCCTATGATACACCAAACAATCGAGTCCCTGCAACCCCATCTCTACTTCGAGTTGTAACCAGAAATACACGAGAGGAACCTCGTCACTGCTTCGAGTCAAACTAAAAAAAAGAAAAGGGAAAAACGCGAGCACTACAACAGGAACAGCTCGTCTTCCCCAACTCCTGTTCCCAACCCAACTGTGCACGAGGCACGGTGCATATGCACCCCTGCCGCCGACCTCCATTGGCCACCGCGACGACCTTCCACGGTCCCAAACCCTCACGCGATAGCTTAGATGAACCCAAATCCATCAATACAAATGCGCATCAAATTTCGACTATCAACTCGAAACTGCAGAACCCACTTTCCACAAAATCACCTCCACGGCCATCACCAACGCCGCCGTACATGCTACCATCCCCTCCTTAGCACCGCTACGACATGAGCTTCACTTTTCCCATGCGCGATCACCCCCGAGCCTATACTTGCGTCACAAATTCCTCCACAGTAAATTCCAGTAAAACAAAACTCTAAACCCTACTTTAATCCAATTCGTTCAATCTACACATTAGAAAAATTATCCTGTATTTTTCTAGTGTTAATCATCAATTAACACAGCTTCAATTCACATTTCAAAGCTTATAAATCACTTAATCACATGAATTTAACAAAACCCCCAATTTCACTCAAACCCAAATTTCACAATGAATACTCAACTAGAAATCACAATTTTCATACCAAAATTCATGATTTCCTACCTAGATTACATGCATGTAATCCAAACTAAAAATTAAGGTTGTTAATTTTTAGCCAATATCTTAGTTTACTGTAATTCTTATATTTATACTTATCTGTATTTTAAAAAAATCATATAAATATTTTTATAAACTTCATTACACATTTTCAAGCAAATTTCATTCATATAATCAAAGCTAATATGGACCATTTTGGGAAATTTTGACTTTTGAAACTAAGAACACAGTTTTCTTCAAACAGAGAAGAACATCCATGTATATATACAGTCATATATTTACTTATATGAATGTAAGAATAAATTCAATAAACATGGCTGAGTGATTTTCATGCAATACAAATATCAATTCACAGATTTAACATGCATTCAAGTTTAAACCACTTTAAACTGTTTTTAAATAATTTACTCACTTCTGTAATATATGCAGAGCAGATTTAGAATTTATTTCCCAGGCCAGAACATTAAATTTGAAAACTGTTTGATTTTGCATGTTGTTGAAATCCTACTGCTTACTGCATGCCTTCAATTTGACTTGCTGATGAATGTGAACTCTTGCATTACAGGTTGAACTCACATGAAATGCAGGCTATAGACTTGTACAATGCAGATTTGAAGATTGTAGATTTGCTTTAGCAGGTTGATTTAAACTTGCAGGTTGATTCTCCATTGAATTCAAGTTTTCAGGTTGAAGAAAGTTTCTAAAATTTGCTTTTAGTTTTAATGTCGGGTCTTGAGATTATTTTCTGGTTTTGAGTTAAGAAGACAAAAGGAAAAAGAGTTTGACAAAAACTGATTTTTTTTTTCTAAAAAACATTCATTAAAAATTAAATGAATATGCCACTTGTTAATGCATGCCATATTAATTACAAGTGTAATTTGCATGAGTTAATTTGTTAACAAGTGTCTAAAATCCTAGCATAATTGTTTTTAAAACCTTATTACAAAATTAATTATATTTATATTTATGTAATATGGACATCTATGTTTATATAAATATGGATCTAGTAATTTATTCACATACTACTTATGTTTATAAACAATTTTAATTCAAGAGATTAATTAAGAAGAAAGTTTATTTATAACTTTATATATATATTTATAACCATTTTATTTTGAACATTTTAAAGAAAACAAAAATACAACATTGATTAAATCTCTTTTTAAACTATCATATTAAAAATAAACAATTATCATATATTTTGAAAACAAATGAATTAATCTTTAAGTTAACTTATGAAAATATATTAAGTTTTAAAACAAAGCTCCAGTTACAATATTCATTAAATTGTCAATAGATTAAATTTAAATTCAAAAACAATCCAAATTATAACATATACATACATATATATTACAATTTGAAAATTCATTCATTTATTTTAAAACAAAGATATCCTATTCACAATATATATCAAACATATATATTATAGACAGAATAAAATTTCATTAGCTTTGGAAAAACAATTCTTATCAATTTTATTGCCAGATTATAAATTCATTAACCTTTAAAAGATTACATTAGCCAATTTTAAATTAAAATTACAATGAAAATTATCAATCCAATTAAATTATTAACACAGATTATTAAATTCTTATTGCCCAAAATTCCGGGTCGTTACAAGTGATTAAGTGATGATTAATTGATTAATTAATTAATGTAATTAATTTTAAGTTATTAATTAGTTTAATAAATTAAAGATAATCACTTATAAATTAATTAAGTATAATTACTTAGTGAAGTAATTAATGGATAATTACTAAATGGAATTAATTAGGGGTTAATTGCTGAATGTAATTAATGAAGAGAGTAACTAGTTGATGGAAAGTAGTTAAGAAAATTGCTTAATGGAAGTAATTTAGGGTTAATTACTTAGTGTAGTAAAGTAAAGGATTAATATAATTAATTAAGGAGTTAATTAATTAATGTAAGTAATTACAGCACGGTTAATTACTGGAAGTGATCAGAGGATCATTAATGAATGTCATTAATTAATTAAAGTTTAATTGATGGGAATGATTAAGGTTAATTAATCTATGTGGTAAATAAAAGTTAATTACTTAATATAATAATTAATCAAGGACGATTAATTAAGATAGATGATTAAAGGATGTTTAATTATTGGTTGTAATTAACTAATTTTTAGGTAAGCAAGATTAAAGGGTTATCTAAGTAATCAAGTTGGTAATTAAATTAAAGATTTGAACATCTGATTTAACTTGTTATGAATGATTGAATGGTGTTGTATGATTTGGTTATATCTAATTCAATAGCTTATAATGAATCATGATATGTTATGAAGGGTGAACCGTGATATTCTGAGTTGTCTATCAATAATTAGTTTGCTGTGTGACTATGATATTTTGTATATAGCTGATTTGTATCCACTTAAACTAGAAATAAGATGACATTGGATTCGAAGAGACCGAGGTCAGGAATTAGTAAATACTCGAAACCACTTCGATTCTTTATAGATTTGGTATGTGAAAACAATAGGCTGGAATGAAATGATTTGAGTGAATTGGACTATTTAATCCAAAATTTTGGTACTTAGAAAATTGATGTGTGAAATAAGTGATGCATATAACAAAATGTGAATTTGTAAATTGATTCGATTTACCCGGGTTTTCTTTAGGATTTGAATTTAGTATTTCCAATTATATGGGTTTACTCACGCTAGTTTCCAGCCTGACTCGGGTGTTACTTTGATGTAATGCTCGGGTCAGACCGAGTATTACAGATTTTCAGGTAAGGACGTTCTGGAGCTTAGGAGGCGAGCGGGATGGTAAGAACGTATAGAGTGTTTCCGCTGTATTATATTGTTGTATATCTAAGACATGATGATTGTGTATATCCAGTGCCTGTAACTCTGATGTATTATAAATATGTTTGACAGATACAGAATTCCTTTGTATAACTGATGTTATTTGTTATTATATTTTGATCCGCTGCGAATGTGAGATGTTGGTGTTTTTGTTCTTCTTATTCTTCTATCTTTTTCTTCTTTTTTCCTAGCTATCTGGAATTTCGAGATCAAAAATTCCGGGTCGTTACAATGATGGACTCTGATCCTTTAAAAGGTCTTCCTCCTAGATTGGTGAAATCCTTGCACAAAGCAGCAAAACATACTCGAGGCGGCGTTGGATTCATAGCCTCGCTAGCAGTCGGACTTCTTCCATTATTGGTCGTCATGCCACCCACAACTCTGGCTCTCCTTCCTCTAGAACTCATATTGGCAACCTAGATAGGTAACCCAATAATTTAGATAGGTTTGTGGATATATAAAAATTACAAATACGTGCTCTCAAGATAGATACTATTCCAAAGCCTAGGTATTATCTCAACCCAGCGCTCTGATACCAACTATGATGACCCACCTTTCATTCCACATAAAGACGCATCATCCTTAAGAAAGAAATAGGTAGAAAAAGAATAGATAGAAAGAAAGAACCAAAGAATATCAGAATCTCACAGCGGAAATGGAAAAATATAATATATCACATAACTATTACATAGTCAATATACATCAAAGTTTCACAGTTACACAACATCATCATATTAGACGGTCATGAAGACCTGTCTATCCACAACATTCCAAAATACAATAGAAAAAAGACTTCAACACAGAGGAAATAGATATATAGATACGCCAAGACTCCAGCTCCAAGCTTTTCCAAAATTCATCAAGCAAACATGATCACTTGGCTACTCATAAAAATTTGAGTACCCAAGAGTTTAAGAAAAACATAATAAACTCCGGGTCAGACATGAGTCTGGTGTGAGTAAACGGTTAAGTTGTTTAACTTGAAAATACCTTTAAAATAAAAGGTATCTCGTAAGACTCTCCGCAAATAAACACAGATAGGTTTTTCCCTTACGATAACTAAACCATTTGATAGGAAATCCAGTTATATTATAATAGTGTCTAGGGTTTTGATATAAGATACAGAAATAGCTGGAATGCTTACGTCTCACGTTCCAACATAGTTGGGCACAATCAAAACCGTATAAGCACTTATTGGAGATTGGATTCCATACAATGGCAGGGCTATTGGGGTACCGCCCATCACAGTACGTGGTCTAGATCACTGTACCGAGGATCCACCCTGATCCCCTGCATTACAAAGTTGGAGCTACCCCTTACTGGAATAAGAAAACCCCACGGGTGTGGCCAAACAGCCGCCCACACGGCCGAATAAAATGACCTCTAGACCGGGGAAAATCTTATCAACTTGGGTGCTACACACTTAGCCTTGCATGCACCTCCCCTGTTTTAGCCATTCCCAGTTGATGAGGCTTGAGGCTATGATTACCTTTAGAGAACACTTAACTTGGAATGCTCATCATCCTCCATTGACGATGGTCTGATAGCATTCATCCATACAAGTTCGTTTTGAGTTCGAACGAAACCAAAGGCACTATCTCGTTACACTCATTTTGGAATCACCCTTAGAGTTAAGGATAGTATCCCTTGCACTTTGAATCTTCATCTCGATCTTCACTTGTGATTTCACACCCTATTGTTTGACTTGGGTTGATGTGGTTTTCGGATAACAAATTTGGTATCCGATCCCGGTCTCATTGAAATCTAAATGCCATCTTAAAGGTCAAGTTGTTTAAGGTTTAAATAATTTAATTGAATTCAACACATTGAATTCACATAGCATTCATCACAAATAAATAACACACATTTATCACAGCTATATCCAAAGTATATCACATCATAGAATATCGCATATTATCATAATATAAATATCAATCAATCCAGACATTCTATACAATCAATCATCCATATGCAAGATTTATTAAACCTATAATTATAATTAATTTAATTAACCCAAATTAGATTAATTACTTAAGAATTAATTACTTAAGAATTAATCACCTAACCCTGCTTAATTAATCATTAATTAATTACAAACTATTTGAATTAATTAATCATTCTTTAATTACCTTTATAAATCAATTAAATTATCTTTAATTATTGGTTAATTATCCTTTAATTATAATTAATAAACCCTTAATTATTAATTAATAAATCTTAATTACTAATTAATAAATCTTTAATTACAAATTAATCTTAATTACTAATTAATTAATCTTTAATTACAAATTAATTAATCCTAATTACTTAATTATTAATCCTTAATTACAAATTAATTAATCTTTAATTAATTAATTATAACCCTTAATTATTGATTAATTAATCCTTAGTCATTAATTAATTGAATTAATAAATTACTCTTTAATTACTACATTAATTTAATTAACCTTTAATCATCAAAACCTTAATTAAATTTAAGATAAACCATTAATCTTATTAATTACTTAATTATCATTAGCATATAAATTTAAAACATTTTATCTTTTAATTAACTACTTAATTAAATCATTTAATTTAAGTTTTAAAATAAACTTAAAAATTTAACTAAATTAATTTAAGTAAGATAAAACATACAACATCTTAAACCAAATATTTAATAAAAACATTTATTATATATATAAGAAATTTATTTAAGAAAAAGGATTTAAACTTGATTTGTTTTAATTTTAAAACTTGCTTTTATTTAAATTTTAAAATTGTATTAACATTTACTTCGGGTTCAACCCGGAACCCATCCCGAGTCACCCCTGAGAAAATTCCCCTCTTCTTTAAAAACTTAGTTTTAGTTTTTTTTTAAATTTTAAAACCTTTACAAAGCACACTCACGAACAATGACTCGAAGCCATATTCGAGACACCACTCAGCTTTTCCGAGACATTCCCTGTGACGACCCAGAAATATTGAACATTTGAAAAAGAAATATTTAATTAACTTTAGATATTTGGAGTTATTTTACACTTGAATTTCAGATATAATTATGGATTTGGCAATATAATGATTGAATTTAATTTATTAATGATGGGTAAAAGTTTGAATCTTCAATTTTAAGCTTGTTAAAAAATAATTTGATGGCTTAGAAAATTTATATTAGCAGTACAGAAGATAATAGAAGCTTCAGAATTGAATTTGAAAATGATTTATTCAGTTTTGAAATTATATCGTTTAATCGATATTTAAAAATAATCTTCCGAGGCACAGTCTCAGAATTTGATGAAATCATTTCCATTAGATCCGTAATATTGCACTATTATCGGATTTCAATTTTCGTAGCATTTGGAATTATCGGGTGATCGTATGGTAAGCAAACGCGCTGAAATTTATATCGAAAATTTAATTTAATAACTGGATCCAAAAAGCTACCTTCTCCGTACGATCGAATTTGGACTCGGAACCTTTTCCATTGCATTTGGAATAGGGGTATAACCTTATAAACGCCTGACGGTACGCCTCGATTAGAGATTGAGATTTTGAGTTGCGTTTATCGAAGCAATTTGGATTTGAATTTAAATTTAAATATATATATATATTTATTTTAATATAATTTTACAAGGGAAGTTACACGTTACATATCTCTTCAAACAACTGGCAAAAATCGAAGGCACGCATTCATTTTCTTTTAACAAATAGAATTGTGAAGGCAAAATGAAAAAAAGGTAACGATAGAAATCAGAAATAATTTCGATTTTCCTCTTCTGCCTCTCAAGTTCGAAAATAGGAATTCAGCAAAATCAAAATTCGAAATCAAATGAAAATGGCCGCTCTATCCCTCAGTTCATTCGAAAAAAACTCAAATCTCGGCTCGATCGAGCAAAAGAAGGGGAATCAGAAGGAAATTAATGGCGTCGCTCGGCAACGGTAGGGCATGCAAGTGGCCGATGTTGAAAGCAGAAAACCACGAGAAATTTTTTATTAGATCTACAAATCTCATGATTTTCGAATGAAGCTGGACGGAGGGTTCGCAACTAAGTGGGCGAGGCTGGCACGAGGCAGTGGTGTAAGGGGAGGGCTAGTCCAAATCACAATGACCTGAGAGTGCGTACGCGCGATGGTGAGGCCGATGACCATTACTATAGCGGCGGATCGCGATGACTTTGGGTTCGAGCTCGAAGATGGAGCCGCGACTCGAAGTAGCAAGGTGGGTTGATAGAGTCTTCGCGTGTGCGGTGGAAGTAGGAAATCGATGGCATGAAGGGTGTTGGATGCCGGCTCGAGTTCGTGAATCTTGGTAGGGCGAGCAATGTGAGGTATTCGTTCTTTTTATTTTTATTTATTAAACTTGATTTAATACATGCAGATTTAAAATTTATATGTAACAATCAAAAACAGAAAATTAGTTTTTACCAGATATATATATATATATATATATATATATATATATATATATATATATATATAGTGCAGCTTGGATTTTGAAAAATATATGTAAAGTACCAAACAGAAATTATTTCACAGTTAAATATATATACATAGGGATTCTGAATATAGAAGAGTTCTATGAAATTAGATTAAATACTTTGTTTAATTTAATAAATATGATTTTAGGAAAAGAAAAAAATAAATAAACCTATACACATTTTATATCTACTTGTTTAATTTTAAAATAAAATATATTTTGGAGGTAGATTTATTTAACAAAATTTATTAAAATTTTAGTTACTAAAAATAATTGGTAAAAGGTAATTAGTTCAAATAATTTTTTTAGTATTAAATTTAAATTGTTAGTTTAAATTAAAATCATCGGTTAACTAAAATTTATTAAATGGAAAAAAATTATTCGATTTATTTTGAATATTAATCAATTGTATAAAATTGTCTATACAAGGTCTAATACAATGAAGAAAACAATCAGGAACGAAAATGGATTGCATGCAAAGCAAATGTGAGCTCTTCTCACTCAATTAGATTTTTCTGATTTAATTTTAAATAGTTAAATTTAAAATTATTGATTGTGTGCTTGGATGATAATTTGTTATTAGTTGTATTAGATTAGACCCTATGCGTCGCACAATAGCGGAGGATATTATATATAAACCCATATACCGCGATATTCCACCTCGAAGTGGAATTGGTATTATATATGTATTTGGAGTGATTGATTTCCCGCATTATATAGCATATGAGACCTTATGCACTGCATAATAGCGGATGACATTATGTAAATCCCATATACCGCGATATTCCACCTCGAAGTGGAATTGGTATTTGATTATTGTGCTAATATTTGTGGATGCAGGGAAACAGGTTGGAGGGATCCAACTGGATTCCTCAAAACTTTTTGAATTTGTTTCAATGTTGTATGCTGATTATTTATAACCTGTGTGCGATCATATTTGTGATTGAAATCTTTGAACGTTGTTGTGATGAGTGATAAAAATGTAGATATGTATGTATGTATATATATATATATATATATATGTTTTGTATTTGCTTGTGCATCATTTTCTTCTTCGGATTTCCTGCATTTCTAGTTAGTGGGCTCGGCCCATTAGAGGCATGTTTGTACATAAGTCATTTGGTGTTTCTAGACTACAGAAGAGATATAAATGTTTTTGTCCCAGTTTACAAAAATACTTGGTATCTATAGATGTTAGTTTTGTGGAAGATGAAGCATTTTTCTTTCCATCTATATCAACAAATCAAGAGTATGCAGAGGATGATGATTTTTTAATATATCCTGTTATAAATTCAGAAAATGTTAATCATCATATGGATAATGAATCAAATCAGGAACCAGAAACTAATGAAGTGATCAGTGATCATGCAACTGCTCCACAATCAGATCCAAGTACGGATTTACCAATTGCTCTCAGAAAAGCGAGAAGAAACTACACATATCCAATTTCATCTTTTGTTTCATATGAAAATCTATCATCAGAATCATATTTCTTCATTTCTGCACTTGACTTAGTTTCATTGCCTAAAACTGTCAAGGAAGCAATGTCTAAACCAAAGTAGCAACAAGCAATGCTAGCGGAAATTAATGCTTTAGACAAGAATAATACATGGGATCTAGTTCAATTTCCAAAGAATAGGAAAGTGATAGGTTGCAAATGGGTTTATTCAGTCAAGTTAAATCCAGATGGATCAATTGCTAGGTTTAAAGCTTGATTAGTTGCTAAAGGGTACGCTCAAACATATGGAACAGATTATATAGAAACATTCTCACCAGTGGCCAAAATGACATCAATAAGGTTGTTTATCATTGGCAGCAAAACATAATTGGAAATTGCATCAACTTGATATTAAAAATGCATTTTTACATGGAGATCTAGATTAAGAAATATATATGGAACAACCTCCTAGGTTTGTTGCCCGGAGGGAGAACAACAAGATATGCAGGCTAAAGAAGAGCTTGTATGGTTTAAAGCAGAGTCCACGTGCATGGTTTGGGAAATTTAGTAAATCAATGGAGAAGTTTGGGCTATTGCAGAGTAAGTCTGATCATTCATTATTTTTCAGAAGTTCACAAGACAAGTTAATCTTATTAGTTGTCTATGTAAATGATATTGTGATTACTGGGGATGATGAGCTAGAAATTGAAGCTCTTAAGAAGTTTATTCATACACAGTTTTGTACAAAGGAGCTAGGGGAGTTGAGATACTTCTTAGGAATTGAAGTTATGAGAAGCAATGGAAGGATATGTTTTTCACATTGGAAGTATGTGTTAGATTTGCTGAAAGAAACTGGCAACTTGGGTGCAAAACCATCTTTTGCACCTATGATGGTGAATACTAATTTGAGCAAAAATGGAGATGAAATCAGTGAACCAGATAAGTATAGGAGATTGGTTGGTAAACTTAACTACTTAGTAGTGACCAGGCCAGACATTGCTTACTCGGTGAGTGTTGTAAGTCAGTATATGAGTACACCAACTATTGAATATTGGAATACACTAAAGCAGATTCTCTATTACTTGAAGGGAACAGTGGGTAAAGGAATTGTTTACAAGAATAATGGACACAACAGAGTAGAAAGTTTTGTAGATGCAGACTGGGTTGGATCAGAGGAGGACAGGAAGTCTACTTTAGGATTTTGTGTATTTGTTTGAGGAAATTTAGTGTCATGGAAGAGTAAAAAATAGAATGTTGTATCGAGATCGAGTGTTGAGTCAGAGTATCAAGCTATGGCTGATGTTGTGTGTGAACTGATGTGGGTTAAGCACTTTATGATTGAACTAAAACTCACAGTTGAAGTGCCTTTGTTATTGTGGTGTGATAATCAAGCTGCTATGCATATAGCATCTAATCCAGTGTTTCACGAGAGAACTAAGCACATAGAAGTTGATTGTCATTTCATACAGGAAAAGGTGCAGCAGGGGTTAGTCAAAACCAGTTATGTAAAATCAGAGGAGCAAGTGGCAGATATGATGACTAAAGCACTTAATGGTGGTCGAGTGAAGCTTCTATGTAGCAAGTTGGGCATGATAGATATGTATGCTCCAACTTGAGGGGGAGTGTTGTGATGAGTGATAAAAATGTAGATATGTAGATATGTAAATATGTGTATATGTTTTGTATTTGCTTGTGCATCATTTTCTTCTTCGGGTTTCCTCCATTTCTGGTTAGTGGGCTCGGCCCATTAGAGGCATGTTTGTACATAAGTCATTTGGTGTAATGTTTGTAACAAACTTTTGAATCCACTTGAATAATAATTCATTTTTCAATTAATAACAAAGGCTATAGTTTAGCCGAATATATTTCTGGTATCGTAGGATACCGGAAATAAATAAAATTAGATTTTTAAAAAATTCAAGTTGAAAGTTATAGTAAAATTTATTTTTGAAAATTAGATAAATTTAAAAGAAGGAATTTCAAAAGGATAAAGTTTTATTTTTTTTGAATCCTATTGAATAAAATCCAAGATATGGGAAAAATGTTTAATAAATGGATATCGAGTATTATCATTCAAAAGTTTGAAGAGTTTATTTAAAATACGAATTTTAAATAATTTGGAAGAGATAAGAAATTTATTACAAAAGGAAATAAATTTAGAAATTAAACTTGGGGATTTAATTTGGAGTTGAAAAAAAATTTGGAAATCGATTTGGGATTTAATTTGGAGTCAAAATAAATTTTAGGAATCAATTTAGAAATTGGATTTGGTGATTTGGAAATAAATTGGAAAATTGATTTGGAAAATTTGATTCTGTATTGGAAAATAAAATTAGAAATCAATTTGAAATTTGATTTGGTGTTTGAAAGTGAATATTTGGAAAACGATTTGAAAGTCATATATCAGTGGATATTTGAAAGTTTAAAATTCACAATGGGAATTTTATAAAGGGAAGGGAATTTTGTTTTAGAAATAAATATCGGTTTATTTTTAAAATTGTGGAAAGAAATTTACAAATTTGGAATGTAAATTTAAAATAAATCCAGAAAGATTTATAAATTGATTTAAATGGCCCATTTTGAAATGGAAGGTGTATTTTCCCTGGAAAGCCGAGTATGTTTTAAAGCAGCTTTCAAAATTAAATGTTTTGAGGTTGGTTTTAAAAAGGATGTTTGTGGAAGTATTATTTTCCTAAGCTGGTTTCAAATATTTAAAGTAAAGATTTATTTAATTAATTATATAAGGGATTATTTTAAAGATTAAAATTGATATTTGATTTAGAAAATAGATATTTAAGTAGTTATACCCTATCTACTAATTTATTTAAAAATTAGTTTGGATTTGAAGTTTTATATGAGATATTGGTACAAAATTTTCATAGCTACTATTTAAATAAGTATTTTATATTTAAACTCGGCAGATTTTCAGTGGAATTAATAAATATTTAGAAATTTATTCCACGTGAGGAAAGTGATTTGAAATTTGTTTTCAAAGGTTTGAAAAGTGAAAAGTGATTTGAAATTTGTTTTCAAAGGTTTGAAAGGTGAAAAAGGGATTTGAAATTTGTTTTAAAATAGTTGAAGTATTAAAATTATATCTTGCGAAGATATTTTGAAAATAATAATTGGGGGAAAAATTTACTTAAATCTTGGTGATTGTTGTGAATGATGATTGATAGTTACATAATCGACTATCAATATCAGCCTTTTTAGTGGCATTTGAATTTCGATGCGACCGGGGGTCAAATTCTAAATGGATATTCGAAAACTACATTGAATCATTGTGATGGATCTTTTAAAAGATCAAAAGTGGAAAAAAATTGTGATTTGTTTGAAATCTGAATATAACATTTATTTTTAAAATAAGCGCTCGTTATTCGGATTAGCTGGAAGAGGACTTTGTGTCATAAAACCCATTTCGAATAATGATACAACGAAATGGGATTACGTTTGAAGATGGTGTTGAAGAACGGGTATTTTCGAAAGCAAAAGGATTACCTGTCGAATGTCTCTGCACCAGGTTGCTCTGGTATAGAGATTTTATCACCCTTTGTGATGGGGATTCCGGACATGATTAGGGAATATTCGGATTCGCAAGGGATTCTTTGAAGTGCCTTTGGTTCCATTCAATCCCGAAACGGACTTGTATAAATGTGTGTCTGACATTACATTTTGAGATATAAAGATGATTTCTATCAAATACATTTCTATTGGTGGCAGAGAATTTTATTCTCTTAGCTTAACACCCTTGTCTGAGACGTATGAGCTCAGAGGTTATGTAGTTAATGGTTACTAGTGATACATTCCCAATTTGGTAATGTGGCATATTAAGTGCTGCTGATCATTTGTTGATCGAAGCATGGCTTTGTGAAAAGCGTAGCTTTGTGGATGAGACTTCGTTGGACCTCACAACCCAAAAATGGCCAAAACAGGAAGGATGCAGCAAGGTCATTTAGGGGTAGCACCCCCTGATGGTATGTCATTTCCTTCTGGAAAGAGGTGGTATCATGGTATGGAGCACGAATATTTAACGTATGTGAATGCTGCAAATTTATTACTTTGTGGTTGTTGGTGTTGAGGATCCTTGGATAAAGGTCGGTTACGATCGGGGGATGGCATACTCGTGTTAGTAGTTACCTAGTTACAGAGGTAACCCGGCCTTGTGTTGGCAGAGAGCTGGTTAAATTCTCGGGGCATCCCTCCAGAGGCATACCCATGTGGCCTAGGAAGTTTCTTAGCCTGACCATTTATTGGAAATCTAATCTCCAATATGCGGCTTGTACGATTTTAGTTGTAGAACCTGCCATCTAATATGGTAGCTATAGTAGGCATACTATAATGGTATGTATGCTGGCTAAGATTAATATTGTACATGCAAATGTTTTCCACTATGCACTAATCACGATATTAAAAAGGGTTTTTGCGTATCAAGCATGTTTGACTATCATTTTTAGGTTTTCAAGAGAGGAATTGCTGCCAAATTGATTTAAATGGAAGTTGTTTGCAAACTAGGTTGGGTCTTTCAAAAGATAATTTGAGTTGATTTCAAAATGGCTTTGAAAAGATGAAAAGACTCTAGAATCCTATATAAAATATTTATAGAATATAATTGAGTTTGACAACTTATAAATTTGAAGTTGTTAGAATATAAATTTAACTTGAAGAAAAGTTAAAATTAAAATAGTTTGATTTTGGAAATAATTGATTTCAAAGGTGATTTTGAAATGTTGAGAAGTTGTTTAAAACTCTGGAAGATTTATTAAAAGTGTTTATGAGTTGATAACTTATATAATTTGAATTCTGATAGAATGAATTTAACTTAAAGAATTAAGTTAAATTAATATGAGTATGAAAGCAAAATAAGTTGGGAAAGTAAATTTATTAAATAAAATGAAAATTAGTGAGAAAACTTATAGAAGTTCAAAATTGAAATTGAGTTGTGTTTGGGACTGAACAAAAGAATAAAACTGAAATTAAAAACCAATTTGAGTTGTGTGAAATAAAATGAAGTTGTAAAATTAGTTCGAAGTGAACAAAAGATAATAAAGGTGGAAATAAAAGAAAAAATGATTTGAGATAAAATGAATTGGAATCTGTAATGAATTTGTAAATAAAACTAATTTAAAATAATAATATGAATCTTTTGTGAATGAAAGATAATTGATAAAATTCAATATTCAGAAAGTAAATTGAATCCAAATAGGATTGAAAGTGTGAATTGAATTCAAATAAAATTGAAAATGCAGGATTGAATGGAAATGGATATATAACTTCAATAGTAAAGTAAAAAAATGGTATAAGAAGTATATATTGAAAATTTTGTAATGGAATGTGCAAAATGATTTTTGAATGTAGAAATTGGATATAGTTGTTAAATAGTGTACAAGTGTTATAAAGGACAAGGAATTGGGATTTTCGATTTTGAAGATAAATTTTGAATTGCTCGATAAAAAGGTATGTATTTAAATTTCAGTATGAAATTTGATGACTTTCTTGTCTAGCCGCTTGGCTTTTTGTTTTCTTTTTGAATCTGGGGGCCCGTTGTACCATTTTGTAGTCGTACCGAGCTAGCCGCGCAAAGGAGATGCTGGCGAAAATTTTCGAAAATTTTGAGAGACAGAAAAATTTTGAGAAAATTTTGAAAATTTAAAATTTAAGTTTAAATTATGGAAAAAACAATATTGTTTGAAAATTATGGAAGACTTTTGAAAGTCGGTTGAAGTGATAATGGCTCTTTAGTAAAAAAAATTGTTTGGTAAATTGATAAATTTGTTTGGTTTAGCGAAAATGATAAATGAGTTAAGGATCATTCTTCTTAACTAGTAATTTCGGGTCGAAATTCTTTTAAGATGGAAAGATTGTGACGACCCAAAATTTTTGAACATTTGAAAAAGAAATATTTAATTAATTTTAGATATTTGGAGTTATTGTACACTTGAATTTCAGATATATGGCAATTTAATGATTGAATTTAATTTATTAATGATGGGTAAAAATTTGGATCTTCAATTTTATGCTTGTTAAAAAATAATTTGATGGCTTAGAAAATTTATATTAACAATGCTGAAGATAATGGAAGCCTCAAAATTGAATTTGGAAATGATTTGTTCAGTTTTGAAATTATATTGTTTATCGATATTTAAAAATAGCCTTCCGAGGCACAGTATTGGAATTTGACGAAACCAGTTCCATTGGATCCGTAATATTGTATTATTATCGGATTTCAATTTTTGTAGCATTTGGAGTTATTGGGTGATCGTATAGTAAGCAAACACGCTGAAATTTATATCGAAAATTTAATTTAATAACTGGGTCCAAAAAGCTGATCGAATTTGGACTCCGAGCCTTTTCCATTGTGTTCGAAATAGGGGTACAACCTTATGAACGCCTGACGGCACGCCTCGATTAGAGATCGAGATTTTGAGTTGCGGATCATGATGACTTTGGGCTCGAGCTCGAAGATGGAGCCGCGACTCGAAGTAGCAAGGTGGGTTGATGGAGTCTTCGCGTGCGTGGTGGAAGTGGGAAGCCAATGGCATGAAGGGTGTTAGATGCCGGCTCGAGGTCGTGATTCTCGGTAGGGCGAGCAATGTGAGGTATTCGTTCTTTTTATTTTTATTTATTAAACTTGATTTAATACATGCAGATTTAAAATTAATATGTAACAATCAAAAATAGAAATTTAGTTTTTACCAGAAATATATATATATATATATATATATATATATAAAGCAGCTTGGATTTTGAAAAATATATGTAACATTCCAAACATAAATTATTTTACAGTTATATATATATATAGGGATTTTGAATATAGAAGAGTTCTATGAAATCAGATTAAATAGTTTTTTTAATTTAACAAATATGATTTTGGGAAAAGAAAAAAATAAATAAACATCCACACATTTTATATCTACTTGTTTAATTTTAAAATAAATATATTTTGGAGGTAGATTTATTTAACAAAATTTATTAAAATTTTAATTACTAAAGATAATTGGTAAAAGGTAATTAGTTCAAATAACTTTTTAGTATTAAATTTAAATTCTTAGTTTAAATTAAAATCATTGGTTAATTAAAATTTATTAAATGGAAATAAATTATTCAATTTATTTCAAATATTAATCAATTGTATAAAATTATCTATACAAGGTCTAATACAATGAAGAAAACAATCTGGAATGAAAATGGATTGCACGCAAAGCAAAGGTAAGATCTTCTCACTCAATCAGATTTTTATGATTTAATTTTAATATTTAAATTTAAAATTGTTGATTGTGTGCTTGGATGATAATTTATTATCCATTGTATTAGATTAGACCCTATGCGCCGCATAATAACGGAGGATATTATATATAAACCCATATACCGCGATATTCCATCTCGAAATGGAATTGGTATTATATATGTATTTGGAGTGATTGATTTCCTGCATTATATAGCAGATGAGACCTAATGCGCCGCATAATAGCGGATGATATTATATAAATCCCATATACCGTGATATTCCACCTCGAAGTGGAAATGGTATTCGATTATTGTGCTAATATCTGTGGATGCAGGGAAACAGGTTGGAGGGATCCAACAGGCTTCCTCAAACCATTTTGAATTTGTTTCAATGTTGTGTGTTGACTATTTATAATCTATGTGTGATCATATTTGTGATTGAAATCGTTGAAGGCTATAGTTTAGCCGAATATATTTCTGGTATCGTAGGATACAGGAAATAAATAAAATTAGATTTTTTTTTTTAAATTCAAGTTGAAAGTTATAGTAAAATTTATTTTTGAAAATTGGATAAATTTAAAAGAAGGAATTTAAAAAGGATAAAGTTTTATTTTTTTGAATCCTATTGGATAAATTCCAAGATATGGGAAAAAGGTTAACTAAATGGATTTCGAGTAATATTATTCAAAAGTTTGAAGAATTTATTTAAAATACGAATTATAAATAATTTGAAAGAGATAACGGAATTTATTTCAAAAGGAAATAAATTTATAAATTAAATTTGGGGATTTAATTTGGAGTTGAAATAAATTTTAGAAATAAATTTGGGATTTAATTTGGAATCAAAATAAATTTTAGCAATCGATTTGGAAATTTGATTTGGTGTTTTGGAAATAAATTGGGAAATCGATTTGGAAAATTTGATTCGGTATTGGAAAACAAAATAACAAATCAATTTGAAATTTGATTTGGTGTTTGAAAGTGAATATTTGGAAAACGATTTGAAAATCGTATATCAGTGGATATTTGAAAGTTTAAAATTCATAATGGGAATTTTATAAAGGAAAGGGAATTTTGTTTTAAAAATAAATATCGGTTTTTATTTTTAAAAGTGTGGAAAGAAATTTACAGATTTGGAATGTAAATTTAAAATAAATCCATAAAGATTTATAAATTGATTTAAATGGTCCATTTTGAAATGGAATGTGGTTTTTTCCTGGAAAGCCAAGTATGTTTTAAAGTAGCTTTCAAAACTAAAAGTTCTGAACTTGGTTTTAAAAAGAATGTTTGTGGAGAAATTATTTTCTTAAGCTGGTTTCGAATCTTTAAAGTAAAGATTTAGAAGGGATTATTTTAAAGATTAAAATTGATATTTGATTTAGAAAATGGATATTTAAGTAGTTACACCCTATCTACTAATTTTATTTAAAAATTAGTTTGGATTTGAAGTTTTATATGAGATATTGGTATAAAGTTTTCATAGCTGCTAATATTTAAATAAGTATTTTAAAATATTTGTACTCGGCAGATTGTTAGTGGAATTAAATAAATATTTGGAAATTTATTCCACGTGAGGAAAGTGATTTGAAATTTGTTTTCAAAGGTTTGAAAAGTGAAAAGTGATTTGAAATTTGTTTTTAAAGGTTTGAAAAGTGAAAAGTGATTTGAAATTTGTTTTCAAATGTTTGAAAGGTGAAAAAGTGATTTGAAATTTGTTTTCAAATAGCTGAAGTGTTAAAATTATATCTTGTGAAGATATTTTGAAAACAATAATTGGGGGAAAAAATTATTAAATCTTGGTGATTGTTGTGAATGATGATTGATGGTTAAATAACCGACTATCAATATTGGCATTTTTAGTGGCATTTGAATTTCGATGCGACCGAGGGTCAGATTCCAAATGGATATTCGAAAACCACACTGAATCTTTGTGATGGATCTTTTAAAAGATAAAAAGTGGAAAATTTGTTGTGATTTGTTTGAAATCTGAATGTAACACTTATTTTTAAAATAAGCGCTCGTTGTTCGGATTAGCCGAGAGTGGATTGTGTCATAAAACCCATTCTGAATAATGATAGACGAAATGGGATTACATTTGAAGATGGTGTTGAAGACCGGGTATTTTCGAAAGCGAAAGGATTACATGTCGAATGTCTCTGTACCGGGTTGCTCCGGTATAGAGATTTTATCACCCTTTGTGATGGGGATTCCAGACGTGATTACTGAATATCCGGATTTGCAAGGGCTTCTTTGAAGTGCCTTCAGGCCCGTTCAATCCCGGAAAGGACTTGTATGGATGTGTGTCTGACAATACACTTTGAAATATAAAGCTGATTTCTATCAAATACATTTTTGTTGGTGGCGGAAAATTTATTCTCTTAGCTTAACACCCTTCTCTGAGACGTAAGAGCTAAGAGGTTATGTAGTTGATGGTTACTAGTGATACATTTCCAATTTGGTAATGTGGCATATGAAGTGTTGCTGATCATTTGTTGATCGAAGCATGGCTTTGTGAAAAGCGTAGCTTTGTGGACGAGACATCGTCGGACGTCACAACCCGGAAATGATCGAAACAGGAAGGATGCAGCAAGGTTATTTGGGGGTAGCTCCCCTTGAGGGTATGTCGTTTCCTTCTGGAAAGAGGTGGTATCATAGTATGGAGCCCGGATATTTTACCTATGTGAATGCTGCAAATTTATTACTTTGTGGTTATTGGTGTCGAGGATCCTCGGATAAAAGTCGGTTACGACTGGAGGATGGCATACTCGTGTCAGTATTTACATAGTTACATAGGTAAACCGGCCTTGTGTTAGCAGAGAGCTGGTTAAGTTCTCGGGCCGTCCCTCCATAGGCGTACCCATTGGCCTAAGAAGTTCCTTAGCCTGACCATTTGTTGGAAATCCTATCTCCAAAACGCCCCTCGTACGATTTTAGTTGTAGAACCTGCCATCTAATATGGTAGCTATAGTAGGCATACTATAATGGTACATATGCTATCTAAGATTAATATTATACTTGCAAATGTTTTCCACTACACACTAATGATATTATTAAAAAGAGTTTTTGCATATTAAGCATGTTTGACTATCATAAGGAGAAATCTCCCCCAAGTGTGTGATTACATTGTGTGTGTGCCGGGAGGCCTTATGGTAGTTTCATTTTCCAAAAGCATAACGGATTTCTTTTATTTTCTTTGTGAAAAATAACTATTTTTTAAGATCTCACACCAGTCCCATAACTGACCTAGAGTTTATTGTTCCCTTTCTAAACTCTGGGTGCCTACAATTTTCCATACAGGCGGCCTAGAGTCAAGTTATCAGTTATTAGGGAGCAAAGTCGGAAAAGAGATGTTGTGGAGATCAGGAGCAAGCTGGATGGCGAAGCGTATCACTTATACTATATTGTTTCCGCTGCACTTGGGTTGGTGCAAGTCAAGTTTTCATGTAAGCAAGTTCTAATGAATGTCAGTGTTGTGTTTTTTGTTGTTGTAAACTCTGATAATGTGATGTATGTAAAACTGATATAGTTCTTTGTTTTAAAGATTATTCATTTATCCATTATATTTGTTCCACTGCGAAATGTGAGATTCTGTTATTGTTTCTATTTCTTCTTCTATCTTCTTCTTCTTAAACCCTAATGGTTCGGTTTTTCGGCATTCGACCATGCGGCATTGGATACAGTGGACGTATCGATGTCGACTTTCGGACGTCGAAAAATTGGATCATTACATTCCTTGAGACAACCATCTTCCCCAAACACTAACACCCAAACCCATCATGCACATGCACATCTGATAACCGAAGCTCTGACCATCGCCGTCACTCCCCACATGTCAACGACCATCCCCATCATCAATCCAGACCACCCAAATATCATCACAAAGCCGCAATCAAAATTGAGCTACCCTGAACAAATAGGAATAGCACCCATCACCTGAAAACCTCCTCGACCCGATGCTGCCAATCACCAACAGCCATAAAACTCCGGCCACACCCTTGTCGGCCATCCACGCTTCTTTTCCCCCATAACCGATCATCTCCGATGCTCCAGAGATGAAGCAACACTCAATTTTCTAGCCTCGGCCAAACTTGTGCCAAAACCCTACTCCAACCAAAAGCCACCGCCACGGTGGTTTAAAAATCCACCTGCCATTTTTTCCGAGGCTGCCTACTCTCTCGCCGTCTCCTGTAGCGATCCCGACTTTCCCGAATCCTACGACCACCAGAAATAGCCTAAAATCCCAAATCCGATCAATCTCGAACTGCTCACTCGATCTAGCATTAAAAATCTGGATTTAACTCTTAAAAATCATGGTTTTTGGAAACAAAACAGATTATATACCTAAAACATGAATTATTTAAGTCGAGATTTTGATATGTTTAAAATTTTCACTGTCTTTCTTAATTTCCAGATAATTTTCAAACTTATTATACTTAAATATATTTTTAAATTTTAGTTTATGTTTAAACAAAGATATCTTGTTTAAATTTCAAAGCCTATAAAGATTACATAAGGAGATTTTGAATTTTGACTTATTTTAAAACCCTGTAACTTGAAACAGAGATGAACCAGACATGCACACTTATATATCTACATATCTATAACATGTAGGTCTAATCCCATATCTATACAACAATTATCACCTCAATATTTCATAAATCATCAAATGCAATAAGTTAAAACAAGAATGTTATTTTTTTACTCACCAGGAAAATGTTTGAACAGAGCTTTGAAACAGTTTTGCTTTAGATTTTGAACTGGAAACTTGAAATGCTTGAAATCTTATGAAATTGGAAAATGCTTTATGATCAGAGAAGTTTTAAACTGAGTATTTTGAAAGCTTGAAAACTGGAACTTGAAAATGCTAGAAATCTGAAGCTTAGTTGAGTTTGCTGATGATTTGAGGTATTGATTGCTTGATATATTTTTTCTGGTTTGTGTGTTGTTTACAGGCTATTGATTTTCTCTGGTTTTAGTTACAGGTTTTTGTTCTTTGTTTTGAAAGTGGGAATAGAAAAAGAATGGAGAAGAGAAGATAGATATATTGATATACTTAATTTATGATTTTAAAAATAAATGAAAATAAAAAGAAAATGGTGACACTTGTTAAAAATAGTTTACATTTGTCATTTGCATATGTTAATTATCTTACATTTGTTAAACCATATGCTAATATCTCAACAGTTGTATAAGGCATGTGTTTATTATTTTTAAATGTTTTTAAAAAAATTTAATATTTAATTTTCTATTTAGTATATACATTTCTTAGTCTATATAAATAAAATCTTTTAGAGAAAATAATATAAAACAAATTATATACTAATAAAATCATATATATTTTATTTTTAAATCCAATTTATTTTAAAATATTTATCTTATTGAATTTCAAATTCAAATTGAAATTCAATTTAAAATCAACTCATATATATACATAAACAACACATAATTTATTTGTTTGATAAATAATAATTATCCCGCCAATTTTAAATAATTTATAAAAGAAGATTATCATATATTAATTGCTTGAAACTTCCAGGATATCACATTGAAAATGAGTTCATTTTTAGGATGTTCGAAAGTAGAAACACAATCAAAATTAAAGTCAAAAGGAACGTCTTTTCTAAGAAGAGTTGTTAGAGGTCAAGCAATTTTGCTAAAGTCTTTCACAAAGCATCGATAAGAATCAATATGTCCAAGAAATCGACGAGTGTCCTTGACAGATTTAGGAATGGGTAGATTCATAATTACATCAACTTTTTCTTTATCTACCTCAATGCCTTTATTTGAAATGACATGCCCAAGAACAATGCCATGTTTGACCATGAAATGACATTTTTTCCAATTTAACGTTAAGTGTTTATCCTTGCATCGATTAAGAACCAACTCAAGATGGTTTAAGCACTTGGAAAAAAAGTTTCCAAAGGAGGAAAAATCATCCATAAACACTTCCAGAAAGCATTCGGTTATGTCAAAAAAATGCTGACCATGCATCTTTGGAAAGTAGCAGGAGCATTGCAAAGGCTAAATGGCATACGTCGATATGCAAAGGTGCCAAAGAGACACATGAAAATTGTTTTCTCTTGATCTTCAAGAGCGATTGGAACTTGGTTATAAATGGAATAACCATCAAGGAAGCAATAGAATTCATGGCTGGCCAATCGTTCAAGCATTTGATCGATGAAAGGAAGAGAGAAGTGACCTTTTCGTGTTACAACATTTAATTTTTGATAATCAATGCAAACACGCCAATCTGTTTGAGTATGCGTTGGAATGAGTTAGTTAGCATCATTCTTGATAATGGTAAGTGCAGACTTTTTAAGCATGGCATGAAGTGGGATAACCGACGAACTATCAGAGATGGAGTATATAATTCCATTATCGAGAAGTTTAAGAATTTTGTCTCGAAGCGCATCCTTCATTTTCGAGTTAAGCCTTCGTTGCGCGTCACAAACAGGCTTGGCATTGTCAACTAAATGGATATGATGTTGAACAAGAGTAGGACTAATTCCCTATATATCAGTGATCGACCATCCAATTGCCTCATTTTTTTTGACAGAATTGAAAGAAAGGAAGCTTCTTGATCAAGAGAGAATTTGAAAAGATTATGGCAGGAAAAAATTCGTTGTCACCTAAGTAAGTGTACTTAAGGTGATTAGGAAGAGGTTTGGATTCCAACCTTGGGAGTTGCTCAATTAAAGAATTTGGTTGATGTTCTGGCTCAATGGTAAAGGGTTCAAATGGAAGCGCATATTCAATCTCCTTAATCTCATCTTGAAATATTTGTTCGTATTCGGTCTCGCGTTCGTTGGTAAGGTCAATTGTTTCGTTGTCAAAATTTTCTTGAATGGATATAACTTCCAACATTTGATCTAGTGGTTCATTAGATTAGTTTTTGAGATTGAAGATGTTAAGATCAAAGGTCATGTTTTCAAATGAAATTTTCATCGAACCATTTCAACAATTGATTAGAGCATTTGAAGTAGCCAAGAAAGGTCGGCCTAAAATCAATGGAATTTGACTCATCGGATTATTCACGGGTTGTGTCTCTAAATCCATTAAATCGATGGGAATATAAAATAACCAATTTTGATGAGTACGTCCTCGATTTCTTCCATGGGTTTCTTTAACGAATGACAAGCAAATTAAAGAGTTACTATCTTCATTTTTATTTCATCCAAGCAAAGTTGCTGGTAAACTTAATAAGGAATCAAATTCACACTCGTACCCAAGTATAGTAAGCACTTATTAATTGTCTTATCTCCTATCATGCATGAGATTATCGGATATCCATGATCTTTGTATTTGACGGAGATTGATTGAGACAAAACTTTGCTAAGACTGGCAGCTAATAAAATTTTCTCGGGTATATGAGTGCGTCGTTTTTGAGTATATAAGTCCTTAAAAATTTAGCATAGATTGGGACTTGTTGAACGATATCAAGAAGAGGAATGTTAACTTTGACTTGTTTGAAAACTTCCAACATCTTTTCCATTTGATCAAAATGTTAATTTGGTCGAAGGTGATGTGGAAATGGAACTCGATACTCAGTAGGTCGATCTACTTAAGTAGAAGAAGAACTTGGATTGACAATTTATTCGATATTTGGATCAATGTTTTATTCAGAATTGCTTGTCAGATTCGAAGTGTCAAGAGGATCTTTCTATAAATTATTTGGATTTACATCTTAATTATAGATTTGTTTACTGGAACGCAAAATTGTGATAGCATTCATTTGGTTCGCATTTCTTTCTTAAATGACTTGATTCGAATTGGTATTTTGATTTCTAGGATTCGAATAGCTGACTTGGGAATGTGCCTCGTTCATGTTCACTCATAGAGGTGGCTAAATGACTCATTTGCATTTTAAGTTTGCAGTCGATTCACTCATATCATGTATGAGGTTAACAAATTTTGCAAATTGCTATTTGATTGGAGGCTTTGAGTGGTTTTTTTAGCCAAAGTTTCAAGAATTTTCTCAAGTGAAGTCAATCATTTATCATCTTAGGGAGCAAAAGATTGTTATGGTTGATTTTGAGATAGACCCATAAAATTTTGTTAAAAGTGGTTGGGCTGTAAAGGAGGATTCGAAACATTATTCGAAAATGCTTGAAAGATGGGACGAACAAAATTCGTGTTAGAATTATTTTGGTTCCATGCAAAGTCACGATGATTTCTCCAACCAGGATTGTACAATGAAGAAAATGGGTCATTTTTAAACTTATTGAAAGCATTGAGTTGTTCTACCAAATTATAGCACTGATCGGCTATGTGATTTTAATCCTTGCATTTATAATACATTGGCTGGGAAGCTTGGTTCATCTGGTTGGATGAGAAAACGTTATCAAATTTATTAATCATCACATCAATTTTATCTTCCAAAGCTAAAGATGATCCTACTGAGTGTGCGCTCGATCATGAATAAATGAATTTTTTATTAGAACATTCTCATTGGAACGATTTTTTGGTCATATTATCAAGGAATTTCCAAGCATCGTCGTGATGTTGGGCAAGAAATTTACCTTGACACATTGATTCAACCATGGTTCATGAATTATTTCAAGTCCATCATATAAGATTTCACAAAGAGTCCATTTTTCAAAATTATGGTATCGACATTTTATCAAAAGCTCTTTAAATCTTCATAAATATTTTCTGAAAGGTTTACCCCTGAATTGATGAAAATTCACAATTTTGTTTCTAATTTTGGTCGTTTTTTCTAAGGGGTAGAATTTTTTAAGAAAACTTTAACGATTCTTCCCACGTTTTGATCGAGTTCGAAAGTAAACTATACAACCATTTTTAAGCATAGGCGGTAAGGGCGAATGGAATTAAGCGAAGTTTGATTCCATCATCACATAATTGTTGGAGTTCAATGATTGCACATACTTGTTCGAATTTAGTTAGGAAGATATATGGGTCATCATGTGCAATATTGCCAAATTTCGAGAGCATGGCAATATGATTGGAATGAATTTCGAAGTGATTGTCCATTGGAGTAGGTAATATGATACAAGAAGGGATATAAACTCTATTGGGAAATATTCTATCTATGAGAGTTCGTGAAGTGTCTTCATTTTCCATCGTTGGAGGATCATTTGCTCAAGTTAAACAATTCGTTGTTGTGTAACGAGTCCACGTACTCATGCACAAGTAAAATGGTCAAGGGGAGAAAGAAGTGAGAATCAAGTTTAAGAGAATGAAACAAGGTTTATAAAATGAAATGAAGTGAATTTTTTTTTATATATATATTTCTTTTTTAAAGGAAAAATATTTAGCAAAAAGAATTTATTTTTCAAAATGGAGTGATTTTTGTTTTGTTTTTTTTTGAATTTTAAAGTTTTACCTTTTCTTATGTTTTTGTTTTTTAGTTTTTATTTTTGAAATTTTTTTTTTCTTTTTTGGATTTTTGTTTGACTTTTTTCAATGGAAAAGGTTTGAAAAGATCTTTTTGGATTTTTGTTTTTTAAGAAAAGCTAAATTAAGTAAAATGTAAAAAGAAAATTTACTTTTGTGTTTATTATATATATATATATATATATACACACACACGAGTACTTTGGCACGTGCGATGCACGTGTGCAGTAGAAACCGGTGTTAAAAATCACCATTTGTAAGATCTTTTTAGATCATATAAAATAACTTCATTGTGTGCGTAATGTTTCTTTGTTATGCGTGTACATACACAAATCAACCGTTTATCAAAACGTGAATGAGACCAAGTTATTTCAGAAAATAATTAAACAGGTAAAGAAAGTAATCAATTATTACATCATTATCTAGAGAGATGAAATAAATATTAAAATTTGCATTTGCAGTTGTTTGGAACTTAGAAAACTTACACCATCTCTATTTTAAAAGTAATAAATCAACATATTAATATACAGAGATTCTTTTTTGTCCGCCATAAAATCGTACTTCCTGTGATACTTGCAATTTCAATTCAAATACCAACCAAAAAGTCCATTTTGCTTAACTAATCCTCGTGAACACATGTCAACAAATGGAACAAATATCCTCCTTTCATAGTATTCCGATCATTTTAAATAACTTTACAGAATATAAATTATTATGAAATAGTAATAATTATACAAAGCAAAAAATCATATCATTATTTTTTTTATGGAACAATAAAAATAATCTTCAATACTATTATAGTAATCAAACAAAGGCAGTGGCTTAAATGTTTGAGTTGATGTAAATAGAAATTTACGATAAATAGGGCAGTTTGACTCAAGGCCTTTATCTCGGTATTTGTGGTCTGCTAATTTCATTCCCATAGCAATTGCATTTCATATAATGAATGTAATACCATGTCCCTTACTAACACAGGCTCAAATTGCAAGACGAACAGTGGTAAACATTCTTAACATTTGAAAGGGAATTTTTCAAGTTTTATTTTGATATATTCATTACTTCAGCCAAAAGAAGAACAAAAAAAATGTTGAGTGCAAAGCTTTCCACATGAGCATAGCAGTTCATTTTGAACAAAGAATAAACTATATGGGTTGCGATACAAAATAGGAAAACACATATATTGACTATGGGGGCAATGTGGATAAGAATGTACTGAAAAAACAATGACTATATTCCACTTTACGAAGCGAATCATCCTAAAAATGGGTAGAATGGATGGAGTTTTCAGCGCGGTAAAAACACCTCAATAAGAGTTGTTCTTTATTTATTACCCATAACATATATTCGTTAGTAACCAATATTCTCTCATTGTATTTATCATATGGGCCATTTTTATCATCTTATAACTATATTATCCTTGAATCAAGTTACTTTGGACAGTAAGGTTCACAAATATGATTGAGGATAAATTGTAGTTGGAAGGTTTCAAAGAAGAATGTGCATGATAATCCTTATTATTCCACCCATTTGTATCAGTAGTTACTAAAGGTTAATTTTTATTTTACTTTACTTCGAGTTTCAAATATGACAATAAAAACATTATCAACTTAAGATATTAATATGTTATCCATACTTCATCAAAAGACATTATATAAGTATCGATTGTTATTATTATTTCAAGTTTTTTGAGCTTTATCAAGTATACAGTACACTTGTCAAGCTAGACGCAACACATGCAAATTGAACAGTACATTACAATTGAGGGTCTTCATACTAAGTAGAACAATGTTTCCTTATCCTAACTACCAAAAGTCCCAAACACAACCTGGGAAAAAAAATATCCTGCAAATAACTCATAACATGATATTTATATCACACAAATTATGATTCAGATAAAAATGAATATTTTTGAAGATAATGGTGATTTACATGGTATATTTCAACGTACCTGTCATCGTCAAAAAAATCTGCTGATACTGCAATAGCTTTTGGCCATTGAAAATCCATTGCAGGAGATTGTTTAGCAAAAGGGGAATCTTTCGAAGTACTTTTCATCATCAAAATTTTGCGGATATTTTAGTAGTATTTCGCCATTGAAAATACATTGCAAGAGATTGTTGAGAAAAAAAGGCCAATTGGTTGAACCTTCATGCACTACATACACATCATCTCACCACAAACACAATTACCAGGTACAATGACTAAAATCTATACATTAAGCCATTACTTAATGGTTTATGGGTACTACCTGGCTATGTTTTCAGCAAATTCCAATGCTGTAAGAGAATGTAGGCACGACCGTTTTAGTGACTCCTATAATTAATCACCTGAAACAAATGGTGAATAGAAAGCAACAAAGTTAGCAAAAAAAATGATGATATTTGTATCCTCTTATTAGGATTGAGGTTTATGGAACAATTAAAGGACATGTAAATATGGGACCGGAGAATTTGAAGAGTATTCACTTCGAATGAAGGATAATTATGATAGATACAATGCAATCAATCACAATATCATCAGTAAATCGGTCTTTTGGATTTTGAACAGATTTTGTGCTTTAGGATTAATTGCATGGTACACTCTCGGTAAAATATTAATTAATTGCATGCATGAGCATTGAAAATTATATGACCGCTAAGTAAAGTAATTAATGGAAATTTTGAAATGTATTTTCTTTATGTCATAAACTTATGAAAGGATACAATATTAATGTATTTTGGGATTTAGTGAATGTACAGTAAAATTTTGCTTATAAATTACAGTATTTCTAAAAAGATTATGCCATAGATCAAAATTGCAAATATAAAAACAATCAAGGTGTGCCTGAACTCAACAAAGATGGCTCGTATTTCCTTCCTTTCATCTTTTTTTTCTTGTTCTCTTTGCACTGGCCCCCATCTTTGATTTTTCTCAAGCATAATCTCATTTGTCTTCTTATTTTTCCCTTATGGCCAAAAAACTAACAATCGATCCATTGAAAAATGATTAGTAGATGTCCAAAGACTGCATTGAACTACAATGAAATAGTTCACATTTTGAAAATAAATAAAAGGCCAATTGCCTCATATTTTAAAACTGTTGGAAATGCTAATTCAAGGTATAGACTGATTATTCACATAACAATTGAGCTTAGAAATGGTATTATGAACTAAAGAAGACCTTTAAAGCAAAGCTTTTTGTTAATACTCAACAAAATTAAGCTCAAAAAACCACATACCACAATGATAGACCTTACCAAACATGGAACAATGAAGCATGTATCAAAAATATGTTTGGAATTTAGTAATGATGCATGATATTAACATCTATTCTTTATACAAATGTGCTTAATTATCAGGTTATAAAATTATACAAAAAATGTTATGATATTGTAAATACATCCGAACATTGGTTCTCCCTTTCATATATAAAAAATGAGATCAGAAGTGGTTATCATGAAGCTTCAAAGGAATGAAACTAAAAAGCAGTAGGGGTATGATGACCATCCCACTTTTTTCCCCTCACCAAGTAAAGCTAGCTAGGTGTATCTTCGCCACCTTCTCTCTTGTTTCAGCATGAACTGCCTCGCTTTTCTCTGATGTAAGTCCATATATCTCTACTAATAATACAAATTCGTTAGTTTGGTGAAGCTTTTTTGAACTTCCCAATCAACCCATGCACCCAATCCCTATGCAAGTAACTTACTAACAATGGGAGAGGGCATATGAGTCAATTCTCGTCTAACGTTTTATTCCCTATTTCTTCTAGCGGTTCTTCAACGGTTCTCCCTGTTTTCACTCCCCTCACTTTCTCCTCCCTATGTTTTCTCCTAACCGCCTTCTGTTCACCCTACTATGCCTCAACCGCCTTTCACAATCTGCTCCCTCTAAAAACCATCTCCATTCGCCCTTCTACAACCAACAATTTCAGGTTCCCCTTATTCCTCCTCCCCATGCTGCTTTGCTCCCTAAATTTTGATTCCAAGTGCAAATCGACCACCGCACAACCTAATATTTTGATTCTGTTATTTTATCTACTTTTCCATTTCTGCTTCGTGGATATATGGACTATGCTATGGTATCGTTTTCGATTTTCCATGTTGACGTCCAGATTTGATATTTGCCGATTCCATTCTGTTATCTGCTTTGCCATTTTTTGCTTCGTCGATATATGGACTCCGCTTTGATTTCGTTTCCGATGTGCCGCACTGACGTTTAGATCTTCTGTTTGACAAATTCAGTTGCATGCTCAGCTCAAAGCCTTTGTTTGTTGGCAGCGCGGTGGAGTAGCTCAACTGGTGATGATGTGCCAGCCACACGGCCTTTTGAATAGGTATTCTGTACTAGGCTGTTGTTTGTCGAACTTGGTTACCTATTTATCATTTTCTATACTAGGCTGCTGTTTTTCGAAATTGGTTGGAGGCTCGGCGTAAAGGCGTTGTTTGTCGGCGAAGCGGTGGAGCTAGCTCAATTGGTTATCATGTGCCAGGCACACAGGCTTCTGTTATAGTTCATGCTGCTTGCTTTTCAATAGGTATTCTCTTTTTTAAGCTTACCTATTTATCGTTTTCTATAATAGGCTGCTGTTTGCCATTTTTAAGCTTACATATTTATCATTTTCTACAATATGCTGCTGTTTGCCAACTTCAGCTATAGGCTTAGCTCAATGGCTTACTTCCTCGGCGCCAAGGTGGACCTAGCTATATTGGTGATGATGTGCCCGGTACACGGCCTTCTGTTCCACTTGATGGTGCTTACTTTTGAATAGGTATTCTCTTTTTTAAGCTTACTATTTATAGATTTGTATAATACCCTGTTGTCTGTCTAAATCAGTTGCAGGGTCAGTTCAATTGCTTATTTTGTCAGCGGCGCGCTGGAGCTAGCTCAGTTGGTCTGATGTGCCTGACACATCAGCTTTTTTCACACTTGATGCTGCTTGCTTTTGAATAGGTATTCTCTTTTTTAACCTTACCTACTTATCATTTTGCATAATAGGATATATACATTATACTGCAAACTCAGTTTTCTTTACATATCTGCGATTTTCTTAGCAATGAATGCAATTATTAGATTTCAAATGAAGTACTGCAAATATATTTTGTTCCTTGCCAACTTAATATGCTCGGTTCACTATATTCTAATATGCATGAATTATTATGCTTAGTTATTTACAAAATGGACTCTTTTTTAAGCTTCCCTGTTTTTGTTTCGTGTACTATGATATATACAATGCACTGCAAACTCAGTTTACTTTATGTGGTTGCAATTTTTTAAGCAGTGAATTCAACTATTAGTTTTACACTACGATACTACAATTCTATTTTGTTCCTTCAGTATTTAGTACGCTTAATTGAGTAGATTCTAATACGTACGAATTATTTTGCTTACTTTAATAAATGCATGTTGTTGATGAATAATAGGCTGCTGTTCATTGAATTCATTTTCAAGCTCCGCTCAATGGCTTTCTCTGTCAGTGGCGTGGTGGAGCTAGCTCAACTGGTAATGATGTGCCAGGCACACGGCCTTTTATCACACTTGATGGTGTTTGCTTTTGAATAGGTATTCTCTTTTATAAACTTAACCATTGATCATTTTGCATAATATGCTATATACATTATACTGCAAACTCACTTTACTGTTAACGTCTTCGATTTTCTTGGTAATGAATGCATTTATTAGATTTCAAGTGGGATGGTGCAAATATATTTTGTTCTTGCACTTTTTACTAAGCTTGATTCACTATATTCTATGACTTATTCTGTTTAGTTATTTTAAAAATGGACTCTTTCTTAACCTTTAGCATTTAACGTTTTGTCTATTAGGATATATACAATGTTCTGCAAACTCAGGTTAATGTATAATTTTGCAATTTTCTTAGCACTGAATGCAACTATTAGTTTTAAATTGCGTTACTACAATTATATTTTGTTCCTTCAGTATTTACTATGCCCAGCTCAGTACATTCTAATATATATGAATTATTATGCTTAGTTTAATAAATGCGTGTTCTTGATGGATATGAAAACCCGACTGTTGCGATCAGTATAGTGTGGTCGTCAGTGCAGCAAATGCGAGGTCCTCAACTTGCTGTGTCTTCCGAAACACATCTAGCAAACTGTTTACCTCATCCCCCACAGTTGATGCTAAGTCAGGTAAGATGTGTACTTCAAT
This sequence comes from Allium cepa, assembly GCA_030765085.1. NCBI lineage: Eukaryota > Viridiplantae > Streptophyta > Magnoliopsida > Asparagales > Amaryllidaceae > Allium > Allium cepa. Next base: position 108,133,009 of record CM060942.1, on the reverse strand, counting down.
TTCCTTTTCTTCCTTCGCTATTTACTATGCTCGGTTTACTGCACTGACATCACACATTCGATTAACTTCCTACTTTCACACTTAACTTTCGCAATTCATTTACACCTGTGTTTTTTCAGCCAAACACGTTGGTGCCATTACTATCCATTCATCTTTCGTTCACTGTTTGTTTGTCTTATTATCATGGAATTGTGCTAACCCAATTAGGTAACCACTACATCAGTGCATAGTTCAGCCAATCCTTGCACAGTTAAACCAACTGTTAAGAGAGTTTCCGGTTCAATTATATTTTCCATCACTTCAGTAGTAAATAGACTTACCAGTAATCCGTTATGATACACAGTAACATACTTTTCTACATATATACAACTGCATAGCTAAAAAAATCATTTTATTTGAGTGTTTTCTCCTCCTCTTTGTTTACCTTATAATTCGATAATGTTGCTACATCTGACGAAATTCGTGTAGGAAACGGGTTCCACGAGGAGTTCTTTTGCAAAATATCCACTGTATGTACTGTAGTACGAGATCCAACAGCCGGTAAGTCAATAACTGCTTATGATGCACACTGCAATACACTTTCCTATTTTTTCCTCTTCTAAAAAATATCCCATTGCACAGTATATTTTCATCCCATGTATTTGAAAATATAGCAGTTAATTCCTACCGACTTTGTACCGGTTGAACAGTTCTGTTTTTTAACCGTTCAAACTCCAAAATATCTCCTTATTTTTTCCCTTCCCTGTCTACCTTCATAAATATCCACGTTACTTAAACTACGCTTCCTCCTCCCTCTCTTCACATGTCTACAATCTTGCTGCAATTAGGTATTCCACCCCCTTCTCCTTGCTTACATCACTGCTTTAAACTTCATTCCCCCCGGCTTACGATGACAATGTCGTTCCTCATTTTTCACCCACTCTTTTACAACAATTTTTTCCATTAGAGCCACTTTACCTTACATTATTACCGTGTTTATTCATCATTTGGAGAAGTGTTCATAAGGCCTTCATTATGTATGGACACTGCATGCGCATGCGCCAAACATGTAAATATTAATTTTGTTAACAATATTACGTGCTGCATGTATTACACTATCATTCGTACCGCTCTACCACATTGCTTTCTACAGGCTATGCAACATTGACGTACATTAACTTAATATTTGCGTATTGGCTGCTACACATATTTAGTTTCTAATCCCTAAAAAAATTAAACACAGAAAATGTGCTACAACTGCAATATCTTTGGTATCACAACGGTTTTATTTCCAGTAGTTGGCGATGGTACTACTTCCAAACTTATAACGAGATCCTTTGATGAATGGTCGGGCAGAGAATGGTACTTCGCATACTACACCAACTGTGAAATTGAAGAAGGTTTTTATAAATTTAAAATAGACATCGCCAAACATCTATTCATTGAACTCAATTTGGTACAAGTATATGGGTAAAATAATGACCAGTATCACGCCGGAGAAAGGTACCTGCTAATTGAACTGAGGTAGTTGCCTTACTTCATTCCCCCCATCAATTTCCCATAAAAAATTGATAAAATATGCAGACTGGACAACAAAATGAATTCATACAGTAATATTTTTTCCACAGTATACGTTCCACATAGTTCTCTTCTCACCCAACCAGTTTTGCACCAGTTTGTCTTAGTCATGTCCATCGGACGTGCCTTTGTACTTGTGCATCATATAATACATATGTAGACATAAGCAGTATGATAGTGAGGAGTCGTAAAATTATTGGCTGCCAACCATAAAACATCTTTAAATAAGAGGTGAAAGTTAATCCCATACTTACGATTTCAATTGAAATTCCCAACCAAAAAGTCCAATTTACCTAACTAATCCTGGTGAACGAATTTGGCCACAAATGAAACAAATATCCTCCTGCTTTCATAGTATTCATCTCACATGAAAAACTTTCATGATATATTATCGCAAAATAGTAATAATTACGTAAAGCAAAAATCATACCATTATTTGTTTTCTGGAATAATAAAGATAATCTTCATTGCTGCTGTAGCAATCAAACTAAGATAGACAAAGGGAATAAATAAAATAACAATGCAACTTTTGTATGCAAAATTCTACCTCGTCATGGCCAGGAAAAGTGATGTTCTCCATCTTAAAAGCTTTCTACTGAGAAAATTAGCATTAACATACTTGTTAATAGATGTCACAGATCTCACCATGCTAGCAATAATGGCTTAGAAGCAAAGATCCAAAATTTCAGTGGTATTTTTGAATCAATGGATGGAGAGTAGGGTGATGAAAATAAGAAATCCTCCATCTCATCATATCAGGGATGCAGATTTGTGAGGGAAGGTGCTTCCATGGCGCTCGATGATCGTTAAAGAGGAGTCTGTTAGGTTTTAGATGAGGCGTTGCTTACGGTATCCCGAGCGCATTGGGATGGTGGCAGATGTGTAGGGAGACTGAAGATGGTGATTGAGTGATTGGATTTTTCATTTTTTAACTTATTTTGTTCCCCTTTTTTCGAGGATCATGAAGAGAAAAATGAGGCACGATGAGATAATGGGTCCTGGAACTATGTTAACAGTACAATGGAGATGGAAAAGACAGAATACAGCCTTATTTCGATACACTGCAAAATTATTTAGAAAGGTCATTTTTGGCAATTCAAAATAGGCTTCACCCTCTCAAATATTTTCTTTATATATATATATATATATATATATATATATGCATGAACTAATGCAACTAAATGAATACGAGGACTTAATTACACATTTTCTGTCCTTAGTAGCTCCTAACCTAAATTGTGTAATCGCACTTTGACTTAATCCAACAAAATAGTTCTTAGTCAGGTAACAGACATGGGTTATCGGTGTACCATGAATTACCGTAGCAATGCAACCGAAGGTTTAAGTACCTTCAGAGAAACAATCACTATAATATTTATGAATCATCGTAATATTTATATATGACCATTGCTCTTCCGTAGCTTAGACACCAAGAAATTAGATTGTCGAAAGAAGTCAACTTGTCAAGATACAATTAAGCCCTAGATGAGCTCATGACACCCTTAAGTCCAATATCTAACCGTTATTATAAGTTAAGTTCTATGATAAAATGCAATTTGTGGGCCAAGGAAGGGGTGGTGAAATCCCCACCTTACGTGGGTTTTGGTGATGCCCTTAGAAAATAAATATAAGATGAAATGAATGCAAAACATATATTAAACATGTATTAACAATGCGACTACAAAAGAAATTTGATTTTGTTTTTTCTTTTTTTTTAAAATACAAGCAACAAACAACGCAAAGAAAATAAAAACAAGTGATAAGAGCACAATAACAGAGCATGCAGAATGTTAGCAATTTTATGTTCAAGCAGCGATTTTTTTATAAGCAAGCAAGTCTTTTTCTTCTAAATTCCTACAAATTACAACTTGCAAAATTGTTGAACGTGAATATTTATGAGACTAAAATGAAAACAACTTAAATAAGGATAAAAGGAAATTTAAAGAAAAATATTTACACGCCAAAACAAAACTACATAAAAGAAATGTCAAAAATTTAAATGCCAATAAAACTACATTTTCATTTTTTCGCATTATTATTACTATTATTTTTTAGAAAGTCAAAGGAGTGAAAATTTAACAAAAGAAAGCGAAAGTGTTCTGTTTAAGATGCAAAAAAAGGGTAAACACAAGAGGATTTAAATAAAACAAACTCACGCAACCAAATTTAACACTGCCCAAAACAATTCTATAAAAAAAGTTCAGACTTTTTTTTACTCTCAAGCCCATAGCCCAATTAAAAAAACAACTAAATTCCTAAACCACAGCTCCAAATGCAAATCTCGCTTGTCATAATTTATGAAATGAAAAATTTCGAAACCAAATTCGAAAAATCAAAATTCCAAAACCAAAATTAACGACTTTGTTGCGGTTTTGGGTGGTTGCAGGCGATTGCGGTTTGGGTTTGGGAGATGAAAAAGGCTGGTGGAAATTTTTGTCACGATTGATGGTTTCTAGGATTGCAATGTCGCGGTGGAGTTAAGGAGCTGGTCGGACTTTTTTGTTTAGGGTTGGGTGTGCTAAGGTTAAGGTTAGTTGAGGAAGGCAGTTTGGCAGCTAATTTGGGTGCGGCGATTTGCTAATTGTAAAGGCAGGTCGAGGAGACTAGGGGATTTGGGTTGAGGTTGTAGACTGCGTCATAGCTGGAAGGTAGTGATGCAAGTTGTAGGAGAAGTTTGTACATGATGATTGTATTGAGTTGGGGTGGAGGGGATGCAGAAGTTTGGTTGAGGGAGGTAAGGGGAGTGATGACAGTGGAGGGTGACAGGCAGTGAAAGTAAGATGGGAAATGAAGTGATGCAAGTCTAGTATCTTGCTAGTCGGGGCAGTGAGATGATTGTCTAGTCATGGGTGGATTTGTAAGCAGTTTGTGTGCGGGTAGAAGTTGAGGAAGTTGTAATGAAACTTGAATGTGGAAGGAGATAATGAGTTGAAGAAGTGATGGTTGGAGGTGTTTGCTGGAGTAGTGTTAGGTGATGATGGCAGTTTGGCAAAAGTGTTGGGTGATTGTTGCTGTGAGGTGGTGATGCCTGTAGTGTTTTGGTTGAATTGGCAGTTGAAGGAGTTGAATTGCGGTGGTGTATGCTAGGCAGAGGAAGTGAATGTGGTTGCAGGCTGCGGTTTGGTGTTCGATTGGTATGGAGATGGTTGATGTATGTGATGATGCTGAGTTGCAGGTGATTGTTGTTTGTTTAGGAAGGTTGAGGAGCAGGGGATATGCTCTGATGTAGTTCGAGTCGTGGGTTGGAATGTTGCAGTGTTTGGTGGTGGGAGGAGAAGGTGAGGTGGATGAGGTGATTGTATAGAGAAAACGCAGTGTAGAGGAGGAGCTTGGCAAAGGAAGGTGAGGAGGTGTGGTTAACCGAGCCCAGTTTTGCAGTAAAAGTAGGATCATTTAGACCCAAACCCGAGCCCGATCCAGTTCGCTCGGACGGATGGTGGTGGCGCACACGCGTGTGGTGGTGATGCATGATCTCCCTCCTCACAACGAAGCAAATATTTGGGTGACCTAAGGCCCCAACTCCTTCGTTGCAAAGCTATTAATATACTTAGCTTTGTTTTTATATTTGGCGATGTGGGACAACTGTATTTCATTTACACTTTCTATTAGGAATTCCAACAATCCCCCACATAAATGATAATATACTTTTCCCTGACACAAAGCGAAATATCACAGAGTACATATGGAATCATGCTTTACCGTGGATAAGTAGATATTTCATTTTGAACTTTCCCTAGTTAAAACTTATCGGATCTGCTTGGCTAATCGGTGATTTATTTCATCTTGAACCGTCGGCATTTATTGTGTATCCAGACACTAAGCTTTACGAAGCATTGATTCCCTTCTCATCCAATCTCTTGGTTGTGTTCATTTTGGTCCTGAACAATTTTTGGTTCTGCGAGTGTTTATAGAAAATATAAGCCTTTAATATTCTAATAGAGCCAACAAAGCTCACACTAACATAGGTGATCGCAACCATTAAGAGTATCCTACATATACCCCACTTGTTATTTTCAAGATATGATCATCATTAAAAAAAACATAATTTTAACATTTAAATACTTCTGTAGGCATGCATTTATATTATGCACCATAGGAATGGAGTTGGACTATGTCCATGCAAATGCATTACGTTTTGAGTTACTTAGAACTGGTTTGCCTATTGATTCTAGTCCATGGGATCTCCAATCGTCAAGATAGGCTTCCGTATAAGATGACTCTTGTTGGTTTAGGCTTTTAAACTCATTCCCCTCAATGCGCAGTCAATTTTCTTTCTTGATAAACCTTTAGTAAATGGATCCGCTAGGTTATTATTTGTTCTCAGATAATCTATGGAAATAGTTCCATTTGAGAGTAACTGTCTAATTGTGTTATGGCGTCGACGAATATGTCGTAACTTTCCATTATATACAAAGTGGTGCGCTCTACTTAACGCAGCTTGGTTATCACAGTGTATGCATATGGCCAGTACAGGTTTAGGCCAAAATGGAATATCTTCTAAAAAGTGACGAAGCCATTCTACTGCTTCGCTTGCTTTATCTAAAGCGATGAACTCTGATTCCATAGTGGACCGAGCTATGCATGTTTGTTTAATTGATTTCCATGACACGCTGCCCCTGCTAAGGTAAATACATAACCACTCGTTGATTTTGATTCCTTTGAATCAGCAATCCAGTTTGCATCACTATATCCTTCTAAGACCGCAGGATATTTTCCATAATGTAAGGAATAATTTATGGTATTTTTTAAATATCCTAGCACTCTCAGTAGTGCTTTCCAGTGTTCCTTTCCTGGAGTGTTTGTATACCTGCTCAGTCTACTTACTGCATAAGCTATGTCTGGTCTTGTGCAATTCATGAGATACATGAAACATCCTATTACACGAGAGTATTCCAGTTACATTACACTTTCATTAGTGTTTTTATGCAGTACTTCTGATCAATTAAAAGGTGTTCTTACTCCTTTAATTTCAAAATTTTGAAATGTTTCAATCACTTTGTCTATGTAGTGTGACTGAGATAATTCAATTTCATTAGGTATTCTTATTATTTTGATTCCCAAAATAAAATCTGTAACTCCTAAGTCTTTCATATCGAATTTGCTAATTAACATCTTCTTTATGGTCTCTATTACCTGAGTATTTGGACCAAATATTAACATATCGTCGACATATAAACAAGTCATCACATATGATGTCCAATTTGTTTATAATAAACACACTTATCGCATTCATTTATACGAAAACCATTTCTCATCATGACACTATCAAATTTTGAATGCCATTGTTTTAGAGCTTGTTTTAGTCCGTATAATGATTTTACAAATCTACAGACTTTGTTTTCATTTCCTTTGGAAACAAAACCTTCAGGTTGCTCCATGTGGATCTCCTCATCGAGATCATTGTTTAAGAATACTGTCTTTACATCCATTTGATGAATTTCTAGATTATAGATTGATGCAATTGCTATTAGCATTCTTATAGAGGTTATTTGTGTTACCGGCGAATATGTATCAAAAAAGCCTACTTCTTCTTTTTGACGATATTCTTTGGCTATTAATTTGGCTTTATATTTGTCGGTAGAGTCTTCTGCTTTCATTTTCTTCTTGAAAATCCATTTACAATCAATAGGTTTTATTTCAGGTGGAATATTAACAATTTCCCAAGTTTTATTACTTAGAATTGAATCAATTTCACTTTGGGTTGCTTCCTTCCAACATGAAGATTCAGAAGATGACATTGCTTCCCTGTACGTTTGAGGTTCGTGTTCTAACACATATGTGAAAAAATCCGAACCAAATGTCTTGAAAGTCCTAGCCCTTACGCTTCTTCCTAGTTCAACTTCCTCAATTTCATGATGAGTTTCATCTTCATGTGAATTGCTTGATTCCCTCTTGTCCTTTTAGGGACATTATTCTCTTTATTCCTTTTGTACAGAAACATGTCTTCAAAGAATGAGGCATATCTAGATTCCATTATTTTATTTACATGAATATCAACTATATCAGACTTGAATACCAAAAATCTGTAGGCACTACTATTTTGGGCTGACCCTAAGTAGTAAGAATCTACTGTTTTTGGTCCAAGTTTTACTTTCTTGGAAGGCGGAACTGGAATTTTTGCCAAGCACCCCCACACTTTTAGGTATTTAAAACTTGGTTTATGTCCTTTTCATAACTCATATAGAATTGTTCCTGTTTTATTGTGAGGGACTTTGCTTAATATGTGATTAGACATATTTAAGGCTTCCCTCACAAGTTCATCGGTAGACCAGAGGCTAAAAGCATGGCATTAATCATGTCTTTTAACATTCTGTTCTTCCTCTCGGCTACACCATTTTGTTGTAGTGAATATAGAGCTGTTGTTTGATGAATTATACCATTTTCTGCACAGAACTGTTCAAATGGTGATTTGTATTCCCCTCCTCGATCAGTTCTCAATATCTTGATCTTTCATAAACGATATAATTTCTTTATCCTTACTATTTAAAAGATACACATAGCAATATCGTGTATAGGCATCAATAAAAGTGATAAAGTACTTTTTCCCACCTCTTGTAGGTAATGATTTTAAATCACATAAATCTGTGTGAACCAAACCTAGTGGTTCGGTGCTTCTATCAACAAATTGAAATGGTTTTTTTTAACCATTTTCGCTTCTACATATATCTCACATTTGTAATTCTTATCTACTTGGAATTTCGAAATTAATCCCAAGTTTGATAATGTTTCCATTTTTTGAAAATTTATGTGTCCCAATCTATCATGCCATGGTAAAATTTCGTGCTCACGCAAGTAAGAAACTTTATTTTTGTTAATAACATAATCAGAATACATAGTTTTATTGCTGATAACGGCTACATTTGCCTTAAATAGGCCATCACATAAATATCCCCTTCCGATATATATTTCATCTTTGGACAGAACCATCTTGTCTGACTCGAACATCATTTTGAATCCTTTCTTTGATAGTACCGAGCCAAAGATCAGATTCTTGCGTATGTCTGGAACGTGGAGCACGTCATTCAACTTGACAGTTTTTCTAGAAGTAAACTTGAGAATTAATGTGCCACTGCCTTCGATCATGGATACTGCAGAATTACCTATGTAGAGTTTTTCTTCATGATCGAATTTCTGGTATGTACAAAACATGGATTTTTCAGAGCAGACATGATGAGTAGCGCCTATATCTACCCACCATTGGTTAGGATTCTGAGCCGAATTGCATTCAGATACAACTGTTGAGAAGTTGGACTCATCTACTTTCATGTTGTCTACTATATTTTCCTCTTTGTTGCATTCCTTTTATGTCTGCAATCTTTAGTGGCATGTCCAACCTTTCCACAAACCCAACACTCACCATTAAACTTTTTGGTTCACTTGTTGTCTTTTGGTTTGTTGTCTGAGGCTTTCCTTTTCTTCTGGAAATTCTTCTTTTTGTTTTTGGTCTTTGAGCCTTCAGCCACAAATGACTCCTTGCTTGGTTTTGTAACTCCACGGTTATCTGCCTCAATTTTCAGTCGGACTATGAGATCCTGTAAAGAGATTTTCTTCTTCTTATGCTTTAGATAGTTGCGGTAATCTCTCCATGGCGGCGGCAGTTTTCCCGTGATGGCTTCAACCAGAAACGATTCTCCAACCTTATGACCTTCCGCTTCGAGTTCATGTCATGCAGTTTAGCAGTCACCGGTTTGGAGTCAACCATCTTGTAGTCCATGAATTTGTCTACAATGAATTTCTTAAGACTGATATTCTACGTCTTATACTTCATGGCAAGTGCATTCCAGAGTGCTTTTGCTGTCTTTAGAGGCTGATATACTTTGTATACCACCTTGTCGAGGCAATTTAGAATATATTTTCTACATAGAAAATCGGAATGCTTCCACACATCAACATCTGATTCCTCGCCTGCTGCATGAATCGGTTCCTCCTCCTCGAGATACCATTGCGGACCGAGTATGGTGAGATAAAATAACATTTGATTTTGCCATGTTATTAAGTCATCACCATCTCCTTTGAACGGATCAGGCCTGTTGTGTGTAGTAGCCTTTGTTGATAGTTCAAATGTTGCCATCTCGGTTTTAGCGAAAACAGGAAAGTCTTAAGATGTTATACGTCTAGTATACCAAAACAGAAACTAATCAATAATAAACTTGTCTCACAAGTTTACAGCTCAGATTTCCACTATTCTGGAATTCTGTATTAGTCATTTTAACACTAAGTATGTTGTAATTAATTACAAAAACAAAGCAACAACTATAGTAATAATAACAATAGTGCAAAATCAAACGTTATACTATTTAAATAAATAGTACAACGTAGAAAGAAAACGGTATTTATATATATAAATATATAAATCTAACCAGTTGAAGAAGGAAATTATGTCTGAGGTTTGTCGTAACAATTTCCTTAAGACTTTATTCAAAGTCTCCCAAAATACAACAGACGTGATCTGCTCGAGATTGTAATGAGTATGTCAACTCTGTGATTTATTGTATAGAGTAGTACAGAAGAAGAAGCAGAAGAAATTTGGAATTGGAATGGAATGAGAATGTGATCAGTATTCTCTTCTATTTATAATTTCGTCCGCACCCCTTCGAACAGTCGCATCCTCTTGACGGGTTGCACCCGTTGCCTTTCGTTGCTGCTATTTGTTAACGAGCCACACCCATTTGCTACTGGTTCTACGTTCGCACCCGTTCACGTCTAACGGGTCAAAACCCGCGCCCACTTCAGAAGTCGCACCCCCTTAGTCAATCCGCATCCACTTATGAACAGATTTGCACCTGTTCGTATAACCTACAACTGTCAGAAAACCCAGCCCAATTTGCAGTAAAAATAGGATCATTTAGACCCAAACTCGAGCCCGAGCCCGGCCCGGTTCGGTTCGGTCGGTGGCGGCACGTGCGCGTGTGGTGGCGATGCATGATCTCCCTCCTCACAACGAAGCAAACATTTGGGTGCCCCAAGGCCCCAACCCCTTCATTGCAAAGCTATTAATATACTTAGCTTTGTTTATATATTTGGCGATGTGGGACAAGTGTATTTCATTTACACTTTCTATAACGAATTCCAATAGAGTTTGCTACTTTCCTTGTGGGATGCTGGTGGGTTGTTTGCAGTGTAGGGAGATGGTAGCAGTAGTGTTATTGATTGATGTGTGTGTGGTAGGTTATAGGTTGAAGTAATGGGTTGTGGAGGAGCAGAGCAAGGGGAATGGTTGGTCGAATTTGAATGTTTCAGAGAAATGAAGATAATAGAAGTGTAAATGTAGAATACAATACAATATTTTCTTAATTCTGATGTATAGATGCAATTGTAAACGCTTGAAAACAGAATCTTTTTAAATAAAAAGCAGAATGTTGTTATGTTATTATCAAATGCAAAGTGAAAGAGTGGAAACCGAAATGCAAATGAACCAAAAAAAAGGACACTCAAAATGCATATTAGAATTTAAACAAAAGAAACCAAATATAATTAAAAAACAGTGAACAGATGTAAAAACAATGAACAGAGGGCACAAAAACAGTGAACAACATGCACAAAAATTTATCACAAACTTGAACAGGAATGCAAACAAAACAACACTAAATATTACAACATGTTTGTGTTTTTTTTACATAACACAAATCAAACTAAACAAAATGAAAAAATAACCCGAAGAGTAAAATAAAAATTAAGTTGTGCTTCCCGACAACGGCACCAAAAACTTGCTAGACGACGTATTTTTATCAATTTGAAAACCATCGAAAAATATAATCATTATAAAACTGCAAGCGCACGGTCGTAGTACGTATGCAAATACGGATCAATCCATGGAGAAAGAAAAAAATTTAATAGTACTCAATCAAATTAACTCAAAGTTTTTGAAATTGTTTTAAACTATATTGAAAATAAGCTAGAGCAATGTGAATAAAACTATGATATTAAGGAGAAATTTAGAGGCAAATCCACTTTCAATCATTCATATAAATCAACACAAAATCCAATTATAATCTCTCATTAAAATATTAAGTAGAAAAGATTGACATGTTTATTTTAAGTATGGTTTATTGTGTTATTAATTAGAACAACTTAAACTATCAAACTCTAACACGCCATTCAAATCCACTTATCAAAACTCATGAAATTGACATGAAATTAAAAATAAAATCTACATTAAGCGTGATCTATTTACTATGAATTAGTAATATAGACCATCAAATTTGGGTTCTACGTTAACTTTCATCATCAAAATCACTTAGGCAAATGATCAAATAGTTTATTTTTATATGGTATTAAGCATAGCCTATTTGAGATGTCAACATAGACTATCAAATTCACTAAAAAATAAATATAAACCACCATCATTCATAGTTTACATTAAGCACAAAAGAGAGATCATAAAAGAAATCATTATGTTAATCTAACATGTTTCATGAGAGCTTCATTACCCCTAAATTGAAGGGGTTCCCCTACTCATATTTGAATACATCTTAACATAAAATGATTTCAACATAAAAAAAGAAAGAAAAATGAGAGCTAATTAAAAGAAAAGAGAGCTAACTACTTGTATGAAGTAGAACTAAACTAATATGCTAGAATTAAATCTATGTTACTGACATGAAATAAGTGAGCATAAAGTAAATAAAAGAGCATAAAAATAGCAATAAAAGAAAGCATGAAATAAAAATTGCATGAGAGTAAAAAAACAAGGCTAAGGCTTTTTTAAAGAGTTATTTTATTATCATAAATTTTATGTTACAACATCATGAAAAGAAGGAAGATCATTGCATGAAACATAAGGGGTATTATACATGTTTAAAACCCTAATTCATATTTAGGGGACTATCTAAAATGCCTTTGACAAAGTGTAACCTCTAAGTAATCATGAGGGAAATAATTAATCCCCACTAACATGGCTTTAAGCCTCCATTAACATGTGCATGTGCTTTTAATTATGGACCATTAGTTAGTGGGTATGTGGGCTCCTCCATTTTGCATGAATTCTTTTATTTCCTTTCTCATTAGCTTTCAACATGTGTGTATGCATTCATCCATGAAACCTCTTCATATTTGCGCTCCATTTCCTACAAATAAAAATTAAAATGTGCAGATAAATTTCTCAAATTAAGTCGTGTATAAAATTACCATTTTACTCCCCAAATGAAGATGAATAAATGATAATTTAAAGAAAAAAATTCGGTTTAAACATGTAAAATACCCTAATATGCTCACTTATTTGATTAAAAGAAGATTAAATGTGGAAGTAAAAATATACACTTTTACATGCACATCGTTGATCCCTAGGTAGGGTGGTCGGTACATATCCACACTTAGTGGTTTTCCAACTTTGGAATGTTTTAATATGGTTTGCCTCCACTCCTATGATAGTGGTCTGATAACAAGGAAATTCCAAAGTCTGAATATAGAGGAGTCTATTCCCTCCTAGTCCTCTTACGGTGGAAATCCAAACAATTCATCAGGTTCCTATTTTCTAGGATCTGTCGCTTTAGCTCTGCACGACTATCTTGTAATTCTTTCATTATTCACTCTAGGTCGATCCTAGTATTATGTTAAAGAGATTCTGGACATCCAAAGCTCCTTGCTACATGCCTTCATCCAAATGTTCAGGTTGGCATTTTCTGCCTCATCAACAGCTCTTAAGATAGTGGTGGCTTTGTCTTTCCTAGGACTCATTAGGGATAGCTTCCTATAGACTTTGCTCAAATCTTAATAGCGTAGAAACTAGTTGAGAAGAAACTTGATCTCTTCCCTGGTAGGGCTATGGCAGTAAGCTTTTAATAGATCTTTGAAAATCTAAGTCGTAAAATTAAAGGGTAGGAAATTGGATCTATCCCATGGATATGGGAAATCCAATAGTAGATGATGGATCTGAATGGCCTGAGTTCACCCTTTTTGATGAAAGCACCAAAATATTTGAACCAAAAATGGCATAAACACCCAAGAAAAGTATGTAGTAAAGTTTAAATGGAAGAAAGTAAATGAAAACAACGTTAAAACAATCACATACAAATTTATAGTGGTTTGGCAATCTTGGCATACGTCCACTTGAATGATTTTTATTACTTTGCACTAGTTTTTGGGATTACAAGTAGGATGGATCCTAGAGTACAATGGAGTTTGTGTGTAGCAGCAGTGTAAAGATCCTTAGAATGAACCATGCCCTTTGTATTTATAGGCTAGGCGACTAAATATCTCACTAATATTTATCCTACAGATCCTCTCAGGAAGACGAAGTCCTCCAAAAAATCTCAACCCCAGATTCCCTAGGGTTGGGGATTGGTACCGATCGCTCTAGGAGGAGGGGATCGGTACTGATCCCTATATACAATATAGGGTCTTACGACTTCTTGTGTTGGCTTGTCTTGATGTTGGCTTCATGTTTCCAAAGTTGTTTTGCATAATCACCTAGGTGTTTTTTGGTTTAAGCGATGGGTCTTCAAAAGGCCAAATTGCTGCTTTACACTATATATGGAGATTGTCAATACGACGCATTGGAACTCCAAAATAACACTTGAATCAGGCTCTATGTGGATAAAGAAGAGCGCCATAGGAGTGAGGGCAACTTTAGGTGTACCCTTTGAGATCGGTACCGCTCCCCTATGTAAGGTGAAACACTCGGTGAATTTTAGCATGTTATTTTCCTTAGTTCGTTCGATCATCGCATCGCAGTCTTGTAATAAATGCTTGTACCATTGGGTTTTGTAATAAATGCACTATTAAGTCGGTTGGATATGGGTAGTCCCAGTGATAAGTTGCGATTGGTAATTTCATCAATAAGTAATGGAGTAATTTTGCTGCTCATGCACCTGCTGGAGGTTCTTTGGGATGCTTCATTAGTATTTAGTGCTCCTCTAATATGAACATATGTTTTTGATTGAGCACATTGTAGGAGTTGCAGCGTTACTACCAATGTAGTTAGTGTTCGTTTTCAACGTAGTTACTGCAGCATCATCTGTGATAACTTCCAAGGGACTCAACATCTTATATTTTCTTGCTTTTTCTAATGACTCTCTAATATTGACACTATCATTTTTGCTATTTTAGTGTTATTACAATTGAAATCTCTCTTTTGATTTCCCTAATGCTATGTCTTAATTATTATTGGCTCAATTTCACATGCTAATTTTGAGTCTAGCTTAGACCATGTTTCAATTGTTGTTGATATGTTTTTTAGATCTGAAGAATTTCTATTCAATACACTTGTTTAATCTTTAGAGATTGCATATTGTATCCGTTTTTAAACCATATTTACTAATTTTCCTTATTTGGGTGGGTTTTTAGAACTTAGCTAGTTGAAATGGCTTTCCCTTTTTTCATATAAAGTTTCATTTTTTTGAGTCCGTCAACATTACAACATTTTCCCAAATTACATTACTATTATGGAACTTACATAATCAATATATGATCATATAGATATCCCTTCAACACAACATAGGATCTCGGATGACTTATCAAAGCACGAAAGTTAAGATCTTTTAAAAAATGAATTCTTATTTTAAAAGTGCAAAATCGCATGCATGCTAGCTCATTAATTTTAGATCTAATGCAAGATTCTCCTTAGGAGGTATCGGGAAGGAACTGGAATGTAATATCGAATCATATAGAAGAAAAGGTTCTCTATTGATTCAAACCAAATGATATACCTATGTGATATAGGAAGAGGAAGAAATCAAAATTTTATGTAGTGCATTTTCAATTGGTAAATCAACCAATTTATTTCGTACCCCTCGCAAATCGCCAATTTAATGAACGTTTGGTTGATTTCTTCTAATGTGTCCTCCGATTATTTTTAGATTATTCAATTCACCATTCTCGACCACATTGGTATCTATTATCTTGTCTACCTTGGACATCCGTTTTTATTGTATTTCTCAGTAACATATCCCGAATAATGACATACTTCACACTTGAATATTAATGGACACATCGGTTTTAATAGTCTGAAACACTTATATTGCTCACTGGACTCGATCTCAACAATCTTTCTCATTCAACATCCTCAATCATTATTTCCACTAGAATCTTAGTATAAAATGATGTACTAGCATTTCAACTTTGCTAATATAGCCTAATAGGCTTTGTAAAATGCTTGCTAAAAGACTTGTTTTACTCAAACCAAAGAGATAACTTCAAATGTGGCATTCTCATCCAAAGTATAAAGTTAATAACATGTTTTTATCAAGATTCAAGTTAGTTTCCTATTTGTTAATAATAATAAGTTTCCATAAAACATTCATGGACCACCATCAATGACCCTTGATTGGCCACCCCTTAACCTAAAATTAATCAATTGAAAACCATTTACCAAGAGAAAAAATAAAAACAACTCTTTTAAACTCTAGTTTCTTTTCATGTAAGCTTTGAGATGCATTAAGAGCTCTTCCATTTCAATTCATTTATTTTTCATTTTCCATGTTAATAGTTGCAAAAACATCACCATCATCTCTTAAAAGCTCGTCGTACTTCACTTCTTATACTCCATCTGATCTCTTACATAATGATTCCTTAAATGATCTAAGAGTAGCACTTATTCCATTGACTATTCCAACATCGATATTTTGTATGTTGTCAACTTCTTTCTTGATTCTTTTCTATTCTTTGAAAATGAAAATTCACACTTTTACCCTTCAGCTCCACAATCAACCTCTTCCCCTCTTTTATGCACCCCTTTCTTATCACTGTTTCCATTCCACCTCTCCTACGCTCTAAGTTCGGTATCTATTGCACTCAGGCTATATTTTGAATAATGGGAAATTGAATGTAGAGAAAAAATTTAAAGAAACAAAAATGATAAATTTTAAAGAATCAAAAATATTTCTTGTGATGTAATAGATGAGAAATTATTGTACATTGACTAATTTGTACAGAGAAAATCAGGTTCTAAACCCTAATTTTCATAAATTAGCTAACTGGGAACAACAGTTTGGTATATAATTATAATATATATGAATGATGTAATTTCACTACTTCTTACAAAAAAATCTCTTACTGTATTGTCAAAAATTATCACTTAAATTATTATGTCACCAAATAAGGAGGAAATCCATATCCTTTGTGCAGAAGCTTATTTATTAATCCATAATATTCAAACTTCCAACAAGGAGGTAGGAAATATGTAAATCTATTTAAAGATTAATTTATTTAAGAGGATATATCATTTATTATATTAACTTAATTTTCTTTATCGCCCTTTTTGTAAGTAATAATATAAATTATAAACTAATATTCTATGAACACTCAAGTAAACCATATGTCAATGGGTGAACCAAACGTAACACCCAAAGAAAGTATGCATCGACATAACAACACATACTTCAAGTAAATCGAACAGGATTACATCGTAGGATTACAATGCTACCCTTTAGGGGTGTATACTAACTTTATGATAATTCAAGTGTGAAGTTTAAGAACAAACTAGAAATGTTCTTTCCTAAAAATCTGATTAGTGAATATTATTTTCAAAAGGGAAGAATGAAAGGAAAAAATAATATAAAACTGGTGAGTTTAAAATATCGACCATGCGGTTTATAATATTACGTTTCCGCAGGAAATAAATGTAAAGTATGATAACTAAAATAAGATCTTATTAAATAACATGGTGTGTTTATAGAATGTTATTTCTAAGAATAATTTAAGCATATTGGTATGTTTCTTATGTCACTTAAAATTGTCCATGATTTTTGCTACCTTAAAGAAGAAGAGCCATGACCAGCATGCTTGTTTAGCTCAGTTGATAAAGCGAAAGGATCCTATCCTTGTGCTTGTGCGTTCAAGTTCCTTAGTGGGTGCTTACCTTGGAAGCTCTTTAACTCCCGTTTTGGTTGTCCCGTTGGAACCGGGCCTGTTTGAAGCGGGTGAAATAAGTAAATTCAAATAGTTTTCTATTCGGAAATATTAGGCGAAGTTTAAAGGTTATATTTGATTCGATCTAATAATATTTAAATAAAATCATATTTTATTAAAAAAATTATTTATTTGATTAATGATTTTAATAAATTAATAATTAATTTATATTCATTAAACACGTCATTATGTAATCATATGTGTATAATGTGCAAGTGCAACGTAGCAAAGGTGTACATGGTGTTATAAATATAATACACACATACGAATAAATGTTGGGATCTACATATACTATGCATAAAACTCCATAATATATATATATGTGTGTGTGTGTGTGTATGCGCGGGTGCGCGTGTGTGTTTGTCTATAATTATATATTCGTTTTAAAAAATTTAATTAAAATTATTTATAAATAGATATAAAATAAATTTTGACTAAGTCAATTGTTTCAAGTTTCAAATTTGAAATATTTAATTTGAGTTAACAAGATTCAAATTTAAAGTTAAAACTAAAATTCAAAATTAAAATTTTTCAAAATATCATAATTTGACTTAGTGATATTTTAAATAATATATATGTGTGTATGTATAAATAAATGTAAATCCAAAATAAATTTATTTAAAAACATACATATTAATGTATATGTACGATTTGGCAATGAAAGGTTTTTTTTAATAAAACCAAAGAAATTTTTAAATACAAAATAAATATTAAATAATACGATGGAAAGAAAACTACTATTTTTTGCTTTGTAAAATAAAAGGCAATAATTTCTTTTAAAACAACATATCTAAGTAGACCAGCATCACTGTCATAGTGGTTAGGTGCTTTGACTTTAAGGTGGGAGATCATGTGTTCGAAATTTACATAGCATGAGTTGAACCTTGGAAATATAATGACAAGTAGTATGACGTATAGTATCTAAACTAATATATACTATCATTTAAGTACTCAATTTCAAAAAAATGAATATAAATAAATATATGTGTGTGTTATGTACATGTTAAAATACTAGGGTGAGAAAATTATTATTTTTTATTTTGAAAACTTGTTAGTGAATAATTATTTAATATATGTATAATATTTAACATTTAATTACTTTAACAGTAGTTTTGAAGTTAACTAAAAATAGTACCATATATATATAATTTTAAAAATGAATTCTTATTTATAGTATTGTCCAAACAAAATACACACATGCATAAACTTTTTCTATATAACAATATTAAGATGATACATATAGATCAAATATTATATATTAAACTAATATAAATTAACAGTCTATAGCATCGAAAAAGGTGATATGTAGCAAATATGATATGCAATGATTAAAATATATAATTGAATGAATATAATGAATTATACCTTGAGAGATAAGACCATAGAAACACATTTTGATTTAAACAAACTCCTTAGATATCTTAGATCTAAACCTACTACTGAAATGGGAAGTGTACTAGAACCAGTCTAATAGTATTTACGTCTGGATGTTGTCTGGAAAAAATATCTCAATATTTATCTCATACTAATTCAAAACTCAAATCCATCTTTTCGATCTCTTTTATGGTCGGCTACACACTATGTCCAATATGGACAAAAATGCCATTTAAGCCCTTAGTATTTGTACAACTTAAATCGGATTTAAATATATACTTCGATATTGTATATCGATACGTACATATGTAACTTTTATATATGTAGTAAACAAATTACCAATAGCATCCCGAACAATTCTAGAGGCTACTTCAATTTACTAAACATATCCAATACGATATTTACAGTAATAATTAATATTTTACAAATGTTTAGAGGTTTAACTGTAACTATTATAAACCAATTAAATCAATGGTGTTTTGGGGATTAAATAGATCCCGTTGTGTGAGTCATAAGTGTGAATTTAGCTAGTGATTAATATTTGAATAATCCAAATACTAATGTTGATACTTTACCTTAGCTAGTGGCGTGGCAGCTTGATATAATTCATTACTACCAAATCTCATCATTAAAACCCCATTTTATAAATTCAAGTGGTAACATTTAGTAACGACTATTAAACCAATTCTCTTTATTAACACTATATGGCTTTAAGATTTATGAAATTTGGTTTTGGTAAAAATTCCAATGTTATCCACATTCAACTTGGTTAGTCCATTAAAAAAGTCCACGGGTTATAAATAGCATTATTATTAATCGTGCTACTCTGGCTAGATATTTTGATTTTGAGTTGACAATAATTGGCAGTATTGCTAACCTTATACGATTGACAAGGCGAATTCTCTATTAAATAATGTTTCACTTCCATTACTTCAACTCAGATCCAACTATAGTCATTCAATGAATGTTATGCCATGATTTAACTATAATTAAAGTGGAGTGTCCACATTGAATTTCAACATCATTCTCAAGTCACGAGAATTGTATAATATAGTTACTCGAGATTTATTGTCAACCTAGTTATTGTAAGCCAACAGGAAACTTTCTAACTAGTCGTTTCATAGTTATCTAATAACAATTAGCACATAACTTCATGCTGTCACAGCGGCCATGGTAATATACTACCCAACATTTGGAGAGTGTTATGTACTCTAGTCTCAGAGGATGAATCAATATCCTTTCTCGAAACATCATGACCCGGAATATTTAATATTGTGATAATTTTTCTCATGACTACAACTCCTTGTAATTATTATCACATAACATATCATTTAAGGGTTTTCTATTAAATATATTTAAATTAATTATTTAGTTAATATATTTATAATATAAAAAATATAATAGAAAACAAAGCCTTTTATTTTGAATGAGATTTCATTACAGAGTTAAAGATTTCCAATAAATTATAGAATTGCCCTCAGGACATAACCCTAACTCTATCTATCTTCCACCTGCACTTGGGGTTAGTTATGAAATCCCAATCTCATCTCTTCCATCAGTTTCCGTTGGACTGGCTGCATTAGTACCTTCGTGAATGGATTTGCTATGTTGTCCTTAAGTCTACTCTTTCAAGTACAACTTCTTTACTACTAACAAATTCTGTTATCAGGTGGAACTTTTGAAGAATGCGCCTTAACTTATTGTTAGATCAAGGCTCCTTTGCAATCTGTATAGATGCATTGTTATCGCATAACAATGTTATGGGTTCCTCAATGTTTGGAAACACTCATAACTCAGCCATAAAATTGTGCACATGGACTGCTTCTTTTGATGCTTCAGTTAGAGTAATGTATTCGGCCTCCATTGTTGAATTAGCTATTGTCTCTTATTTAGCACTTTTTCAACTAACTACTCCATTGTTCAATGTGAATACATAACCTATTATGTATATTTAAACCAAGTAGCTTTTAGATGAATCTGGACGTTAGGAAAAAGATAAAATGGTTCGAGAACTTAGGGGCAAGCTTGGAATGGCCCTCGAAAAGACTTTAAGTAGTTTTGAGTACAAAACCACTTGAGAAAACTGGTTGGCATCGACATGAATCCATGTCGATACCAAGTTCTTTTTGTGTACTCTAGTGGTCCCTGGAACTTTGGTCAGTGAACTAGTGGATAAAACGGTCATCCTGGGCCCATATTTAAAGAAGTAGTTGAACAATATCCAAAATCTCTATTGAAAAGGACAAGTACTAGATAAGTCAGATTATCTCGGTATATAGCAGAATTACTAGGCAAAAGTGGTAGTAGCTAGAGGGTTTGAAGATGCGAGATAAAGAAAAGGAGGAGTAAGCGGTTTGCATTTACCAAATCATCTTGGTACCAACATGATTAATGTCGGTATCAAAAGGACTCATGTCGGTACCAACATGATTTATCAATAGGGAAACTTAATCTTCTCTTCTACTTTCTCAGATCTAAAGTTTACCTAGTCTTCAATAATCCGACGGCTTTGGTAGGCGATTCCTCTACAAATAACAAGCCTAGAGCAACCTTAGAGGACTTTTTTTAGATATTCTGTTGTTCACTCTTAATCTCAACTTTGATATTATCACCTAAGAGGCTACACTTTAGTGTTCTAAATGTATTTGAACTGTAAAGCCCTTGTGTTTGTGATAATCAATTATATAATAAGACTAAAGTGGATGTAGGCCACAGAATTAGTCAAATCACTATAAAAATCCATGTGTCCTTATTGTTTTCTTGCTATTTCTTACTAGATCTGCTCATTTTCATATATTTTGGTAGTGTTGGGCACTTTCTAATCCAATATGTTTTATGCTTTTATGGATGAGAGAGCTTCTCAAATGTAGATCTAGTTATCTATCATCGTTATGAGCATCCAAGAACTAGACCCAAAAAATATTTATGGTAGACTTAAAGTATTATTATACTTGGAGTAATAATACCAAGGAGATTTGGAAAGTTTAAAGCAGTAGCTAGAGGAGAAGATGAAGCTTCTCACCATACTAAAGAGGCTAACCAACCAGTAGTTGCTTTGTCGTGACTATCTACCCCTCAAGAGATGGTATCAAGAGTGAAGTTTGGCAGGATAATGGTTGAGTTAAATCAAAGGATGATGGGCTATTAGAAAGCACTCATAGACACTATGGATGCAAGCATTACCTTGCTAACCCAGTAGTCCCAAAGACAGAGGAGAGGTGGTAAAGATGCATTACCTTTTGGTTCTAAAGGAGAAAGTTCCTCTTTATCTGATTGGTATAGGAGAGATGGAAAGCAAAGGACAATGGCAAAGACTATTGGAGCAATGGGGAAGAATGTCGAAGGAAATAGCTAGGCTGCAGGCAGAGGAATTCATATCAGTAATGAACAGAATCAGGTCGGAACCAATAAATATTTGAGTAGTTTTGGAGGCCTTGGTCAAATGTCATTAATCTGTCAGATTCCAAGGATGATCGAAAATAATGTCATGCAAAATGCTAGAGATCGGGACGTTGGTATTTAAACGATGACTATAAAGCCAACTAGGCATCAAAGAGGATCAGGAGAAGTGGCTCTTTCAAAGACAAGAGAGCCTAGATGTAATCAAGCGACCCAAGACCGTTTGCAAAGTCAAACACTCTATGTTGCTCCTGATAGTCATTTTTTAGATCACCAAGCTACTGAGGAGCGTATTACTAATATGATGAAGCGGTTGATGGAGGAAAACCAATGGAGAAAGAACGAAGATTGGGGTCCTGCGCTTAGCAGAACTCCATCCACAAATAATATCTTACCGGAGGAATACCCCAGGAAGTTTACAATGTCTTAGGTGACGTTGTACAATGGAACTATGGATCTTGGCTAGCATCTATTCAAGTATGCGTGACACACCGATGGTGCCAGGATGATAAATGTGGATGCGGTTCGGTGTAGGTGTTTTCCTATCTTTTTAGATGGAGTTGTGTAGATGTGGTTCACTCGACTTATGCAGAAGCGCATTTCAACTTTTGATGAATTAGCTAGGAAGTTTTTAGATTATTTCAGGCTCCACACTGCTCAATCCAATTTTGTGATGTCCTTTTTGAGTATTTCTCAAGGATAGGTGGAATTATCCTAAAAAGGAATTCATAGTAATGTGGCTATTAAACAGACGTGTAAGAGCAATGGTAATGTAGATGTGAATGTTGGAAATTCTAATAACCATTGAAAATGGAATCAAGGTGCTAGGGATAGGTGGAATTATCCTAAAAAGCATCCAAGGAATATGAGGTCAGAGAAGTACACATCTCTAAATGAGACACTCAAGAATACATGCCTTGTTACGCATGGGACTAAGAGATTTAGAAAGTCACCTTAGAGGGAGGAGACGGAAGCTGAGAGATGCTCCGGGAAGTACCGTTGGTTCCATGAGATCCATGGACACAATACGAATGAGTTTCATCACTTGAAGGATATCATTGAAGAGTTAATCCGTAAAAACAAATTGAAGAAATATGCTAGACGGCCATAGGATGGTGGATAGAATGTTAGACCCTAAGGACCAAACGTCCAAGGGATAGCCTTAACCCAATGAGGAGGGGGCCCAAGTGGCCTAATGCAAGAATTATTATTATTACGATAAATGTAGGACCTCATCTAGCGGAGAAAAGTTAGAATGAGATGGAGCGGTATGCGAATACTTTAAAGCATGTGCCCTAGGAGAGCTACTTTGCTACCGAGGATGGAACTCTGACTAAGCAATAGAAGTTGATGACTGAAAATGTAGTGTTTCTTAATAGGGATTCAGATGGGTTGAAGCTCCAACCTTTGATCATATGGTGATAACGACCATTGTAGGCCCAACTACTATGCATTAAGTCTTAGTGGATTATGGATGGTTGGTGAATATTTTGTTCGAAAAGATTTTTGATAAGATGAACATCAGTCTGACAAGAATCAAGTCTTGTAAATCACAAAGTCAAGGATTTACTGGAGAGGAAAGGAGCCCATCGGTACTATCCATTTGTCCGTGAAGTTTGGAGATGGGGACCACAAGATTGTGCAGGTTCAAAAGTTTGTAGTGTTGATGAATTTTCGATGTAAAATTCCTTCTTGGGCCGATCGACCCTAGCTAGTTTGAGAGTAGCACTAGCTTCTTAGTGCATGATGATTAAGTTCCCCATGGAGAATGGGGTCGGATCAATTTGGAGTGACTAGAGTGCTAGTCTACAATGTTATGTTCCCGAGCTCAAAGAGACAAGGGCATGGGAAAAAGGGAAAGATACATAGAAAGCTCTCTGCATCAAGAAAATGAACACATAGCAATCAATGCCCAAGCCCTATTTTAGGAACCATGGAAAGTTTTTGAAGCATTGGGATCCCAGAAAGCAGTCAGAGGAAGTGCAGATAACACCAGTTGAGCTAACAATCAACATTTCAATCGATATGGATGATCCAACTTAGGTTCTTAAGATCGTTTCTTATCTTAGCGCCAAGTTGAGAAAGGAATTGGTCAATTTTCTCTAGGAAAACCTAGATGTATTTACTTAGACACATTTGGTTATCTGCAGGATATCACCACAGATAGCAAACCACATACTGAATGTGGATCCAAAATACCCCCTTATAAAATAGAAAAGATGCAGTCCGGGTCCGGAGAGATCTGTCATATTAAAGGAGGAAGTGGATAAGCTAAAGGCAAATGATTTATTTTTAACGCTTGTACCCTGAATGGGTACCAAAACCCCATGTTGGTTAACAAAGCAAATGGGAAGTGGCAGACAACATTGATTACTCTGACCTAAATAAAGCTTGTCCGAAAGATAACTTTTTATTACCCAAAATCGACCAGCTGGTCGACGGGACCAACAAACATGAGTTACATTTTTTAATGGGTGCTTACTCCGGTTATCACTAGACACCAATGCATGTTCTAGACTAAGAGCACACAAGTTTTATAATAGATTTGGAACTGTACTGCTATAGAGTAATGCTATTCGATTTGAAGAAAGCTGGAGTTACTTACTAGGTATTGGTGAATTCCATGTTCAAGAACCAGGTCGGATGAATAATGGAAGTGTATGTAGATGATATTCTCGTAAAGTCACCATAATCCACGAACCATAAGGAAGATCTTTCAGAGAGGTTTGATGTGCTGTAATGGTACGGGATGAAATTAAATCCATTAAAGTGTTCTTTTGGAGTTTCATTAGGAAATTTTTAGGATTTATCATGAATTCAAGGGGCATTAAGGCTAATCTAGAGCAGATTAATGCCTTGAAACATGTAACTACCGCAAGTACAAGGAGGAAAATGCAGAGCTTGAATTGGAAAATTGTCATGTTAAATAGGTTCATCTCAAATGCAACTGATAAATACATACCGTTCTTAGATGGACTCAAAAAGAGAAAGGAAAGTTCGTATTAACGAAGGAATGTTGGGACACTTTCGAGGAATTACTGAAGCATATGGTATCCAAGCTTTGGACAGAGAAAATCTTCTTATCTATTTGGCAGTTTTTGCTCACGTGCTAAGTGCGGCACTGGTACATGAGGAGGCAAGGATCCAAAGACAAGTGTATTACATTAGAAAATGGTTTACTGAAGTAGAAAAGACTATCCAAAGCTGGAAAGCTCACTTATTGCTTGTTCATTGCTTCGAATAAGTAATGATCATACTTCTAGGCTTACCCGATAAAGGTGCTAATGGATCAACCCTTAAAGCAGGTTCTGCACTGACCCAGACTTTAGGAAGGTTATTGAAATAGAACATCGAGCTGAGATGGTACGATATCACTTACCATCTTATAATGGAGATAAAAGGACAAGCATTGGTAGATTTCATCACTGAATTTACCATTTTGGATGAAGAAGAGTAAGATGATATGGTCCCACTTTCCTAGTGGAAATTATACATAAATGGAGCTTCCAATAAATGTAACTCTTGGGAAAATGTAGTATTTGTGTCCTAACCCCAGAAGAACGGCCAGTTTGCTATGCATTAAAGCTAGAGTTCCCCACGATGAACAACGAGGCTAGGTACTAAGCGTTGATAAGAGGACTCATATTAGAGAAAGAGCTGGGGGGCAAGGACAATGCATATATTCAATGACTACAAGTTGGTGGTCCATTAGGTAAAAAGTAATACTAGGCTAAGGGTGCAAGACTTTCCCCTTATCTAACGAAGACACTGGTACTATTGAATGATATAAAGCACTATACAATTAAGCACATTCCTAGACAGGAGAATACGAAGGTCGATTCACTGCCCAAACTGGCTAGTTTGAAGGATGCGCGGTTGATGGGAATGGATCTAGTAAAGGTTTTATCGACTTCAAGCATCGATCAAATGAATGTCGACTGGATCATAGAGGCTAAAGAGGAGAAGGAGTCATGGATGACTCTAATTAATATCTATTTGCAAAAGGGAAATCTCCTAAAAGGAATGAATGAATGACAAAAACTCCTTCGTAAAGTATCGCGACTCATAGTACAAGAAGGAATGTTGTACATGATAGGTTTCTTGACCCTCCTGCTTTGATGTTTAACCAAGTATGAGGCTAAGGAAATCTTCACGAAAAATCCATGAAGGTAACTGTGAGATCACACCAAGGGGATGACCCTAGCGAAGAAAATCCTTCGATGTGGATACTTTTGGCCAATAATAAACCATGATACTGCTGACTGCACCAGACACTGTGATAAGTTCTAGAGGTAAATTAAAATTACAGGTGCCCATCCATAGAGCTTACGAAAATCGGTAGCTCGTGTCCATTTTACAGTTTGGAGAATTGATATAACCAATGTGTTATCAATGTTGAAAGGAGGAGCTATGTACGTTATTGTTGTGATTGATTACTTCACAAAGTGGGATGAAACGGAACCGCTTACCACAATCACAATAGGGAAGTGATCAGCACATAATTCGAGAGTACCAAGTTCAAGGATTTCTGCAATAGATACAAAACTAAGAAAAGATTTTCAGCAATAGCACATCAATAGGTGAATGGAAAAGTGGAGGCGGAGAACAAAATCATCGACTCCATTTTGTGGAAATGGTAAACTAAAGCTGGTGGAAACTGGGTCAATGAGCTTCCACTTGCATTGTCGGTTATAGGATGGCCCATGACTCCACAACTAGGCATACTCCATTCGCTTTAGCCTATGGAGCAAAGGCCATAATTCTGAAAGAATTGGAAGTCCCTCTCACTAGAAAAGGTACTCCGACATTAAGGTGAACGAAGAACTCTTGCTTGTGTCCTTTAGCTTGACTAACAAAAAATGAGAAGAGGCTGAACTTAGGGTAGCTCACTAGAAAAAAGTAGCACATCATTTCAACACCAAGCTTCGAAGTCATTCCTTCGAAGTAGGGGACCTCGTTTTGAACTGTTGTGAAGGCACTTGGTCGCAATGCGATTGAACAAAATCTTCAAGATGGAACTTTCAAGCTAGCCATTATTAATGGGATCCTTATTCCGTAGTTATGGAATAGCGACCTATTGTGATTCTATTCCACTTAGATTTATTTACTTTATTTTCTATAAACAAGCCACCATAGTAAACTGAGGGAAATGTTATAAGGTAGGACTTGCTATTTCTTTTGTACATAAATAAAGCTAGCTTATAGAACTAATGGAACCATGTTCTTGTAAGCCAAAATCTTACGACGTGTGATTAGCAGCATAATCGGGTATGTGGAGGTAGGTACCAATTAACTCCTTTGATCCATGATCGGGTCAAAGAAGTATAATCACAAGGGTAGATCAGATGAATCACCCTCATCCTTCCAGTCTTAATTAATGCCCACATATAAGCAAAGTCAATGAGGGATGCCTAAAAAATCAAAGCACCAATTCATAGAGATAGGAACTGATATGCAATCGAAATTTTAATGGCCATGCTTGTGGCCTAGCAGGACATGCTTGATCGAGGACAAATGAGGATGATCAAAGGATTATCTTGGTGAACACCCAAAGAAATATGAGACTGAGAATAGATTCCTAAAGGTAGGTACATGAAACAATAGTTCCTAGAGATAGGAACTGGTATAACCAAGGCTTTCATGACTATGCTTGCGGCCCGGTAGGACATGTTCAACCGAGGATAAACAAGGACGATCGATGAATGTTCTCGATCAACACCCAAAGAAAGATGAGATTGAGAGTAAGCGCCCTAAGATTGGATGAAACACTATTTCCCAGAGATAGGAATTGATGCATAATTGAAATTTCTATGACTACATTTGCAACTTGGCAAGACATGCCCAATCGAGGATAAAACAATGATAATCGAGGAGCTATTTCGATCAATGCTCGAAGATTGCGAAGTCGAACATTGATGCTCTGCGAAAAGCATCTGAACTATCAATCTCTAAAGATAAGGGTCGATGGGTACCTAGACAATCTATCACTCATGGCCTAGCGACTTGCCTAGTCAATGGCAAGTATAAAGATCAATAAACAAATTCAATAAGCACCAAGAGGTAGGCAAGATTGTAAAATAGTGTTCGAAGATAGATATTCAAAATGTTATTTTCTAGAAATGGGAAATGGTAAGAAGTCGAACATGTCTTTGACTATAACTTTGTTTATGGCCTAATGAAACTCGATCAAGAATAACAAGGTTGACCATGAAGATGGTCAAATGAATAGCAAGTTCTATTTAGCTAAACTGGAAATACTGGCAATGGTAAATTGTAATATGCAATGGAACAAAACTAACCAGTCATAGAAATTTACTAGTATGTACAGAACTATGAAAGTAATAGAACTGCATAGACATGACCATATATAGTATAAGTACATCACATTACATATAGTTATATTATATATGTAGCCAGTTGTGTATAGGCAAGTAAAATAAAAAATGTAGGAATGTAAATATAAACGAAGGTTGTATATAAAAAAACAATCTTTACTTGTAATTAGTTTTCATACAAATGTTGCGGTGGCCATTCCCACACAAACTCGGCCTATATACAAAAGGAAATAAATACATCAAAAGAAGACCAAAAGAAGATGTATTTGAAATATATAAAAAGGCACTGGAGCTGCTTTTGCAAAAAACTAAATTAAAACTCTACGTCTTCTTCTCATGCTTGCTACCACCCTTGTAATCATCCTTTATCGAGCGCTTCTTCGAATCCTTCCCATCTTTGGATTTCCCCTTTCCGGGCTTTTCTTTCCTAGGAGTGCTCCCTTCTAAGTGAGTGGTCTGTCCCTCGGTTGTAATGAAAATAGGAACTTTAGGATTATCGACGAGAGCGTCAGAGGACTTAGAGGATCTGCTAAGGCCACTACCTTTTGAAAGATTGATTTGGACTGGTGGAACTTGGGAGTAGAGGTTTTTGTCTTCGGGCGTAGGTATCTCAGTTTCTGGCTCCTTTTCAACCTTGATCTTGCTAAGGTCAAGCTTCAATCTTTCCATCATAGAAATCAAATCGGTTAGGCCCATAGCACTGGTAATAGTAATGTCTTACCTAGGGAGTCTGAGGTATTGTCCAATCCCTCTAGGGCCTCGATCTTCTATGAATCAGGACAGGATGGAACATGATGGACGAATTGGAGCAATATGTCATGTGGTGAAGGAGGTTGACTTGGTGGAAATAGTTAGGGGACCTAAACCCTGAGTAACTGGAGAAAGAGGAGAAGGAATCGACAAATGAATTATAAGTTCACGAACAATCAAGTAAAGGTTAGTGGCGACCTCCAAAGAGAACGAAAGCGCTTCTCAAATATGGGAGAGACGAGAGAACTACCTTCATCAGGAGAAGCTCCTTTTATGGGAGAATTGGCGATTTCAATTTCTTTAGTGGATGACTTGGTTGGTTGAGAACAAGAATAGAAATTTATGGCTTGTCAATAGTCGTGGCTGAAGAAGCAAGAGCCATTTTCTGGGTGGCCTCAAAATTGGCCCCCATGAATGTTGAAATTTCTATCGTAGACTCTTTGGATTTTGGAAATGATGATTCTACTTGGTCCATTATGCTAGGACCAACATTAGACTTGAGGAAGCTTTATTAGAAGTTGCATCCTATTTGTGCAAGAATGCCTTGCCTTTCTCCAAGGATCTAATATCGTCGACATCAAGAAAGTTGGCCTTCGGTTGGTCTTCAGTGGGTCCTTCACCAAGTGTAGCTGCATAATACATAATTTTCTCCCAAGTGTCTGCAGAGTAATGGGATAACTACTTCCCGACTACTTCAGATTCTTGTCTTCGGTAGCATCTGCAAAGAATTGCTAAGGGGTGGAGTTTATTTCTTCTTTCTCCTTGGCCGCTTAGTCCTTGAGCTCATTTATTTTACCTACAGCTTCGCCAAGTTCAACTTGAGCTTCTATTTTTGCATCTATCTCGGCCTTCAGACCGGCTCTAAGTCTCTCAACTTTAGCTTGAAGTGCTTGAAGTTCCTTATCCTTAGCCTAAAGCATCGTACCTTTCTCCTTAATTACCTTATCCTTGGCTCCTTAACCTATTCTTTGAGCTAATCATTCTCACGGTATACCATCGAGAGCTAGTCATTTACAATGTTGAGTGTCTGAGTGTGTGCATAAGACATCTTTCCAATTAATTTTTTGGATTTCTTAACCGATTTTTGATCCTCATCCGTATGTTTCTTAAGTTCGATCAACTAATTATCCAGTTTCTTCCTCTTCGACATAGATAAATATCTGTCTGATTGATTTCGCTGAAGTCGAAAAGAGAAAAAGCAAGTTTCCTTTATTCAAAGAGTTGGTTCACAAGATTAGTAACCCCTCTAACTCTGCGATTAGCTTCTTCGTGGTGGATGTCCTAAATATTATGGTCAAACTTTACCCCTGTTTGGCAAAGGCTAGGAAAGCCGGCCTGCATCTTGATTGTAATGGTCATGGACGGGACTAAAGAAGGTTGTGGTTAAGCAGGATGGTCGGAAGCCTCCTTGGATTTTTTGGGAGGTTGATATAGTATTAACCAGAGGTTTGACTGACAGAACTTGTTGAGAACGAAACAAAGACCAAGAGTAGTTGGTAAGATCCGAAGATAAGACCGTGGAGGCTATGGGAATCAAGTGACTTCTTTCCCAGATCATAGTACCTCAGCCAGGCGTTTCTTTCTATTGTTATCCTTATAGTATTCCCTCTCCTTCCTTTTCAGTCTTTCTTTCTCAGTGTGTTGCTGCGAAGAAGAGCGGTGAGGATAAGGCTTTGGAGTGGATCCTTAATTCTTGTGAATGACTGAGCATATATAGTGGAAGTGGTCTCTTTGAGTTGTACCTGAAATAAGAAAAAGGGTTGTATAAGTCTCAGAACACTAAAGTAAGGGAAAATTAAGGATATGAGTATTTATGATCCTATAAGTGTGTGGAGTGTAGGTATCCTTAAGTGATCTACATAACGTATTCAACGGGTGATAAAGACAGGATCACATCTCCCTCGACTAGGAGGTCCTCGGAAGGAAAACTGAAGCATAAGGGTACTCCATAGGAAGATCATCAAGGGGGATTTCCAAATCCCCAAGTAAGCTGAATTTGTTCTCCACAAATCTTGTGCAAGGAGTCTCCTCAACAACTGGAGTCATACTCGGACCGAAGGAATGCTGTGAGGACTTAACAATGATTCTTTCAGGACACGGGTGAGGTAGGAATTTCTATGCCTTTGTCGGATGATCTCATATATGATTCATCTTCTCTATGGTCAGAATCCTCAGTATTGTCATCTTCTTCTTCACTCTCCTTTTCGTTATCCCCTCCTTCTTCTTCTTGAATTTCTTCCATCTTTCCTCTTTCTTTTATTCTTTCTATGTGCACCACCTCGGCAATGTTCTCTTCCACCACTCTATCTATGCCTTCATTAGCATTTACCTTGCCTGACGAACCTTTAATGCCCTCTTGGATATCATCGTCCAAGTCATGAGTGGGAGCAAGAACTCGAGAAATAGCCCTAGCCTTCTTTGGTGGAAGTTCAACTTGAACGACAAATCACTTAGGATGTAGAAGGCCACATTGGAGGAAGTTTTCATTTGTTAGATTGTGGCAAGTGGTGCAATAGTAGATGCTGACTCTTTTAAGTCTCTTCAAGGTTTTAGAGTGTCCATCGTTGCTATATCGGGGGAGAATATCTATAAAAAGAGCAGATAAAAAGTTAGATACTTGGGTGACAAGAATCCAAGTACGGAAAAAGGTTGAAAAGAAGAAATCTTAAGTCTAGATAGCCAGGGTTGGTTGAACCTAAGGGGAAGCGAACAAAGAAGAATTCGTCCTTAAAATATGAGCGTTTGTTGTGAAGTGCTTCGATGAATTTGTAATGGCACCAGGCTTCAATGATCAACAAGGAAGGTTATTCAGCTCTTTTCTTGAAGCTTAAGTGATGCATTAACTCCTCAAAAGTTATAGGTCGATGAAGCTGCATCATGAACAGGGCATATAAGGATTTCAAGACAACATACCCGTTAGGATGCATATAGGTAGGAGCAAGCCCAAACTCTTAAAAAAGATCTGGAGAAAAGGATTGAAAAGTGGTACAACCCTACTTAGGCACATGTATTTGATGCAGGCTATGTGTCCCTATGGAAGATCGTGCACCCATTGATCGACTCTTGGGAGCAAAATGTCACTCTCAAGGATTATGTGTTAGAGGCATACTGTGCACAGTGAGCTAGTAGTCAATACGGAAGGTATTGACATCGGAGGTTCATTCAAAACCCTTAAACCAAGATCCTCATTCAGCGGAGGAGGTTGATTTTGGAATGGAGCCACTAGAACAATCATTCCTTTTATTATGATCAAGCATCTGATTCCAATGGCATAATCATCGTTGCTTGAACCATAAAGGAGCTAGCTTCAAGAGGCCTTGACAGCCCAATGTCAACATTGAAAAAAGTGAATGAAAAATCATTCTAGAAAGCTTGATATTGAATATGGTAGGTACGTTCTATCTTTATATTCTATTTTAATATAAACCCATGTAGCCAACGCTCAAAATCCAACGGATGTCGATGTGTGTCGACCAATCGAATTCTAAATGTTAACCGGGGTAGTTTGAGGTGTCAATCTATGCAGTGTGTGTCTTATGTCCAATGCAAGATGAATGGAACATTTTGTGTGGATGGCCCTCTCATGTTGGCAAGTGAGCTCTATTGCACGGTGGAACTGTATGTTAGATCTTACATGTTATTGTAGAATAATCAATAATGGAACCACTATCCAAAGCTATGCGGAGCATTTTACAGAACATGGGATTGTGCGATAACTTAAAGTGGAGTGTGAGGGAATTAGTCGAATGCTAGAGTGCATTCAGCACGACTATTCTTTAGAAAAAACCATCTTATCAGGGTTTAAAATGACAATATGTGGTCGACCTAACTTTAGTAGGATATGCTTATACTTCTTGAGTGGATAAGTGCTCAAGGCAATTATAAAACATGGAAGACTTGAAGAAATGTTGATGGTGACCTAAGGCTAACACTTCATAGGAGCAAAGTTATCACAACTTGAGTGAACATGGTGTCAACTTCAGGTTGGGCTAGAGCTCGACCCTAGGAATTTTGAAGTCTTGCAATGGCCATGATTTTGAATGAAGGACGACCCCATTTTGAAGCTATTGTAACAACCCTAAGCAAACTTAGGCGAGTGACCACCATAGTACGACCATAGTAGCACCAGCATCGAACACTTACCTATAAACTTCGAATTGGATCTAGATCTAAAATTAAGAATTTGAGGTCGAATTCTTTAGAGAAGGCAACGGCTATCAAAGAGAAGATCTAGAAACGTAAGTTCTAACAAAGGGGTGGGACAGATAGTTATGGTCAGAGTTGGAGGTGGTAGCAATGGATGCTTAAGATCGCATGAGGAGGGATGCGGGGTAGATGAAAATGAGAAGATGGAAAGTGAAGTGTGAAATTCGCTGAGTAATTGTATTTATATTGCTGAACTAAGAAGCGATTCATGTAATGAAGCTCTTGGTGAAAACTTGAATTATTTGGTGTAAAAAAGGAAGAGGTAAAGAAAAGGAGTAAGGGATTCTCACCTGGTTAAGGAATGGGACGGTCTTCAGAGTGATGTAAATCATGACAATGGCATGGAAAGTGGTATGACTAATATTTGAAGTGGTTTAATGGATGCTCTTGGAATAGAGATGATACTTCAAAATGATTTTTCAACGACCAATGGACTTGTGGGGCGGTTACATACACTAATATTGATCCAAAGCACACTTTTTTTCAACAAAAACATACTTTAGGAGGCAAGTGTCATCTAGCTTTTTAATCATGAAGCTTCTAGATGAATTTTGATGTCGAGACAAAGAGAAATGATTCGAGGGGATGGGGACTATCTTGAAATGGCATTGGAAAATACAACAAGTTGATTTGAGAACAAAATCACTTGAGAAAAGTGGCCAGTACAGACATAAATCCATGGCATTGGAAAATACGTCAAGGAGATTTCAGTAAAAAAAATTATAAATTTATTTTGAAGTATTTTAAATATATAAAAGATTAAAATATTAATTTCTTTTGAAAATAATATATATAAAGTATGAGTGAATATATATTTAAAAACAAATCTATGATAAATGTTATAATATTCTTATAAAAATTTAGAGATCATAAAACTAAAATTATAATAAAGTAAACAAATTTAAAAGTTAAAAACTTAATTACTCAAAATATAATTATATTGAGAAACCATTTGAATGCTATTTGGAAAGATCATCTTGAAAACAGCGATTCTTTACATTCATTTTGAAATTTGGAATGTTCGAAAACCATTGAAAAGAAAATTGAAGAGGGAGATCAAAGAAATGCTATCAGGGTTTTAACAATAATCTATGACTCTACAACTTATTTGGAATATCGTGAATCTTCAATAATCATGAGTCTTCAATCTCTAGCTCTTGAATCTCTATATCAACCTCTTGAATCTGCTCTTAATATTGTATAGTCTTCTTAATCAACATCCATCCAATATCCTGCACTATATACTATATATAACTTGATAAAAATATTAGTATCTATATTTTATATAATGTCATATGGTTGTTGTCATCAAAACTAATGCATAAGGTACTAACAATCTCTCCCTTTTTGATGATGACATCCATGTTTATAAAATATGATATAACTCCTCTGAGTTACAAAACTTCCCATTAATATATGCCTAGATATTTTATATATTTCTTCCCCTTTGTCATCAACAAGAATTATAACCCAAACTCCCTCGAACTAAGGTACTAGTTAATATATACAAGAGTGATATGAATGATAAGACTAAATAAGTGATATGTCGTTTAATAAAGAAAAGCCGGTTTAATACATATATTCAATTCAAATAAAAATAAAATCAAACCAAACCAAAGTCAAATCAACTTTAACCCTAATATAAGTCTATACACACCAATCCTAGTATCAACCCAAATCAAATCAATCATGTATATCAAACAATCCAAGAAACAACAATTCAAACAAATCAAACATTCTTAAACTAAACTAACGTGATTTCCTAATAATTAGGGACTTACAAATAGGGCTAAAGAATAACAGAGATATAAATTCCCTTTTTGCTCGACCAAATTTCCATTCTTGTCAAAGCATACTTCTCTAACATACTTGACCTCATCGTTATCCACTTCCTCTACTTCCTCTTCTTCCTCCTCTTCTTCTTCCTCTTCTCCCTCTTTTTTTCATATTATCTGTAAGATCATGAATGACCAAATTTGCAGTGTCATCCTCGATGACTATTGGATTTGTGGGGTTATCCAATAGGTATTTCGGAAGATTTCTCCGAATTCTTTCTTGTTTTTCTTGTTCATTCTTCATTCTCAATTGAATGGCTTCCATTTTAGAAAGCATATTGAGAGTATGCTTCGGATCACTCTCGATCACTTTGGCCAATGTAGAGTTTTGGAGAGGGCCTGGAGTGGGAAATCGAAGGAAAACGATGTAGATTAATGCCTTGGATGTTTGAAATGTTTAGGATCCGTTAATTTTATTTTATTTGAGATCTACCAAAAAAAGAAGAATGTATAATGGGTTTAATTTTGAAATAAAATGATTTTATATTGTAGTTTTAAGTTTTCATTAAGGAAGGAAATTTGAAATCTGAAACTAACTGCCTTTGTCGACATACATAGTATAAATATGTCGACGTATCTAGTGTAATTTTTTTGTTTTGATTTTCTTTTAAATTTTTAATTTATATGCTATTATTTTTATATTTTTGAGAAAGATCATATTCCTAACTCTCTTCTTAGCTTAATAAATAATGTTTGATTTAATAGTTTTGTTAGTATATCAACTATTTGATTTTCAGTATTTATAAATTCGATTGAGGTAATTTCTTCATTTACATTGTCTCTTAGAAAGCGGTGTTGTATATCTATATGTTTAGTTCTTACCTGATGAGTTGGATTCTTAGATAAATTAATCACACTAGTATTGTCTTAGTATATTGGTGATTTAGTAAAATTTAGAATTAAATCTTTCAGTGTTTGTTGTATATCAATAACCAAAGAACACACTAATGCTGCTGAAATATATTATGCTTCTGTTGTGGATGGAGATACAGAATTTTGTTTTTTGCTAAACTAGAAAACTAGAGAGTGTCATAAAAAGTGACAAATTCCAATTGTACGTTTTCAGTCTGATTTGCGACTAACATAATCAGCATCACTAAATGAAATTAAATCAATGGAATCTTCTTTTAGATAAATGATTCCATAGTCTAATGTGTTATTTACCTATCTTAATATTCTTTTTATAGATTTTAGATGAGTTTCCTTAGGTTGAAATTGATACCTTGCACAGAAACACACACTATGCATTATATCAGGTCTACTAGCAGTTATATAGAGCAGTGATCCAATTATTCCTCAATATAATTTTTGATCTATATCTTTTGAATTTTCTTCCTTATTTAATTTTTCATTTGTTCCCATAGGAGTTGGTTTACCATTGGTATTTGACATACCAAGTTTCTTAACTAAATCTCTAGCATATTTTTCTTGAATTATGAAAATAACATTACTTAATTGTTTTATTTGTAGTCTTAAAAAGTACATCAATTCTCCTATATGACTCATTTCAAATTCCTTAGTTGTTATATTTGAAAATTCTTTATTTAATTGTTCATTGGTTGAACCAAAAATAATATCATCTACATATATTTGTATTAGTTTACATATATTTGTATTAGTTGAATTCATTATTATTTCATTTAATAAATTGAGTACTATCTACTTTACTTATTTCAAAATTAGTTTACAATAAATAGGATTTAAGTCTATCATACCATGCTTTAGGAGCTTGTTACAGACCATATAAAGCCATCTTGAATCTATAAACATGATTAGGTAGTTTTTCGTCATTAAAAAGTGGAGGTTGTTCTACATAGACATCTTCTTTAGTAAAACCATTTAAAAAGGCACTTTTAACATCCATTTGAAATAATTTAAAATTATTATAATTTGTAAAAGCGAGTAAGATTCTTATTGTTTCTAATCTTGCTATGGGTGCAAAGGTTTCATCAAAACCTACACCTTCTTCCCGACAATAACCTTGAGCGACTAAACGTGCTTTTTTCTTACGACTTCTCCTTGTTCGTTCATTTTATTTCAATATACCCATTTGGTTCCTATTATTCATTTATCCTCAGGTCTTAGGACTAATTTTCAAACATCATTCTTATGAACTGATTCAATTTCACTTGCGTAGGAAGAATCTATGAACCATCTGTTGATGTTTCCTTTGGATTTTTAAGTTCAATAGTTGAAATAAAAGGATATTACTCATTTTATTTAATTGATTCCTTGTTTTAACAATTGATTCTATATTTCCTATAATATTTTCTATATGATGATTTTTTTAAGCATTATATTCTCTTATTTGATGTAAATTTTTGGAATTATTATTATTTTCATCATTGTGATTTAATTATTAGTAATTTCATTAGTTTTATCAACATTTTCTTCTTCATTGACACTGGTATTATTATTTTTAAATTTTTAATCAAATGAGACATGTAATGTATATTCAATAGTATTATTTCTAGTATTAAATACTCTATAAACTTTACTTCTGTTTGAATATCCAATAAAAATATCTTTATCGGATTTCGTATCAAATGTATCTAAATTTTCTTTTGTATTCAATATAAAACATTTAACGCCAAAAACTCTAAAGTATGATACTTCAGGCTTTTTATTATAAAAAATTCGTATGGTGTTTTTTTAGTCAAAGGTCTTACTAAAATTCTATTTAGTATGTAACATGCTATAGATAACTACTTCAGCCAAAGTTTCTAAGTATATTACTATCATAAACATAGTTCTAGTGCACTCTTGAATCATTCTATTTTTAAGTCGACTATTCTATTTTGTTGAGGTGTTCTTGGAAATGAAAAATTATGAGTAATACATTTCTTATTACAAAAAAATTTCAAAATTTTTATTTTTGAATTCTCTACCCTGATCACTTCAAATTGTTTTGTTTTTAATAGGCATTTGATTTTGAATTGTTTTGACCAAGATTTTAAACATTTTAAAAGCATCACTTTTAAGTTTTAGGAAAATCGTCCACGTAAACCTAGAAAAATCATCTACGATTACAAACACATATCTAATATGATTTATAGATTGTATTTGTAGAGGACTGGAGAGAGACCAATGAAGAAGTTAAGGGTTTGAGATGTAAAAATCATATCTTTTGACCTGAAGGAACTTTTTCTAAGTTTTCCTAATTGGCATGCATCACAAAGTTTATTAACATCAAAACTTATTTTAGGAAGACCCCTAACTAGGTTATTTTGGCAATTTTAGAAAGGTATTTAAAATTTGAATGTCCAAAAGTTTTGTTCCAAATCCAAGGATCATCTGATCCACTAAACGTAAATTATCATTTGATACTTTCATACTTAATATATAGATGTTTCTTTTCCTATTGTCTTCAAAGATAATGTTTGACTCATTATCTTCAATATGATGCTTATCTTTTTCATTTGAAGCCCTTATCACATTATTATCTAATACTTAACATATTACATTTTAAATTCCTAACTAACAAAACATTAAAAATGGTAGGATTTTTAGAATTACGATATTGCCAATGCCGATCATATATCCTTTATAGTTGTCTCCAAAATTGACTAATCCACAATCTTTATAAAAAATATCCTTCAAGATCTCCGATTCCAGTCATGTGCCTCAAGAATCCATTATCTAATATCCATTTATCCATTTTTATTGGTAAAGTTTGATCATCCTATAATTTATACCTTTTCCAAATATCAAGCGGCTTCTCATAAAGAGTGGATATGCAAATTAATAAACAATGTCATGTTGATTTTGCAAAATTTCTTTTCAAAAATAGTGTTAAAAATATAATCAATAACATTTTCCATTAACAACTTTTCAAAAATCAAATTATGAATACTTTGAAAACCAATTCTCTGATACCAAGTATTAGTTTGTGGAAGATGGATCTTAAGGCTAATTTAACACTAGAGAGAGTGAATAGTGTTTACTGATTTTTGTGAGTCATTTTAAATTCTTTTAAGATTACAATTAAACAATGCAGAATTAACAATCATAGATGCAAATACAAACGGATATAAATGCAATAAAAGTAAAGAGTTAAATAGACCACGTTGGGAATTTATATACTGGTTCGAAGTTACCCAACATCCTGTCTCGTACAATTTCTTGTACAGATTTCTTTTCAAATATTAAATTAATACAATCTCGATTTCAAGGCTATGAGACATACCCTTCAGATTTTTAGAGCTCTAGGTACACTCACTTGATATAGATGGGACCTCAGCACACCCACTTGGATTCAAACGGGACACCTAGTGCAACCACTTGATTTAGACGGGACATATGCATACCCATTTGGATTTCAAAGACACTAAGCACACCCAAGAGTATAAGAGTATGATTTGACAGAATATATAGACTCGATTTCTTGATCTTGAAAATAAATGCTCCTATAACCTCTTGAATAGCATGTTGATCATGTTTTGAGTGGTAAAGAAGAGAGAGATCAGAGAGTAATTGATAGAGAATCAAATCAGTAGAGTTTGAATTTCATTCTTATTTAATTTGAGAATATTTTAAGTAGATTATTTTAGAAATCAAGAGAATAAAATAGGAGAGAAAATATGAGAAAGTAGTTAACAGATTTCGTTGGAAACTCCTCATATTTATAGAGAAACTATAATGACCCGATTTTTCGAAAAAAAATAAAGAATTTTATAAGTTTGAATAAATCTTTAACCTATTTCTTAAAAAATGTTTTATTTTAGTTTTAGGTTAGGTAAAGTTAAAGTAAATTATTTTAAAATGAATTTTTAATTTATTTAAATAAGTTTAAAATGTTTTAATATATATCCTTTATTTTAAATAAGTTCTTAAGTTTATTTAAAATAAATTTAAATGGTACAATTAAGTAGTTAAAAGATGGTGTGTTTTAAATTAACTTAGGATTTTTTAAGTTAATTCATACGTTAAAAATAAATTTAATTTTCAAGGTTTATTAAATAAAGATTTAAATGATAATTAAGAAATAAATTAAGGTAATGATTTATCTTTGATTTATTAAGGTCTTGAGTAATTCAAGGATAATTACTTAATGAGATTAATTAAAGGTTAACTAATTATTTAAGGTTAATAAATTTATGTAATTAATTAAGGGATAATTAATTTCTTAAAGATTAATGACTTAAAGTAAGTAACTAAAAGATAATTAATGATTAAAGGTTAATTAATTAATAACTAAAGGATAAATAATTAAGTAATTAAAGGATGATTGATTAATAATTAAAGAGTAATTAATCAGGTGATTAAGGATAATTACTTAATATGATTAATTAGAGATAATCACTTATTGTAACTGATTAAGGATAATCAATTAATATATTTAATTAAGGGTTAATTAATGATAAATACTTAAAGGATAATGACTTAATATAAATAATTAAGGATAATTAATTAATTAAATGGTAATTAACTAAAGGTTAGTTAATTAATGAGATTAATTAAAGGTTAGTTAATTAATATTTAAAGGTTAATTTGTTATGTAATTAACTAAGGTTTAATTAATATGATTAATTATGGGATAATTAATTAATTAAGGATAATTAATGAAGATGGATAATTAAGGATTGATTTGTCAAATTCATTAATTAATTTATATAATAACCAATGGTTTAAAATTAATGTTAATTAAGCAGGGTTAGGTAATTAATTCATAAGTAATTAATTTATTTGTTTATTCATAAATTAGATGATCAATTAATCTTACGAATGGATTATATTGAATGCCTTAAATTGTTTCATATCCGTGATGTGTGATGTTCTATGATACGAAATGCTTTGAATTGAGGTGTGAACTGTGATTTGTTTATCTGTGATGAATTTTCTAGTTTATCTGTGAATGAAAGATAAGTGTTATAAGATTATACCGCTTATCGATATTGTTGTGCTTGGATTTTGATGGTTGTGTTATTGTTATGTGCAAAACCCCTAGACAACACATCACACACACAAATATGGATTTCATGGGAAAGTGGTTAAGTCATGGGTATTTTGAAATTAATGTTATTTTATTTAAAAGTTGAATTTTGAATCCAAAATGGTTTGGAAGTGAATTGGGTTAAATATGAAAAACTTTTGAAAAGGAAGTTTTGAAATTTTTGAATATAACATGGCTTATTAAAGTTCTGGAAGTTAAATTATTTTGGGAACTAAGGTTTAAAAAGGGTTATACAGGTTATGTAATATATGTATATGGATTTTAAAACATTTTTGAAGTACTTTTTATGAATTATTTTGGGAATTCAAATTTAACCAAATAGAACTTGCCGACGGTGCGACAATTTGCTAATTTTCCGATTTATACTTTAAAAGGCTATAACTTGTGCATATTTGATCGGATTTTTCCAAAACAAAAGACCTTTTTTTCTAATGATAACAGCTTTTGTATAAAGAAAGGATTCCTAGCCTTTGTTGAAAGGATTTCGAGTTATGGGTAAATTAAATTTGAAATGGAAATAGTTTTGAAAACTATCAATGAATCTTTGTTAAAGATTTGATAAACCTTGATTCAAATTGAAGAGGATCTTAAAAGTGTATCTTTTGTTTAAAAGATTAAAAATGAAAATTTGTTAAAACCATTCAGAAGGAAAGGTTTTTGGGAAATAAGGGCTAAAAGTTGTGACTTAACTAAGATCCCATTATATCCATATGCTTTTCAAAGTAAGCGCTCATTATTCGGATTAGCCGAGAGAGGACTTTATGTCATAAAACCCATTCCGAATTAATGATACGACAAATTAGATAGCATTTGAAGACGGTGGTTGAAGACCGGGTATTTTTGAAAATGAAAGGATTACCTGTCGAATGTCTCTACATCGAGTTTGCTATAAGTTCAGCATGATAGGGGGTTCTCGCTTTGGGTTTGGTAGCAAGTAGGAGACTCTTACCCCTGCATGTCCCCGGGTAGGGGTTGGCTAACCAGGTTGGTCGAGAGTCGAAAGGATGGCCGTAAAAGCAAATTCGAGGTGCCAATGTGTGCCATGGTGGGTCGTTACATGGCCGCTATTGTAGACCGTCACAGAAATAATGGTCTTGTCCATTCGCAAAGAGATATGACAAAAGGGCACTTCCACTAAAATTTGGATTTCAAAAAAATCGGCCTATATGTCGACATAGAGTATTAGGTATGTTGACATAACCTTTTATATTTAGAAAACTTACTTGATAAAAATTGATTTGAAAACATTAATATTTGTAACATAGCCTATACACATTTTAATTATATCAAAATTTGAAAAACTTTATAAAATTATTATGAAATAAATAGAGGATTAGGATTTTAATTTCTTTTGAAAATAATGTGTGTGTGTATAATATATATAATGTATGAGTGAATCCATATTTAAAAATATTAATAAATATTATAATATTATTATAAACATTTGGAGGTTATAAAACTAAAATTATGACAAAGTATAGTAAAATTAAAAGTTTAAAAACTTAATTACTCAAAATGTAATAATCTTTAGAAATCATTTGAAAGCTATTTTGAAAGATCATTTTGAAAACAGAAATTCTTTAAAATCATTTTGACATTTAGAATGTTTGACAAACCATTGAAAAGAAAAATGAAGAGAGAGATTAAATAAGTGCTATCAACATTTTAACAATAATATATGGCTCTATAACCTGGAATATCTTGAATCTTCAATACTCATGAGTCTTCAATTTCTAACTTTTGAATCTCTATATCAGCCTCTTGAATCTGCTCTTGATACTATACAATCTTCTTAATTAACACCAATCTAATATCCTTCACTATATTCTTTATATAACTTGATAAAAACATTGTTATCTATATTTAATATGAAGTCATATGGTTATTGTCATCAAAACTAATGCATAAGGTATTAATACTTTTTGTGCACTTTGGTGGTCTCTAGAAATTTAGTCAGTGAATTGATGGATAAATTGTTTGTATTAGGACTCATATCTAAAGAAGTAGTTGAACATTTCCCAAAATCTCTACAGAAAAGAAAAAGTACTAGATAAGTCAAATCATCTTGGTATTTAGCAAAATTGCCTCGCAAAAGTGCTCATAGCTGAAGATTTGAAGATGCGAGAT
Organism: Allium cepa; assembly: GCA_030765085.1. Classification (NCBI taxonomy): domain Eukaryota; kingdom Viridiplantae; phylum Streptophyta; class Magnoliopsida; order Asparagales; family Amaryllidaceae; genus Allium; species Allium cepa. The sequence continues at coordinate 108,089,627 of CM060942.1, read as the reverse complement.
GAAGAAAAGGAGGAGCAAGCGTTTTGCATTTAGCAAATCATCTCTGTACCAACATGATTCATGATAGTACCAACATGGTTTGTTACCAAGGGGATTTCATCTTCCCTCTTTCTTTCTCGCTTCTAGAGTTTTACCTGATCATTAGGGATTTGACGGCTTTGACGGGCGATTCCATTATAAATAGCAAGCCTAAAGCAACCTTTGGAGGACATTTTTGGCCATTCTCTTCTTCACACTTGATGTCTACGTGTAAATTAATACCTAGAAGACTACTCTTTGCTTTTCTAAATGAATTTGAACTTTAAAGCCCTTGTACTTGTAACAGTCAATTCTATTGTAAGATTAAAGCAGACGCAAGCCATATAATTTGCCAAACCGTTATAACAAAATCCATGTGTCCTTATTGTTTTCTTGTTATTTCTTACTAGATCTACTCGTTTTATATATTTTGAGGGTTTTATTCCACTTTTTGGCCCAATATAACCAGACACCGATTTACTGCCATCAATATCACTTTCAAAGCTTGAATATGTATGCCCCTTCATGAGAAGATCATCATTCTCATATATAAGTAATAAGTAGTTAGTATTTCTCAAATACTTAATAATATTTTTCACTATGATCTAATGTTTTTCTCTGGAATTAGACAAATACCAACTTACACATCCTCATACATAAGCCACGTCTGGTTTAGTACATTGCATAGCATTCATGATAAAACCGATTGTAGACGCATATGGTGTTCTCTTCATATGCTTCTTATCCTCATCAATATGAAGATTTCTTCTTGGAAAGGACTTTTTCAAATTACATCGGAACATTTTCATATTTGGAATTCTCCATATTGAACCTTTTCAATATTGTATATATGTAAATGGATTAGGACAATCCCAGCAACCTCTTGGATCTATCTTTATGGATCCTAATACCAAGTACGTAGGTTGCTTCTCCGAAATCCTTTACAGAGAAGCTTGGATACCATGCTTTCACCGATTATCACAATGCAATGTTGTTGCCAATCAGAAGCAAATCATCAATATATAAAACTATAAATACTATATCACTTCCCTATTCTTTCTGGTATACGCAAGCATCTTTATACTCCAATGAAAACCAAACTGTTTGATTACTTTATGAAAGCACTTATTCCTACTCCTTGAAGCTAGTTTAAGACCATAAATTGTTCCTAACAATTTGCATGTCTATTCCCCACTCCCACTAACCAAGAAACCATTAAGCTATGATATGTGGCCAATATCTTCTAAATACCATTTAGAAATACCATTTTTACATCATCGGCCATATTTCATAATCATAGATTGCCTAAATAGTATCCTATACTTAAGCATGGCTACGAGAGACAATTTTTCGTCATAATCAATGCCTTGAACTAGACTAAACCCATTTGCAACTAGCCTAGTTTACATGTCTTTACATCTCTATCTATAGTTGGCTATTTTTTAAAAATCCTTTTGCTTCCAATGGCTTTTATCCATGCCAGCCAATTCTATGTTTTGTTATCATATATGGAACCCATCTCAAATTTCATAGCTTCAAGATAAAGTGTAGAGTCTTTACTCTTTAGTGCTTATTGAAATGAGAGAGCAGTGATGTCTCCTAAGATGTTGTCCTATTTCTTTCCATCCATGAGAAAATTGTAATATCTCTCCAATATGTGAGATTCCTTGTAAGACCTATAATACATTATATTTCTATATAATAGTGAATTTGATTCTTCATCGGTTCAGCCTTCGTGTCTACTTCTAGGATCTCATCCAAATTTACAACTTTATTATCGATTTCATTTGACAGAAATTCCATTTCTGAAAAGATGGCTTATAGAGAAAAATAATCTTATGTTTCTCAGTTTTATAGAAAATATATACTTAGATTCCTTGGGGTATCCTATAAGTTTACACAGAGCGGATCTTACTACAAATTTATGAGGCCAACATTCTTAACATAGGCTAGACAACCTAATACCGTCAAATAATTAAGGTGGAGTTTATTTCCATGCCGCATATCATATGGCATCTTAGTCACAGATTAAATAGATATCAAATTCAACATATGCGTTGTGGTTTCCAAGGCTTATCACAAATTGGTAAGACATAACTCACCCTACTCATCATTAAACAAGGCTTGTTTAATAGAGTTTGGTTCCTTCTTTCTGAAACACCATGTTGTTGTAGAGTATAGGATAAAGAAATATGAGATATTATCATGTCATCTTTTAAGTACCATTAGAGCTTTTATCCAAAATAATCACCTCATAGATTTGATTGAAGTATTTTAATTTTATGGTTCGTCCAATTTTCTACATCATTCTTATAGTCTTTAAATTTCTCATAAACATCAGATTTATTCTTCATAAGATATACATATTCTATTCTCAAGAAATCATTAGCAAAAGCTACCGAGTAAGTTGAATTGTCCTTGGTCACTATAAGCATCGGATCACATACATTAGTATGTATGAGGCCCAAGAGTACATTAATTCTTTCTGCTTCAATGACGTGATACTTGGTCATTTTACCTTTGAGACGTGACTCGCAAGTGTCTAGTGACTTATAATCAAATGATAGTAGAAAATCTTCAGTTTTCAATTTATGCAGTCGCTGGTCACTAATATGACCTAGCATACAATGCCTTAATAACTACTGTTATTGTTAATAGAAGATTAATTAACAACATAGATAAGATTGAAATTAAGTATATAAATGTCATTGTCTAAAACACCATTACATATTTTATTTCTATCAAACAAAATGTTATCATAATGAAAACTATATCAGGTCTTAGACAATCTAAACACTAATATCATTACACAAATAAAGTTTTTAAAATAAAAAAATTATTCGAAAATATGTCAAATTCATTCGGCAAAGTCAAGCGATAATCTCCAACTGAAGTTGCATTTACTAGTGATTTGTAACATCCCATACTCTAGGTTACCATAAATAAGGGAATTAAGTAAATAAATGATTAACCAAATTAACTTACAAAATAAAATAAAGACGAGCTAGTTAATATAGCATGAATGAATGTAGGATGAGGAGTTAGCGATTTATTAAGAATAGTCTAGAACGGGGTTTTACCCCCAAAGCCTAAATTACTAAACCCTTATACTCCAACCCATCCTTCATTCTTTCATTTTCCACTAGCTAAAGGAAAGAAAATAAGAAGCTTTGGCCAACCATATTTTCAAGCTGAGAAAGAAAAAATCAAACTAAAGAACAGGGGCATTCATCTCTAAGGAAAACAAAGGACTTGAATCAAGTTTAATCCAGTAAAAAAGGTGAGTAATTCTTTCTCTAAAACCTTCTAAACCAATATGGGTTAGGGTTGTATGCATATATGATGTTTCGATGATGAGGAACAAATAAGTGAATGTTAAATAATATTTGTTCACGTATAAGAATTTAAACATGATGGTTTTTGATGTGTTAAAGACTAAAATAAGAACCAAACTTGTCCAAATTACTTGAAATTTTTATATAACATGTAAAATAGTAATTTGGAGATGGATATTTGATTTCATGATTTTTTGACATTATGAAATTATTATGAATTTTGAAGTGGATAAAAGGCCTAAATTTGAAATTTAATTATTTAAATTATTGAAATTAGTTATTTTTGCTTGGAAATTTTATATGAAGCAAAATATGATAATTTGGATTTTTTATGAAATTTATGATTTTTCTCATGCATTTTTGAATTGTAATAAATTAACTGGCAAAGGAAAACGTTAATTAATAATGGAAAATAAATAAGTTAGTTAGGTAAGTAATTAACTAATTCTAAGAAGTAAATTGGAAGTCTTTGACAAACCAATGAAAATTTAACATATATTTGGGTTAGGTGAAAAATAATTACTTTTAATAGAAACAAAACAATATTCTTGTTATTACAAGACTGCCAGGGTCAACTTGCGATAGCTACTATGAACACCAACCCATGATAGCCATATAAACTAACCTTGCGATAGCTATGTCTAGGATCAACTTGCTATAGCTAGGTTAAGTCAACGTGTGATAGTTATGGCTAGGATCAAATTGTTATAGTTAAGTTAGCGTCAACATGTGATAGCTACATTGTGATCAACTTGCGATAACTATGTCAAAGTCAACGTGCGATAGCTGTGTCTAGGATCAACTTGTGATAGCTAAGTTGGAGTCAACATGTGATAGCTACATTAAAATCAACTTGCGATAGCAAAGTTGAAGTCAACATGCGATAGCTATGTCTGGGATCAACTTGCGATGACTAAGTTGGAGTCAGCATGTAATGTTACACTAGGATCAACTAGCAATAGTCGTTAGATGTACCAACTTGTGATAGCTAGAGTAATGCTAACATGCGATAGCCGTTATGTGTGCCAACTTGTAATAGCTCTGAAGTGTTCAACATGCTATGGCCCTTGGACACTCAACTTACGATGGCTTATAAGGCTAACTTGTGACAACTTAGGAATCATCAATACATGATAGCTTAGTGTCAAAATGAGATAGCTAATAAAGCTAAGAAATTTTAAGTAAATGAATGAACTTTTATAGTACCTAGGAAACAATCTTCCAAGGAGATGGTTGAGAACTTCATGGGTATGAAGTGGCCATAAAGTATAATAATTTAAAGACAAATAACTTATTTAAGGAATGAAAATTGAGATTGAGCATGATTAATAAGCTATGTGGTAATAAGTTGAACCATTAGGGAGAACGAAATGTAAATATGAGGCATTAGTTGCAATAGTTCATCTACAATATGACAATACATTTGGTAATGATCACAAAGGGCCAGTATGGCTACCAAATGTCTATAACACAAAAATATATTTGGTAACATCAAAGGAAGGTCTTAGTGGAAAACCCTTGTCTGTTCATAATGATGTAAGGGAATAATGGTGTAAGACTTTTGTAGCATCCAACTGTCTATTAAAGATAATTTACGAGATCGAAAGAGTGAGGCTTTCATAGCATCTAATTGTCTATTCATGACATTCTAATTGATGATTGTTAGTGTAAGCTCTGAGTGGCAACCGTTTGTCCAAACATGCCAAAATAAACAATGGAAAATGATGCAAGGCCTTAGTGGCAAACCAAATATCTATTCATGATAAATTGAGATGAGATAAAACAAACACCTAAGTGGAACTCTTAAGTGCCTAGTGCAGCTATTAAACAGGCAAGAGTAAGGCCTAAGTGGCAAAGTTAAATGAATTGATAATAGAAATTAGTCTACATGTATGTAAGAAATCTCACACTTATGATGAACCAATGATTTATGGTTGTACATGGCATGATGTAATTACATTGTATGATTAAATTGATGAAGACCAGAATAGTGATGGGAAAACTTGTCTCATTCTTTAATAGCATGGTCTTATTATATGATTGTTTGTTAGGGTAAAATGTTACTCACACCAAGATTAGGTTTGACTCATGCTTTTATTATCGCCATAAACTCATGGCTACTCATGCAAGTAGGCTAAGTTTATGGCTTAGATGGTATCTTTTCAAACAACAAATAAACAGGTCAAAGATGAAGCAGGATGCTTATTTTGTAAATAAAAGTTATTTTGATATTTCATTGTGTAAAACTGAGAATTACAACCGATTAAGTGTCGATGTCAGCATCTTCACATGTCAGGCATGACATCCTATTTATGTTTATTATATTTACCCATACATGGGAACGAAAATGGTTAATGATAATGTAATGAATAATGTAAAACAATTCGATTTAGTGGAAATTTATTTAGCTGCACTATTTACTTAAGATTGTACAAAATAATACTATACTCACTTTGACATTTGAAAATGATCAAGTGATGATTACAGCATCATCGACATCTATTTTTGGATCTCGAAGTAGGGATGTTACAACTTGTACCGGAGCATAGGTTAGGGGACAACTAGGTAAAACAAAGCTAAGTAGAAATTAAGTAATAGAAAATAACACCTTAGGGAGGGTATAAACTATATATATATATAACATATTTGTACTCTAAATATATATATAAGAAAATATCAACCCCTCTAGTAGTGAATTATTAACAAAAATTCACTAATGGCGGCCTATAGATCTAACCCTAATGGCGATCTCACCAAGGATAGAGGAAGACCACCTGAAAAAGTGGTTTCAAAAAAGATGCCGCAAGCAAACTCATATCAAGATAAAGGGAAAGCAGTGCAAGCGGACTTCATGGCGAATAATTCTAATCGCTTTGACCTGGGACGTGACGGATTGCTACACGGCAATCAAAATATCACTAAGGTGGTTCGTCAATCCAGGGATTCAAATTGGGAAGGATCAAACCCGAACCAGATCAGGATTTCCATAGGTTCATGGTGATCGAAACAGTTCAAGTAAGGAAAGATAATAGATGGAAATCTATTCAAAACGATATAAAATCTAGAAACTCGAGATCATGGAAGGAAGCAGCAAGTGGAGGAACAGGGGAGCAACAAGATGAATGTATGGATCTTCACTATATTAAACCAGTGCTTGTCAATGATAAAAGGAAAGCAAAAATTTATGAACCCTCTATGAAGAGATCTGAAAGCAAGTGGGAACACTCAATAATATTCTACGTCTATGGGGTCAGAGCTTATCATTTACATCTAAAAGGATACATAGAACAGGTATGGAAACCGCCTGCAAAGTTTCAACTATTACCTCAAGAGAACGGTTTCTTTATAATACGATCTGGTGATAAACTGGATTGTGATAAAGTGCTGAAGGGTGGATCTTATTTGTTTGACAATAAAGTTATCATACTGAAAAAATGGGTGATGGGCACTAGATTTAGAAATGACTTACTGACAACTCTTCATATATGGATAAAACTTTCTAATCTAGAACTCGAGCTATGGGATAAAGAGGCAATGAGTGCTATAGCAAGTGTGCTAGGAAAGCCTATTAAACTGGACAAGATTACAGCTGATGAATCTAGGGTTGCTTTTGCTAGAATACTTGTTGAAATGCAAGCAAGCGATGATTTCCCCAATGAAGTGGATGTTGTTCTTTACACGGGAGAGGAACTAACGATCGAAGTTGAGTATCTTTACCAACCAGCCAGTCACAAAGACTGTAAAGTGTTTGGCCATTCTACCCGACAATGCAAATTAAAAAGTAAAGAAAAGTGGGTACCAAAAGATAAGGAGAATGCTTCTACTTCATTTAATTCAGAGCAAACAAAAAAAAGTGATAATTCAGAGCAGACTAAAGAAAATGTAAACTCAAAGCAAATAGCAGAAAAAATAAATAATGATTTAAATGAGGAAGTTATAAATGTGGATTCTGAAATTACAATTGAGGGGTCTGAAAACCCTTTAATACAAGAACAGAATATAATAGAAATTAAAGATAATATAGCTAATGACTTTAATGAAGACGTGACTGCTAATGACCAATCTGGCATGCATGCAGCTAAAAAAACAAAAGTGAAGGAGATAATGGATGAAAATTCATCTAATACCAAGGAGAAGAGCATTGCTTTACCTATTTTAAATGATAACAATTCCATCAATCTGTAAGATGACATTCCTGCTAACCAGCCTACAAAAAAGACTTAAATAAATGAACAATTCATAGAAGGTTTGGTAGAAGGTTTGAGTGAGTATGAAGATGAGGAACTTATTAGCAATCTTGCTAGAGAGGAAACTGTCTCTAAACTGCCAGAGAAACTAAAAGATGTCTCAAATTGTTTTAAAAAAACCAAAAATTCTATGATGAAATTAAAACATATAATATGCAGAATACTAAAGGTAAAAAAGTAAAACCAACCCCTGCTCCTCCTAAAGCAAATACAATGAGCCAAAGTAAGTTTAAATAATGAACATTGTTGCTTGGAATGTTAGGGGTTTAAATGCTTTGGATAAACAATTCGAAGTAATTAAATTCCTAACTAAATATAAACCATCTATTGCTGGCTTACTTGAAAATAAATTAAGTAATCTGAATATTGAGAAACTGGGTAATAGATTGCAAAGAAACAGGAAGACGATCGACAATAATGACTATGGTAGCAAAGGTCGTATACTCATTCTTTGGGATTCTAACATTTGGAATTTTCAAATTGAGAAGAAATCATATCAAAATATCTCTTTATTAGCTGAAAACACTGGTGGTTTAAATGTAGAATATCTTTTGTTTATGCTAGTAGTTTTATTACAGATAGAGATAAATTATGGGATGATATAATTGATGAATCTAGGTTTGTGAATACCCCATGGATTATTCTTTGGGATTTTAATAATACTTTATCTTCCTCTGACAAAAAAGGTGGTACAGTTGTGCCATTTAGTCATATGGCAGGCTTTAACAATTGTATTTCTAGGGTTGGTCCGGATGAACTGCCTATTACAGGATTCAAATATACATGGAGGAAGAATGGTATGACATCTAAAATTGATAAAGTTCTCTGCAATCGTTTATTACTGGGTACTAATCCAGGGATTACCACTTTTGGGGTTTCTAACGCTATCAGTGATCATATCCCCATTTTTATTAGTTTTAATAAAGAGATCAAAGGCCCTAAAAATACTCCTTTTCGATATGTTAACTCATGGCACTTGGGGGAAGGGTACATGACTTGTTTTGATAATGCTCTAGACAAGTATTATTCAGATTTCCCTAAATATAAAGCTTCAAAATTGTACAAGTTTATTAAAGACTGTAAAATTATGTTGAAAGAGTGGAATCTCAAGAACTGCAAAGAGGGCAATCTCCTTAAAAAATACGAAGTACAATATCAGAATTGCCTTAAAGACTGTGATGATAACCCTACTAACTCCATTTTCTTTGGTAAACTCAGCAATGCTTATAACAACTGGAAGAATCAAACTGTTGCTAAATTTTTAAAGACCAAACAGAAAGCAAAAATTGATTTGCTAACTGATGGGGACTCATGCACAAAAAATTTTCATGCCAAGATGTCTCAAAGAAGATATATAAATAACTGGAACCAGATCATTATGAGTAATGGGGAAGTTATTCAAGATTCTGAAAAAATTGAATTAGATGCTATAAATTATTACACTGATATATTTTTCTCCACACACCCTTTATCAAGAAATTTCCCTGATATTCAGTGCAAGAACAAAATAAATGATAGAGGCAGAACTAAACTTACTTCTGGTATCAAACTTGAGGAGGTTCGGAAAGTTGTATTCTCTATTCCTGATGACAAGAGCCCGGGTCCTGATGGGTTCACTGCAAAATTTTATAAAATTCAATGGGATGAGTTAAATTTGACATTCTGAACTTGATTCAAGAAGTATTTAATACTGGTAGAATTAAAAAAGGCTTAAATCACACTTCTATCACACTAGTGGCTAAAACCAAACAGCCAAATTGTATCTCTGATTACAGGCCTATTGCATGCTGTAATGTCTTATACAGAATCATTTCTAAAATTATATGCAATAGAATCAAACCATATTTACCTCACCTTATACCAGAGAACCAGTCTGCATTTATTCCAGGAAGATATATTGCTGAAAATATCCTGCTTGCACATGAACAAATTAGACAATTCAATAGAAAAGGCAGTGATAAAATGTGTCTTAAGATAGACCTTCAAAAGGCTTATGACATGATTAATAGGGAGTTTGTATGCCACATGTTGAGTATGATGGGCTTCCCTAATAATATGGTCAAACTTATAAGAAAATGTATCTCTTCCCCCACTTATTCTATCCTTGTTAATGGTAGTCCAAAGGGATTTATTTCCAGCAATAGAGGGTTGAGACAGGGAGATCCCCTCTCCCCTTATCTTTTTTGTGTTGCTATGGAGTTTCTTTCACTGATGATGTATAAAGCTCACAAGACAGATAATTTTCAGCCTATTTACAACCAAGATCCAAATGTCACTCATGTTAAATATGCACATGATCTCATGATTTTCTCTAAAGCTAAGCTTAAATGTGCTAGAACTATCAAAGATATGATGCAAAATTTAAAAGATATAGCAGGTCTTAATATTAATAATCTGAAGTCTAAAGCCTATTTCAGCAGAGGTGTGATAAACAGAAATGTTTTGTTCAATATTTTGGATATGAGATAAGGATCATTGCCTATTAAATATTTGGGAGTTCCTCTATCCTATAATTATCCTCACTACACTCATTGTGGTTATCTTCTTGATAAGATTCAGCTCAGAATGGATGGGTGGGACTGTAGGCTACTCTCTATGGCAGGTAATATTGAACTCATACACTCAGTTATTACTCCTATGGTCATACTCGGGATGATGACGTACCAACTGCCTATTGCAACAATTGATAAAATCAATAAGATATATGCAAATTTTATTTGGGGAGGCAGAACTCATAAAATAGCTTGGGATATCTTATGTAGACCTAAACTTGAAGGAGGGGTGGGACTCAGAAACTTTATAGATGTTAGAACTGCTACTGCTCTTAAGTTGTTGTGGCATTATATTAACAACAATAATCTATGGTCTAAATGGATGTGCAAAAGATACTGTAAAAATAAACACTTCTGGACTATGGAAACTAATAATAATAGTTCATGTACCTGGAAATCTATTCTTAAACATAGGCAGAAAGGTCTACAGCACATACAAAGAGATATAGTTGATAAGAAAAATACACTTCTATGGCACGACCCTTGGATTAACAATGAATTATTGGTCAATATCCTAGGGTGGGATGCCCTTGGCCAGAACGGCGGAGACAATTTGAAAGTCAGCAGTATTATACAACATAACATTCTTAATCCAAATATTTTCCATTTCACTAGACAAATCAATCAAACCAATGAAGTGACTCAGATTTTTGGAGCTGGAATAATAATCCTAATGGATTTACTTTCTACTCTACGTGGGATTGTGCTAGAAGTCATTTTCAGCCTGTAAATTGGTCTAAAGTAATATGGAACCACTACAACAGCCCTAAAATGGTTCTATGCACGTACAAAGCAATGTTAAATAGAATGCCTACCAAAGACAAATAGATTGAATGGGGATACTCTATTGATCCTATATGTGTACTATGCAAATGTGAATCAGAAGATAGGGATTACCTGTTTTTCCAATGTTCGTATTCGGCTTATCTCTGGACTCGAAGCAAAATGAAGCTTGGCATGAATCTGAAGGGCTCGATGCTGATCGATGAAGAAGTTGCTGCTCTATACGATTCATTTAAAGTGGTGAACCAGATCAAAGATCTTACTTTTTGTAGCTTCGTCACGATTATCTACCATATCTGGCTGGAGCGAAACACTAGAATCCATGAAGGTAAAGAGACTGACAAGCTTTGGAGATGGAATTTTGTAGAATTAGACATTAAATTCTCGATGACAAAAAGTAGGAGGAAGATGAAGTGACCTAGAGAAAATGAGGATATTTTAGAAAGATGGGGCATTGACTTAGTGGATACCGACTAAAGCTTCGAGCCAATTCTTTTCTTTTTTTCAGGCGGTGTTGGTTTTTTTTTTCTTGTTTGGCATCTGCCATGTGTGTGTTTCTGTTTGTAACAGATTTGTAGTTTTACTCGATGTGTTTTTATTCTGGATGGTTTTGTTTTTGGTGTTGGATTACCAGCATTGTACATATACATTATATGTATTTTTATTGATGCATTATCAATAATGCATCACACTCTTTTTCCCTTAATAGTTATCACATTGATAGCTAGTAAGGTTTTTAATGAGGAGGTTTACCCAGATTCAAAAAATAATATCTACCCCTTTAGTATTGCTCTCACTCTCTTTACCTCCATGTCTTACGAGCCCTTACGTATATAAAAAGCAAGAATGGATCTACGCATCTAACGTTCGAGTTTAGGAGGTATGAGTGTGAATCCTAGTCTAGGAGATGATAATATAAAAATTAATGGCCAAGGAGGGGAGGCAGCTCTAAAAGTATAGACAAAAACCAGTTATGAAATTTCTACTCTAGCTATTAGGAATTTGGCTATGAATGCACTTTTCCAACAGTTCTTAGAAAACTTAGCAATCAGCAAGCACCATCATAGGTCCAGAATTTACCGAGGGCCAGGGTGCATCTAGTTAGGGAGAATTTGCTAAATAAATAAGGGTTTTCGAAATTTGGGAGGAGAAATGTTAAATGGATTGAAACAGGCATGGGAGGAAAGTGATTTGCTAGTGATGTGTTAGGGAATTTCTGAAGACTTAAAGCTGACATATGCTCATAGGGGAAAGCTTGTATCTAGACAACTCAATGAACTAGCGACTGTAACTATGAAGGCTGGTATTTCTAAGCCAGAAATTACTTAGCAAAGATTCAAAGAGTTTGAAGAACAATATATCCTTGGATCAAAACTATCTACGATGTTCCGGGTATTTTTTGAGTTGCGGCAAGGAAATTTGAATGTGATGGAGTATATGAAGAGGTTTAATGTCTTGTTTAAATAAAGAGTTGACTTGATTAGGTCTCCAAGAAAAAAGGTGGAGAAATTCATCTTGGGGTTGAGGCCTAGATTGAGTGATAAAACGATGGCTTATATAGCACTTCCATTTAGTGAAGTGGTGGATATTACTTGGAGGTATGAAATAATGTATTCTGAAAGGCAAGGTATGGGGAAGAAGGCTCAAGTTGAGAAGAAAAGGAAGTTTGCCCCATACCAAAAAAGCAAGAAGGGCCGGTTGCAAAAATGAAAGGCTTAAGGTAGTGGAGAATGTAAAGGTGTTGCTGACATAACCTACTATAATTGTAGGCAGAGGGGGATTATGCAAATAAGTGTCCAAAACTGGTTACAACATTGAAGCTTATGTGCTTTGTCTGTGTTTGAGCACAAGAATAAAGATTGTCCTAAGTTGATGAAGCCAAAGGTTTATGCTTTGGAAGACCTTCGTCTAGACCGAATATTAAGGAAAAGGGAAAGAGTGTGTTGGGAGGTATGATTTTTATTTCAGCATGTCGTTTAGAGTTCTTTTAGTACTAATGCTACGAACACTTTCATTTTGAAAGATTTAACTAATAGGTTAGAACTAAATACCACCTATTTGATTACATCCTTGTGTTTGGTTAATCCAATCAGTGGGTATCCCACTCTCGGATTAAGATGTACTAACGTTTTGTTCGATTTATGTAGATATTTGTATTTGTTTGTTTGTGACCCATATGTGTTTGATTTTATAAGGTATGAGGTTAGTTTTGGGGATGGATGGGTTAGTGCTTAATGACACTAGGATATATTGTGCGAATATGATTATTACCTTAGAAACCCAAAGGGTAGAGAAAAAATTATGATTGCGTTGGACTTAATTAAGGAGAATTCGAACTTGATGTTATGTGCTATGGAAGATGATGATGAGATAAGAAGAGTCCTCGTGGTTTAGGAGTTCACATATATTTTTGAACCAGTAATGTGACTACAGTCAAGGAGCGTGATTGAATTTTGAAAGAACTTAATACCGTGGGTACAACCTATTAGTAGACCATCTGGCAGAATGCTACCTAAGGAGATGGAAGAATTAAAGAAACAATTGGTGGAACTTGAGGATAAAAGTTTCATTTGCTGAGTAGTTCACCATAGGGATCATTCGTGGTATTTTTAAAGAAGTCGGATGGATCTTTGCGAATGTGTATTGATTACCGAAAGCTGAATGAAGTAAGATTAAAGAATCTTTTTATGTTGCGTAGGATAGACGATTATTTGGTTGGTTGAGCTGAGCAATAATATTATCGCAGCTAGATTGGGTAATAGGAATACACTAACTGAGAGTTGTAGAAGATAGTGTTATATTTACTGCATTCTGAACCAAATATGGTTCATATAAGGGTTAGTGATGCCATTTGGACTGGCCAATGCACTTATGTTCTTAATTGACCTTATGAAACCGATCTTATGCGGTCAGTTGGATAGATTTGTGTTGTTCTTTATTAAAGGTATTTTATTATACTTTAAGAACGAGAGAGACCATGAAATCCATCTTATAATGGTGTTGGAAAGGTTAAGATAATACAAGTTAAAGGCAATGTTTTCGAAATTCCATTTTTGGAAATAAGAAGTAACATTTCTTAAGCATGTTGTTTTAGAGAATGGATTAGAAGTGCATCCATCAAAGATAGAACTATTAATAGTTAGAAGACACCAGAGACAGTCATGGAGATGAAATGTTTCTTGGCATGGTTAATTATTACCGCATATTCATTAATGATTTCTTGCGTATAGCCTCACCCTTGACTAAGTTGATCGAAAAGAATAAGAAGTTCATATAGACTAATAAGTGTAAACGGTCATTTCAGGAGTTAAAGAAGTTACTGAAAAACGCTCTTTTCTTGATCATACTTGAAGGGAATCAGCGATTGATAGTGTATACTGATGCAAAAAGGGCGAGTGACAGCTTACACGTCAAGGCAGCTGAGATCGCATGAAGTCAGATATCCAACTCATGATTTGGAGTTGGCAGCATTAGTTTTCATGCTAAATATCTAGAGACATTATCTTTTGGGAGAGTGGTTCGAGTTGTATATGGACCACAAATCTCTTAAGCATATATTCTGTCAGAAAGAGCTAAATATGAGGCCATGGAGATGGCTAGAATTCTTGGCAGCATATGGCTTTGGGATAAAGTATACACTAGGAAAAGGGGACAAGGTTGTCGATGCTTTAAGTAGGAAGATTTAAAATGATGTATTAACCATGATTGAAGAGTGGTAGATGATAGAGATGTTAGCCTCTTATGAAGTGCACTGTAGGAAAAATACTAGATCAAGTAAGGATCTAGGTATGTTGACAAGCTTGGAGATTTATCCAACACTCGTGGATAGGATTTATGTAAGGTAGATGGTGGAACCATTGATAGCCAAAAGTGTTAGGTAATTAGAAATAAAAGTGAATATAAAGAATCTAAGAGAATTCGAGATAGACTCAAAGGGATGGCTTAGAAAGAAAGGAAGATTGTGTGGTTAAGTGTAAGAGACCTTCGAAAAGAATTCTTAGAGGAAAGTCATCGGCCTAGGTTTACTATGCATCTCGAGGGCATGAATATGTATCGTGACATGAAGAGAGCCTTCTTTCGGAAAGTTGTAAAAAGAAATATAGTATAATACATAAATAGATGTTTTACAAGTCAGCAAGTAAAAGCTGAGCATTAGAGGTCGATGGTTTACTACAACCCTTGGAAGTACCAACTTGGAAGGGATTCAGTATTCATGGATGTTATTAATACGTTTCCTAGATCGAGGACATGAAATGATAGTATTTAGGTTATGGTCGATAGATTGACTAAGAGCGCCTACTTTATCCTGATGAAGTCAACAAGGACGGCGACTAGTATGGCGAAGCTATACATGAAGAATAAAGTAAGACCGTATGAGGTTCCGATCAGTTACAAGTGACAGAGATCCTTTATTGAGCAGTGAATTCCAAAGTAGTTTGCTGAGTGCATTAGGTATAGAGTTGAGCATGATTATAGCTTATCATTAGTGAATTAATGGTCAAATAGAAAAGATGAACTGTATGCTCGAGGATTTGCTAAGGGCGTATATTTTAGATTTTGGAGGATCTTGGAAAGATCATTTACATCTAGTAAAATTTTCATATAACAACAATTAGTAGATGAGTATGGATAGCCCCATTTGAGGCGCTTTATGATAGACCGTGTAACTCACCAGTTTGTTGGTTCGACACCAAAGATAGACTCATATTGGGACCTGATTTGGTAAGAGGTGCGACTAAGAAAGTAAAATTGATTTATGCCAGAATAAAGGCAGTGCAAACAAGGCAAAAGAATTATGCTGATAAGAGAAGAAAAGAGCTTGAGTTCGCAACAGGTGACTATGTGTTTGTGAAGGTCTCTCCAATGTGAGGAGTCAGGCGCTTTAGGAAGGCAGGAAAACTAATACATGGATATGTAGGACAGTTTCCAATGATAGAGAGGATTGGTAAATTCACTTATCAAGTTTGCAAGTAGTTAAGCGGGTATGCATAATGTTTTTGACATATCATATTTGAAGAAATAAGTGTGTGATCTGAATTTGGTGGTCAATAGTAGTTGAAGATTTATTGATAGAACCAAATTTGATTTATGTTAGATGGTCGAAGGAGATAGTAGATCGTGAAATGAAAGAGTTAAGTAACAAGGTTATCAAACTTGTTTATGTCTAGTGAAGTGAGGATATTGATGATTGTACATGAGAGGTGGAGGATAGGATTATAAATATCTATGCCGATTTATTTTGATACGTACCATAAGGCGTGTATGTTTTGATGTAGTCTGATTTGTGGAATGTCACTTGCATGTGTTAATGATGACATTAATAAACCATGATTGATGGTTGACGATTTACATTAGTAGGGGACTAACGTAATTGTTGTACTATTTGTACAATGATTGATGTGATGATTTTATCCTGCCTTGTCTAAATTTTAAGGACGAAGTTCCTATAAGGAGGGAAGACTGTTACATCCCATATTTTGAGGTACCATAATATGGGAAAATTAATTAAATAAATGATCAGTCAAATTGACTTATAAAATAAAATAAAGACGAGCTAATTAGTAGAGAGTGAATGAACGTATGATGAGGAGTTACATATTTATTAACAATATGCTAGAATGAGGTTTTAGCCCAAAGCTTAAATTACTAAACCCTTCTACTTCAACCCCTCATTCATCCTCTAATTTTCCACAAACTAAAAGAAAGAAAAATAAGGACCCTAAGCCAACCACATTTTCAAGTGCAGAAAGAGAAATCAAGCTAAAGAAAAGGGGCATTCATCTCTAAAGAAAACAAAAGACTTGAATTAAGTTTAATCAGATAAAAATGTGAGTAATTATTTCTCTAAACCTTCCAAACCCTAGGTTTATAAGCATGCATGACATTTTGATGATGAGGAATAAATAAATGAATGTTGAATAATATATTTTTTCATGTTTAGAAAATTAAAGATAATGTTTTTTGATGTGCAAAGACTAAAACATGAACCTTGTCTAAATCACTTGAAATTTTATATGACATGGAAAAAGTAATTTGGAGATGGATTTTTAATTTTCTGATATTATATGGAAATGTTATGAATTTTTAAGTGGACAAAAGGCCTAAGTTCGTAATTAATTATCTAAATTATTAAAAATAGTTATTCTTGTCTAAAAAAATTATATGAGCAAATTATGATAATTTGAATTTTTTGTGAAATTTTAGGATTTTTTCCATGCATTTTTGAATTGTTATGAATTAACTAGCAAAAGAAAAGGTTAATCGATAATGGGAAATAAATAAGTTATTTAAGTAAGAAATAAACTAATTTTGAAAAGAAAACTGAAAAGCATTAATAAACCAATGAGAATTCAACATATATCTGGATTACGTAAAAAACAATCAATTCTAATGGAAACAAAACACATTTCTAGTTTATGACAAGGCTGCTATGGTCAACTTACAATAGCTACTATGAATACAACCTACGATAGCCCATATAAACTCAACTTGTGATGGCTAAGTTGAACTCACATGCGATAGCTATGTCTGGGATCAACTTGCGATAGCTAAGTTTAAGTAAACATGCGATAGCTATGTTAGGATCAACTTGCAATAGCTAAGTTGAAGTCAAAATGTGATGGCTATGTCTGGGATCAACTTTCGATAACTAAGTTGGAGTAAGCATGTGATAGTTACACTAGGGTCAAGTTGCAACAGGTAAGTTGAAGTCAACATATGATACCCATGTCTGGGAACAACTTGGGATGGCTAAGTTAGAATCAACCAGCGATGGCCCTTAGATTTATCAACCTGCGATAGCTAGGGTGACTTCAACATGCAATAGCCCTAGGGTGCGTTAACTTACAATAGCTTTGAAGTGTTTAACATGCGATGGCCCATGGACACTCAACTTATGATGGCTTATAAGACCAACTTGTGATAGCTAGGGAAGCTTCAATATGTGATTGCTAGTGTCGATATGCGATAGCCATGTAATGTAAAATAAGATAGCTAATAAAGCTAAGAAATTCTAAGTAAATGAATGAACTTTGTTAGCAGCTAAGAGGCGATCTTCCAAGGAGATTGTTGAGAATTTCATGGGGAATGAAATGGCTATAAAGAATAATAACTAAAGAGTAAATAACCTATTCAAGGAATAAAAATCGAGATTCAGCTTGAGTTATGCTATGTGGTGATAACTTGGACCATAAAAGGGAATAAAATGTAAATATAAGGCCTTAGCGGCAATAATATATCTAAACTATGACATTATATTTAGCAATGATGATGGAAGGCCTGTTTGACTGCCAAATGTCTAAAACCCGGCATTATATTTGGTAACATTGAAGGAAGGAATAAGTGGAAAATTCTTCTCTGTTCATGACGATGTAAGGGGATGATGGTGTAAGGCTTGTGTAACGTCCAACTATCTATTCATGACAACACACGAGATCGAAGGAGTAAGACTTTCATAGCATCCAATTGTTTATTCACGACATTGTAACTAATGATTGTTAGTATAAGGACTGAGTGGCAACTATTTGTCTAAACTCGACAAAATAAATGATGGAAAATAGTGTAAGGCCTTGGTGGCAAGCCAATTATCTATTAATGATAAAATTGAGAGGAGATAAAATAAACACCTAAATGGAAATCTTAAGTGCCTATTGTAGTTATTGAACTTTTGAGAGTAAGGCCTGAGTGGCAAATTTAAAATAAATTGACTATAGAAACTAGTCGCCATGTGTGTAATAAATCTCACACTTATAATGAATTGATGATTTATGTTTGTTCATGGAATAATGTTGTTGCATATATCATGTAATTAATGATGATTGGAATTGTGAGGGAAAAACTTGTTTTTTACTTTAACGACGTGGTCTCACTATATGATTGTTTGTTTAAAGTAAAGTATTACTCATTGCAAGCTTTATGTTTGACTTGTGTTTTTATTATTTCCCATGAACTCACAGAAACTCATTCAAGTAGGCCGACTTTATGACTTAGACATGTATCTTTTGGAATGACAAATAATGAGGTTGAAGAACAAGCATGGGGCTTATTTTGCAAACTAAAGTTATTTTAAATTCTATTATGCAAAACCAAAAATTATAACTGGTAAGTGTCCATGTTGGCATTTTCACATGTTGGGCATCACTCTCTATTTATGTTTTATTATATTTACCTATGTATGGGAACGAAAAGGGTTAATTATAATGTAATGAATCATGTAAAACAATTTGATGTAATGAAAATTTATTTAGTTAATTTAATTACTTAATGTTGCACAGAGTAATACTAAACATATTTTGTCTCTTGAAAATCATTCTGGTGATGGTTGCAGCATCATCAACGTCTATTTTCTTTGACCATCTTCAAATAGTTTGGACAACTGCATTTTCAATGCCCCTTATTGTGGCGATTGTGACATTCATCTTTGTCAGCGAGTTTCTTACCTTTCTTAGAGTCCCGCGTTCGTTCTTTGAAATTTCCGAATATGAGGCTTTAACCCTTTACAAATAACATTGTTTTGATCCTTGAACAATCCCTTGGCTAACCTCAACATAGTGAGTAGGTCAATGAGGTTTACGCTCAACTAGCTCATACTGTAGTTTAATATGAATGACTCAAACTACGAATTTAGCGAGCCTAAGATCAAATCCACTTGTAGTTCATCGCTTATTTTAACATTGAGCTCTGAAAGTCTACCGATAGAGCCTGTCAAGATAAAATCCTCAACATGACTCTCCTTACCCATCTTCGTATTGAACAATTTCTTATCAATCTTGTATCTTAGGGAACAATATTACTCCCCAAGTAATGCTTTGAGGCTTTCAAAGATTTTATGGACATACATGTTTTCATGTTGCCTTTGTAATGCTTCTCAAGTGTAGATAGCACAAAAACTTAAGCAGTTTCATAATCAACCACCTAAGTGTTATAAGCTTTTACTGCCTCAACATTAGCGCCTTCAACGTGTTTCTCTCTTAAAGTTTTAATCATTGATGACCATAAATGTTAGTATGTGATTACTATTTTAATTCCTCTTATCCAGTCAATATAGTTAGTAGTTGGGCTTATCATTTTCCGAAAATAGTCTTAGGTTCGTCATTTTGTTGCAAATTTAATTTAAATAGATAAGGACAATTTATACATTGCAGTTGTTCTTATGTTTTTAGATAGATTAAATGTTACATTTCATTTATCTAATAAACTCCCATTGGACTTTTATATTTCTCAAACCTCTATGAGAAAACACAGAAATCTTTTAATTTCTTTAGTGGGTGTTAGAACTCGCTTGCCCTGGGAATTTGACCTTGAGAAAGCTCAACAAATCATAGGCTCACATGTAATGGATAATACCTTATAGATTATATCATATACAAATCCTAACTAGCGGTCTTTGTCCAAATCTTATCTAGACCTTGAGGAAGCTCAACAAATCAAGAAAAATTATTCTCTTGTGTCTACCATTTCGTGATGGCCTATGTATAATGCATGTATCTCGAGGAAGCTCAAAAATTACTTACATGTATCTTACCTCATATAGTCAAAATATCAATAGTACTACACATAATATCTCTTGCTTGAGGAAGCTCAATAACTAAACGGTATGCAAATAATCTATCAATATATAAATGGTAGAGGGTAACTTATATACTAAAGATTCATAGTCTTTAACGCGCATACATGTTAAGTGATATGATTTAGAGAATATTGTATTTTCTTATGAAATACACTTATGATTCAAGTGTCGGGCACACTTGAAATCACGGTATAAGTAAATTTAAAATTTCCTTAATCTTTTCACCAACTCCTATGTTCTGAAAAGATTTCTCTTAACCAGAGAACATGTCCTTTGATTATCTATTTATTTACTCTAACTTCATCCATTCATTTTTACTTTCATTTTCAAATTCAAAAATTATAAACTCTCTTACCTCTTCAAACTATTCTTCAATGGCATCCTCAAGCAATACTGAGGCAACCATTAGGATTTCTAAGAAAATAAAAAATAATCTTTTTACTGATCAAGAAGCTATGCAAGCCTATTTAATCTTGTATATTTTTTAATATATATCTTTTGGAAAAGTCTTTGTCGGAAGGTTTGCTATTTTTGATGATTTTCCTACTTATGATCTTTTTAATCTTTGTTTGCAAAATGGAATTCTTAGTTTAATCGATGCTTCTTAAAATGATTTCATTTGTTGTCAAAAATTGGTGAAGATGTTTTATGCAAATATAAAAGGAAAGTTTTATGATGGTAGAGATGGAGAAGTTTGGAGTAGTGTCAAGGGGACACAAATTGTTTTAATTTTGAACTTTTGGGTCACATTCTTGGATGCAAATCTAGTGGAATGAACCAGTCAACTTTTCAAATTAATTTTCGAAACCGTGAAATGATTCACGACATTTTCGAAAGTGATGGTGATTTTTGCATCCAAAAGCAAGAATTTTAAGCGTTCTTTTGTAGCAAAGCATCACATCTAAAACGGGTAATTATAATAACCTAACACAAAAAGTTCTCAAAGTTCTTTTCGCCATTTACGGTCAATACGACATAAATTGGTCTTAAGTCATTTTGGATGAAATCTTTCTTAAAAATCTTTCTAAACATGAAAACACACTATTTCATGGTATGTATCTTACTCGAGTTTTCAATTATTTTGGTGTTGACCTTAAAGGAGAGGAAACAATTCTTCGAAAAATATATGGCAAGGCCAACACTTCAATTATGTGTATTTCACCCTTTTTCGAGCCTTATGAAATTCTTATGGAAAAGGAATAAAGGTCGGCTTAGGAATAGGAGCAAGATATAAGAGAAGAGGAAGAAGAAGAGGAAATGGAAGTCGAGGAGGAAGAACAAGAAGAGGAGTAGGATACATCCTTAGAAAGTATCAATATGCTACCTAATCCATCCAACAAAGATCTTCTCAAAAATTAAGATCTTCTCAAAATTAAGAGAAGACCATTCACAAAAAAATAAAGCTTAAGAAATCATTCTCAAAGATATTTACCTCGATTTCCAACAAAATTGATAAATTCTTTGGAAAGATCATCCACAAGCTTGATGGTTCTTCTTCATTTTCATCTACATCTTTCTAGTTGTTTGTTTAAGCTATCTTCGCGTTTGGGTTTCCTAGTTTTAAGTTTATGTTGAATCTCATGTATCTTTCTTTTCATTCCTTATATTCGTTTTTATTATCAATGAAAATTCTATTTCTTACTATTATACATTGCCAAGTATCTCTGAAATGTCATACAAATATAATTGTATTGGATAAAAACAATAGAATTATAAAATAAAGTTGTTCTGAAAATTATAGTGCATATGTCGACATATGAAAATCATGTATGTTGAATATAATCGCCAATTTTATAAAAAAATTAAGATTAAAAATAAAATAATTACCAATACCAATTCATTTCAAACGACTTATTACCCTTATATATACCTATTCACTCTAGAAAAATCATTATTTTCAATCTTTATCTTCACTCTCTTTCATATATAAACTTATCTCTTCAAATATGGCTTCTCCACATCAAAAACTTCACAAAAATCTTGAACAAATAGTTGAATTATTCAAGAATATCCTTACTTTCATTCTTAGAAATCAAAGACACTTAGAACTGAGCCAAATGCAGATAATTAAAGAGCAAGAGAAGAATTTTGACGCTATTTGATGGATGATTTCTTCCCTCACTATTGAAGAACCAACCAACAATCCAAAATGTGCCATCAACAAAGATAACGAAGAACGGGATACCATTAAAGCATATCCAATAATTGGTGCTAATGGTTTAGTTGAAGTACCTCGAAATATCGGTTAAATAGGTTTTGATTTATAGTAAAATTTTATAATAATATATTATTACAATATGGATTTATGTGGATTGAAGTGATATGTGTGGACTGAATGGTTTGATTTTATTTGATTTATGATTAGTTTGTTTGATTTACTTGGATTGTCGTACTTAATACAAGTTGTGCGTATTTTTATCATTTTCTAGATTTATCATTTTCCGCAATATACACACGTTGTGCGTATTTTTATGTAGACGAAAACCCAAAACTAAATATGGTAAACCAAACACTACCTTAGTTTTTAAAGATTCTAAATAATTATAATTTTATTATAATATCTGTTATTACATTGATTTCAAATATATTCGCTTTTACTTTATATTTATTATTTTCAAAAGAAATTCATACCTAAATCCTTTATATATTTAAATATATTTCTATAAAGTTTTCTCAAGTTTTAATATGATTAAAATTTGTGCAAAATATGTTTAAATGATTGTACAAAGTATCAAAATACTTTACAAAACATATTGTATTCAAAACAAATTTAAAAAGAGTTTTTCAAATTTTCAAAGAGACATGTCAACATTCCCTGATCCCATATGTCGACATATGGACTGTAGATTTTAAAATTCAAATTTGAATTAAAATGTCTTTTCATCGTATCTCTTCACGTGTAACATCCTGGTATTTTCAATCATTCGCATCCACAAATGCCGGATTTGAATTGCTCAAAATACCAGATTATTAATTTTTATTTGGCAAAACTCAGCGTATACAGTAAATAAATAAATCACAGAATCACGGACGTGGAGTGATATACAATATGCAGCGGATACAAATGAGTAGTAATTCATGAAGCTACTATATATATAACAGAGTTAAATAAGATTCAATAGAAGTCTCAAATAAAATAATCAAATACAAGATCAGAATACAACAATGAAATCAACTGAATAACTACAAGCTAAAAAGATGTAGATGGATCTCCAAACGAAGCTCCAACACTAAAGGTGAGTCTCAAAAGCTGCATCACTCAGTCTGACCCGAGCGTAAAGCAAAACACAAAACACTCGAGTCATAATTAATGTTCTTATATCAATAAATCCAACTCAAGTGAAATGTCAACTGAAATACAAGTAGCTCAAAGGATGTTTGGGATAACCATCCTCTAAGGATCCATTAAACTGTCTACTATGTAGTAATATATGCTATTATAATAATGTCTAAAGTAAAGTATACTATTTAAAAATAGCGTTAAGGCTTTACGTT
The DNA here is from genome assembly GCA_030765085.1 of Allium cepa. Taxonomy (NCBI): domain Eukaryota; kingdom Viridiplantae; phylum Streptophyta; class Magnoliopsida; order Asparagales; family Amaryllidaceae; genus Allium; species Allium cepa. The sequence goes on along the minus strand of CM060942.1, from coordinate 108,065,629 downwards.
TTCCACCTTAACACATTTTATAGTGCCAATATCTATACAGTACCGTAGTACCTCCGGATCGGGAGGCTACTAGAGGATGCTCCATAGCTACGACACAAATCAAACTCGTAGAAAGCATGCTAGGGTAGGTGACATGGCACAACTAGGAAATGCCAAGGTAGATATACCAATTACACTCCCGGGCTGGTGGTAACGCATAGCAGCCACTACCGTCCACCTCGAGCCACGCTCCTAAATAAAAAAAAAATCAAAAGTGGCCACCAAATAAATCACAAAGTCGGGATATAGTATTGAAGGAGTGTGTCCGATAGGAGGAGCTACCTCACTTGGCCCGTCAATTTCTCCTGTTTTGGCCACCTTATCCCAATTCATGGGAGTCGGGTCCACGTATATACCTTATATAGGATCGTCACCACCATCCTACTTCATTCTGGAATCTCCACCACGTACACGGTTGTTAAAGTGGTTTTCGGTATTGGCAGAGAGTATGACAATATCTGATCCCGGTCTCTTTAACAACCAAACGTTATTATAACTCCACGGTCCTTTCAAAATATTTTATACTTCAAAACTAAAATAATCGTCATTTCAAAACCATATCAATATGATATCATTTCCATTTCAAAACCAAAGACGATATCATTTCTCTTTCAAATATATCCTTTTCCAAAATCATAGCACTTCCAAAGTTATAACACTTTCGAAACTAAACACTTGAAATTATAACATTCTCAAAACATAATACTTTGAAATTCATAACTCTGAAAACCTAATTTCCACAACTTAAACGGTTTAGATATTTAAAATAGCATATAAAATAAAATAGTTTATAAAGTAAAACAGTTTATATAAAAAGAGTAATAAGTTAAAATGGTTTATAATAAAAATAGTTTATATTTAAAAATAGTTTATAATAAAAATAATTTATAATAAAAATAATTTATAAAGTAAAATATATAAATGGTTTTAAATATAATTTAAAAATACTATATAGGATAAAATTAGCTTCCTCAAATTTCCCAAATCAATTCCAAATCAACTCAAATTTTAAAATTCAAATTTAATCAAACTCAAATCTTCAATTTCAATTTATTTCAGTTTCTCAATAAACCATTTCAAATTATATCGATTTCAAATACGGATTTTAACCACAAAATAAACCATTTCAATTTCAATACTTTCAAAGCTTTAAATATTCCAACATTTCAAAACTAGATTTGAAAATTTCATATATATATATATATATATATATATATCAAATTCACTTTACTATTATTTATTTTGAAATATTTACTTAATCATTCAAATAACATTTAAATAAAACTTCAAATTTCAAATTTGAATAAAACTAAATATACCATTTTCAATTTATGTAAATTTGAAATATTCACTTAATCACTTTTGATCAAAAAATCAAGTTATAAAGTCATATCTTTAAAATCCCAAATTCAATAAATTTCAAATCAAACTTATTTGAGTATAATTCTTAAATAAATTTAATTTCATAACCTTGGAAATCATTTCAGAAAATATACACACACACACATTGACCAATGGTGTCTGTATATAATTTTCTATCATATGGTCAAGTGATACAGATATTTATCATTTCAATCCGCAATTTAAGTATATACGGGTATATATCATTTCAAATCGCAATCCCAAATTCAATTAATTGAAAATCTCTTGGATTTATCATTTCAATCGACAATGATTTTCTCCTATTTTACAGATCGTTCGGGTATGTATCATTTCAACCCATGGTTCTATGCTAACGAGGAACTTACAGAGTGATAACATATATAACAACAATATAACATGTATATACCATCAATATAAATAACAAATAATGGTGTCAGATGTCACAGGTGAACAGATACAGAAAATGATATATATATATATATATATATATAACAATGTAAATAACTTACAGCAGCATATTTCAATTGTCGTTTCGAATGAAATCAAATTTAATAAATATAAGAATGTAAATCATGAGTGATAGCTCACCTTTCGAGGCTAGAGAGATAGACAATAAAGTTGAGTTATGAAATCCAGGCACGAATTCCAAAGTAAAGCAAGATGGACACGAATTCGACAAACAAGGTTGGTAAATAGAAATTGATGAAATATATCATAATCTGCTTGATATAAACTGAAACGAGATATACAATATACAATTCATTTTTCTTCTCAAAACCAAAATCAATCTAAAATACATACTTAAAATAATATATATAATTTCAAATCAATATTAAATTTAGACATATGAAAAATAAAATCTCTATATACATTGGTATATTTAAAACCAACTCATCTATTCCTATATAAACAAATATATATACACACATTGATATATAAACATATATATTAACTTACACCCTTATTATATATTTTTTATTTAAAAAAAACAAAAATCATAAAACTAATATAGTCTTACCTATTGAAATATATATACAAATGAAAGTATGAAAAGGTTACTTTAAAAAAATCAATACTTATATATATATATATTAAAATGCTAGATAATTGTATACTATATATTAGTCCATTCAAAATATCTACACAATATGTCATATGTATATTATGGAGATTGAAAACTGGTCTTGTATAAAAGCATATGTACAACTCAAGTATAAAAGAATAAACGAACAGATTGCATAACTATATATTCAATAGATATACATTAAAAACATTATAAACATTATATATATATACACACACTAAACGACAATGCAGACCATAACAAGAACAAAGTATGTGTAGAGGTGGAACAAAAATGCATGTAGGCTAAGTATATGTAAATTATACACATCCAAATAAAATATCTATGTAATTTAACATATCTATGTATACTTATATAAATATCTATATATGAACTAACAGTTGTTCAATTATATAAACTGACATAATATGTAATTCTTATATGTATGTTTGCAACAGATTGCACATACATATACATGGCTTTATTTAAACAAATATATGTACTTTAGAAATGGCATACACGTATGCTTTGTGTATACAACATTTCACATGCAAACTTATGTAACTTCTCTATATAAACAGAAATTAAAAATTATATACTTATATATATATATATACATATATATATATATATCAAATAGAACTTACATATATACCTTTATAATTGTAAATTTATATACATAAAATCAAATCAGATCTTATATAACTAATATAAAATTTACATACTTTGAAACACGAATAGGATGCACTATAATATACACACACACACACACAACCCAAAATGCATGAACCAATAGCCTTTATATTTTATACGACTTATATATAAAACAAAAGAACTCGAATATATAAACTGCTCAAGCACAAAACGTATACTATATGCAATAAACAAACAAAAACGAAAAATGAATATACCTATACAAAAGAAATGGAAGGAGGCTTGAAACACAGAAGAGGCTGATGAAAGAAACTGCTACGTGGAGGCCGAGCGTCTGAGGAATGGCGGCTCGCTTTGGCTAGAAGGTGGGAGAGACACGACAGAGTGGTGCTTGGGCTATCGGCGGTAGGAAGAAGGCGGAGTCAAAGCCGAAAGGTGGAGAAAGGACAGATGGTGACAGATGCGTGGATAGGCGGAGGGGAGGTGGGGTGACGTGATGTGGTTATCTGCTGTTTGAAGGAGAAGAAATAAGGAAAAGATAGGAAGAAAAATGAGTGGAATATGCAGGCAACATTTTGAAAAGAAACGCGTTGCTTTGAATTCTACTCTTTTTTTATTTAAACAACGTGAATACTAACGGGCAAGATTCGAATCCATATATTAATAAAAGCAAATAGCTATTTAGTTGTCTCAGTGAACAATGAAAAGACATGGGAAAACAAAAGGACACAATCCAGTTTCGATACGAAGTCAGTTTCTGCAGATACCGCTGCATACCAGATTCAAAACACAAAATTGACTATACCACAAAGGTCAGCATGATGAGACGATCAAATGGTTTGCGGAAATCAATGTTACGATCATTCGATCAAAAGTCGATAATCGGTACCGGAGAAATGCTGATATTTTGCCGAAAATAAGAAAAACGGAGCAATAGCGGTCCAAATTTGAAGAAACGAAATATGATGTCACACTCAGAAGTCGATTTACAAATTTATTATATAAAAAATATTTAGGTTTGGAAAACATTTTATTATCATCAATTATTAACTGATTTAAATTGAAATAAAATTGCACTAGAAAATAAAATTCTATATTATCAAATGAAAATTTACCATTTGCAACGTTTAATTAGACGTATTCTAAATATTAAATTTTTATTTCAAAAATTCAATTATTTAAAATTTGACAAAAATTCAATTAATTAAATTAATAAAACCACTAAAATTTATAGGTCATTACACTCTCCCCCCTCAAAACTTTTTGTCCCCGAAAAGGAACGAGGTAGGAGAATAGATACAACTAGAAAGAAGAATAGATTGAAAACAAAATAGAACAAATAATTTAAATCTTATGAATTTCAATTTAAATAAATTAATACTCAATAATTGATTTTAAATCCAAGATAATTTCATTAAGTTGATTTAAATTCAATTTATTAATTCCTCAAAACATATTTTATTTTATATCCCATCACTTAGTATTCTATTTATCTCCATTAACATTTTTATAACTAAAACTAAGTGTATAACATTTATTATGACCACTCAAATTTTATATGTAAAATCATTTTATATTGTATATTATCCAGTTACATATTCAACTTCTGGATGATTAAGGTAAGTTATATATTGGAAAGTAATTAAGTATTATACATATAAAATTTTCTAATTCAATTATTTCAAGTTTAAATGTTTATTCAAAATTTTGAATTCATTTTACAATTGAAATCATCATTTACCATAAAATTTAAGAATTAAATTTTCGATTAACTTCAAACCATTTATAGCTATATATATATATATATATATATTATATCAAATCAAATTCATAATCATATGCACATATATGTTATAATTCAAATCATACTTAAGAAACTCAAATCAATTTATTTTCCAAAACAAAACCGCAGCAAAGCTAAAGAATGGCCTCTTTACTCTGCAACTCGAAAATGTATGTCGATGATGTGGCCATCATCACTGAAATTATTTTCCAGCGACAAACGAGAAGAGTACGGTTTTAAAACTTTAAAGATTCTTTTGGAAACAAACTTCTATTCGAAAAATACTTTAAGTAATATGCATTTTAAAACTTTAAAATCACAGTTTGAAATAATAGAAAATTAAATTCTCAAATTCGAAATTTTAAATTCATTTAATTTTTCTTCAAATCAATTTATAAACCATGTTTTTTATATCAGTCCATTTATTTGTATCATGCAATAGTTATTAGTTTAACAAGTGAAAATCAAATATTATCATTTCCAACAACCAATTTATATAACTTTTTTTTAAATTTCAAAAGATTTACTTACATATATATAGATAATCATACAAAATTTATTTGAAAACGATAATGTGACAGTTTGCTCTGTTCAAGTGTTTAGAAAATCTTATCGATAGGGTTGATTAGACGAATTGGTCGAAAACCCAAATCAACATCAACAAGTCAAACAACACAATATATATATAACATTTTTAATATTAAATTACAAATACATTTCCTTGCTCGACGATACAAGATTGGATTTCAAAACAAGGATAGAGATTCAAATTTGATAGACACAGATCAAAGAGAATTTTGATTCGAAGGTAGGTTCGAAACAAAGATAAGATGATTAAATAACAAAATAGGAAGATGGGTAAGTTGAATTGCGTCAACCTTAACCGGGTCGACCGTGACTTTAGGAATTAGATCGACGTGGAATTCTGAGGCAAATCGACATTCGATCGCCAGAGATAGAATTTTGGGCATAGCAGGAGATAAATAGCATTGTAAACCGAGGATATAGAAATCTTCAATGAATCTATGCTTGTTGTAAAGGAGTTTCACCCCTTTACAAATCATTCGAAGATTAGCGAGACCACCGAGTTATTATCGAGATCATTCGAAGTGGAGTTAATGGACACTCCAAAATCAAGGAAGCATGAATAGGGGGAGACAAGAATGGATTTTGGAACCGAAGGGAATGTTCCAAAGTTCAAAGGAAACCAAGTCAAAGAGGAAGAGATTCAAGCACGAATGAAGGTGATTCCGTAATTAAATTTACTACATATGCTAAGTTTTGCCTAAAGCAAAGCTCTGATACCACATGTAACATCTTGATATTTTCAACCATTCGCATCCACACATGTCGGATTTGAATTTCTCAAAATACCAGATGGTTAATTTATATTTGGAAAAACTCAGCATATACAGTAAATAAATAAATCATAGAATCACGAACACAGAGTAATATACAATATGCAGTGGATACAAAAGAATAGTAGTTCATGAAGCTACTATATACATAACAGAGTTAAATAAGATATAATAGAAGTCTCAAACAAAATAATCAAATACAAGAACAGAATACATCACTGAAATCAACTGAATAACTACAAGCTGAAAAGAATGTTATCCCACCTTTTGTCAAGGCTGGAATATCAACAAATTGGCAAGAACGGATGGATATCAGGATTGAATTTCGATTGGAAACAAGGCTGCAATCGATGTCGTTAAAAATTTTCTGAGCTTCGATCAAGATGGAATCGATTGGGGATGATGATCAAGGCTAGGAGAGGCCGCATTTCAAATTTCAGGTAAATCGGAGTTCGTATGATCAAGATATGATCGATGCAAGTTAGGAAAAATTGCTGTTCGAATCCATCATAAGACTCATTTCAAATCGATGATGTTCGACTCCATCCGGGGTTAGATTCTTCGCACCGATCCAATAACAATAGCGTCGTATCGATTGCACTTCGTATCCATCGTGATAGAACTACTTCGTATCGATCATGGTGCAATACAGTTCGTATTGATCACAGGTAAGCATAATTTGTATCCATCCAGGTCGTGGTTGTTCGAATCGATAGCATCTGAGTACTTGTACGTATCCATCATACTCAAGCGAGTTCGTTTCGTATCGATGGTATCTACAGCGATCGATATGAAAAATACCCACAACTATCGATATGAACAAGGGCGACGACGAATGGATACGAATTGATAATTGATTCGAAGAAGGACTGAAGTGAGTGGATACGAATCAACGGTCGATGCGAACGAAGCTCCGGTATTGGGTGCGAATAACTCGGTCAACTCGCCATAAAGATTGGATTGATCCAGGAAACTCGCGCCACGTCATCCTATGCTCACGTGCCTCTGATTGATGCGAAGGGGATGGATACGAAACCATGGATTCAAAATCAGCAGCCTTCGAAGAATACAAGATTGCATCGATCATATCTCCTAAACCACAGGTCCAAATGTTACGAAATTTTCATAGGAGCTTACATACAAGCTAAAGAATGTCCCTGACAAGTTTCAGCTTGACTGGGCGATTTCTTAATCGATATGAAATTGATTCGTGTCGATCACGGATCGAGTCAAAACTTGTTGGGATCAATCACGTGGGCCCACTCATGTGCCAGAAGGAGTCCCTCGAAGTTTGAGCGCGATATCAGCCTCATACACCTATAAATAGCCCCTTGGAACCTACAGAAAAGGGATCTTTGGCCATTCGACGCCCAGACTCTGCCGGATTCAACGTTGCACTTCATTATCGCTATTATACTTGAATTTCTTCATTGTAATTGCTGTAATCAATTGTAATCAGCAAGGATAATCAATAAAAGATAAACCTTTGAAGTAAACGTAGGCTGGAGATAGCCGAACCACTATAAATCCTATGTTTCGGTCTGCTTCTTTCTGTTTAAAGTTGATTATTCTTTATTTTTTATCCTCTACATCACTTAGATCTAAGATATTTTTTTGAATATTGTTGATTTGCATTCATACACTAGTGCTTTCACAACATTTGGGGTTTGTGACCAATTTTGGCGCAAACACTTTGGTGCTTTCACGGAGAAGAACTAGCACCCACTACACGAGATTCAGAGTTCAGATTTGAAAAGCTTGAAGAATTCAGATTTTGAAGACAATGTCTCGACAGACAAGTAGAAGACAAAGAGATGAGAGAAGCCAACAAGGAGAAGTCAAGAGGCATCCTCCGGAGCTGGAGAAGGACAGGCTTCGATCTACATCACCAAGGATGAGATGGAAGCTATGGCAGATTCATTACATGAGAGATTGTTGAAGAGTAAATAGGATATGATGCAGACTTTCTTTGAACAAGGTGAGAGCTGCAGGGACACAAAACCTTGGACCAACTACAGCAACTGTGAATGCAGAACAAGGAGTTAGGATTGCAGGAACCAACGGAGGTCAAGTTCAAGATCAGAATGCAGAACCAGAAGGCAATAAACAAGGACTTAGGGGAAGGCCCGTAGGATCTGACACTGGAAGACCTATGGATGGAACTCAACGAGTAAGGGTGAACGCTAACGCTAATGAGCCACATGAAGAACATGTACCAGAATTCCCTCGGGGGCATGGGGGCAACCTTTGACGGACAATGCCGGATTAGCTGAGATTATTAGGAGAACTATGCGTGGAGATTTGACCAATAGAGATTTGGAAGGACTGAACAGGAGTCCGTTTACTCGAAAAATCAGGATAGCTCGAAATCCACTAGAGTTCAAGCTACTAGTGTAGAAAACTAGGGTTCCTATAACACAATGTTGGATCTTAAGGCTATTCAGACACTAGAAGTGGTGAATTGTGTATTAACTATTTACTTATGAATATAAAACTGCATTTACTCAAATTGCAATCAGAAAAAAGTAATCAAAGAATAAGTAAGTAATAAAGTAAAATGCAGTAATGTAAATAACACCCGAATTTTTATACTGGTTCGGATTAACCAATCCTATATCCAGTCCTGCACTTTATCGTGTAGAATTCCACTATAATCGCTTGCTTTCCATGCGTGGCAAGAACACCTTTACAATCTTGGTTTCACGAGCTACATGACACACCCTCTTGATTTTACAGGCTACAAGAACACCATCTCCTTATCAGCAATAACAAACTAAGGCAAGTACTCGTATCTTCAACACAGATTCTTACAGATTTGGTACAATGATCCTATGGACCTCCAATGGCAATATATCTTTGAATTCTTTGAGGAATAGGATGAAATCAGAGAGAGAATGATGTGAATTAAAGTACAACTCTCTGATATTGTGTGGCTTGCAAATCAGTGAAGAAATGGAGTGAAATAGTATCAATTTGCAAGGAGATTTAAAGAGTATGCAATGGATTTCTTTTGCAAATGTTTGGAGAAGAAGGAGTAAGAGAAAATGAGCATTCTTGTGTTAAAATTCGTTTTCAAAAGCCTTTATATAGTGGTTGAAGAGACGTGTCTTTTGGTAAAGAGGTGGAGGGAAATGTCTCTTCATTTAAAATATGAAATTCAGAAAAACTGCTAGTATCTCGACATGCCCAAGTACCCCATGTCGACATGGGTGTGTTGCAAAATGAACAGCAACACTAATAAGTATTGCAAATTTTCAGCATTTCAAATTACCTTATATTTTTGGATTTTTATGATTCGGTTGAGGTCAATGGTTGATGATCTTCAAGTATAATTGCCATGAGATCTTTAAGAAGATATTCTAAGGTTCAACCAACTCCTCATCACTTCAAACACCTTTATCCTTCAGCATTCTTCTCTAATTGGGTTTTGTTGTACAATTGCTCTGATTGACCTTCTTCTATAATTCATTTGCTTCCACTGTGTTCTTGTTTATCTCTAAAATGTCTCCATAATAAATCCGATATGACTGCATAACTCGAACATATGTCAGTAGTAATATTTATATGGTCGTTGTCATCAAAATCAATACCCAGGGTATTAACAATCTCCCCCTTTTTGATGATGACAACCATATAAATATTTGAGAGATAAAATATAACACTTTTATATTTGGCTCCCCCTAACTCTATGAACTCCCCCTATCATTTACTTAAATCACTGCTAGACAATATGTAGAATTTGTATATAGAGATAAATTCTTATAAATAAAACACTTGAGGGGAAACCAAATCAATTCAAAACATGAAATAAAGTTATCAAATAGTAAGATGATTTTTAGAGTTACCGACTTTGCTGATGCCAATAACAAATTCTTTTCGTATTTATCCAATGTACAATAGATTCTTGTCATATGCTTTGAGCATCTGCTATCAGATATACATTGTTTGATACCTGAAAAATTATAAAATATGCACACCGGTACCCTTTTTATTCTGGGTCCATGGGGTTAAGTTTTGGGACGCCAAACCCATGAAGAGTTTGAATGTCCTTTCAAAATATAATCATTAGATGAATGAACCTTATTAATAAAATTATCAATATTTTTTTTCAATATCATCCACCCTTTTTGGAACCCATAAATTAATGAATCTATTTGGAGGTTTTAACTTTAATTTCCTAGGTTTTGTTTTGAACTTGGTAGCCTTAACAAACTTAGTATTTTGAATACTGTTTTTCTTTAATTTAGCCTTTGGGGTGTATCCAAGTCCATGTTTATTCCTACTGTGTTTAGATGTAGATAATAATTTTTCTAGATTATCCTTCCCTTTGTTAAATTTATCAACATCAGTTTTCATTTTGTCAAAATCCTTATTACGATTAAGAATAACATTGTCTAGAGATGTTATTTTGTCATTCAGATCAGTGATCTGTGACTTCATTGAAAGAATTTCTAATTTTAAAGATTCATTTTCACTTTTTAGTTTTTCAAAACTTTCAAGTGTCAAATCCTTTTCATCATTATACCCATTAAGTCTTTCAATTTCATCTTTTAGACATTGTTTTTCTTCAGTTAACCTTCCATTAAATATTTTTAATCTATCTATTTCTGCCAAACTATTGTTGTACTCTTTCCTAAGTGTTTTATATCCCTGATTCATATCATTCAAAACATAAGTAATTTCTTTATTAAAATTCCATACCTGGTCATCCTTTGCCATGAAGCACATGTTGGCGTTTTCTGTTTCTGAATCACTATCACTAGGTGATGTATCTGAATCATCCCATTTTGCATTGAATGCATGTTTCCTCTCCTTATTGAAAGTATTTGACTCTGATTTCATCAGTTTGGGATAGTCTCTTTTCAAATGACCGGGTTTATCACATTCGAAACGCTTAACAACATTTCCATTTCTAGAATTATTGTTGTTAGTTTTTCGAAGTTTATTTGTTATCCAATACTTCAAGAATTTCTTAAACTTCTTGGTCATAAACTCGATATCATCATCAATAGCATCATCATCTAGTTCATCTTTGTCGATCATAGCATTGAGTGCTAGTGATTTCTTCTCATTTGCCTGATTCTTTTTTCTAATCGGCAACTTTACTTCATAAGACATAAGGTTACCAATTAAATCTTCTAGTTTCATAATACTAATATCATTGGCTTCTTCAATTGTCGGAGTCTTCTGATCCCATTCACTAGGAGGTGAATTCAGGATCTTTCTGACTTGGTCTTCTTCAGTAATTTTCTTTCCTACTGATATTAAGGCATGTATTATATCTTGTAATCTAGAATACATATCAGAAATAGACTCATTTGGTTTCATTTGAAAGAGTTAAAACTGGTTAGATAGCATAGATATCTTTATTTGTTTTACTTTATTGGTGCCTTCATGTGTGACTTGCAGTGTTTTCCAAATTTCATATGCAGAATTACAAATAGACACTCGATTAAATTCATTTCTATTTAAGAAGCAAAATAAAATGTTCATGGCCTTAGAGTTATTAAGTGCTTGTGTCTTTTGGTCTAGTGTCCATTTGAATATTCAGTTTGAGGCTCTATATACTCTATTTGGGTAATGTCCCAAATATCCAAACCATTAGGCTGCAAATAACATTTCATCCTACATGCCCAATATGCATAACTACTGCCATCAAATAGAGGAGGTCTAGTGGTAGATTGCCCTTCTACAAAAGTGTTAAAAAATATGTTACTAGTGCCATTAGTCATTTATACTTTTCAAAAACCAAGTCATGAATTTCTGAAAACCAATGCTCCGATACCAAATGTAGAAAACTGGGGTGGCTATAACACAATGTTGGATCTTAAGGCTAATCAGACACTAGAAGTTGTGAATTGTGTATTAACTACTTACTTATGAATACAAAACTATATTTACTCAAATTGCAAACAGAAAGAAGTAATCAGAGAATAAGTAAGTAATAAAGTAAAATGCAGTAATGTGAATAACACCCGGATTTTTATACCGGTTCGGATTAACCAATTCTACATCTAGTCCTGCACTCTATCGTGCAGAATTCCACTATAATCGCTTGCTTTCTATGGGTGGCAAGAACACCTTTACAATCTTGGTTTCACGGGCTACAAGACACACCCTCTTGATTTTACAGGCAACAAGAACACCTTCTCCTTATCAGCAACAACAAACTATGGCAAGTACTCGTATCTTTAATACAGATTCTTGCAGATTCGGTACAATGGTCCTATGACCTCCAATGATAATATATCTTTGAATTCTTTGAGGAATATGATGAAATCAGAGAGAGAATTATGTGAATTAAAGTGCAACTCTCTGATATTGTGTGGCTTGCAAATCGGTGAAGAAATGAAGTGAAATATTATCGATTTGCAAGGAGATTTGAAGAGCATGCAATAGATTTCTTTTGCAAATGTTTGGAGAAGAAGGAGTAAGAGAAAATGAGAATTCTTGATGTTAAAATTCATTTTCAGAAGCCTTTATATAGTGGTTGAAGTGACGTGTCTTTTGGTGAAGAGGTGGAGGGAAATGTCTCTTCATTTAAAATTTAAAATTCTGAAAAACTGCTAATATGTCGACATGCCCAAATACCCCATGTCGACATGGGTGTGCTGCAAAATGAACAGCAACACTAATAAGTGTTGCAAATTTTCAGCATTTCAAATTACCTTTTATTTGTGGATTTTTATGATTCGGTTGAGGTCAATGGTTGATGATCTTCAAGTATAATTGACATGAACAAGATATTCTAAGGTTCAACCAACTCCTTATCACTTCAAACACCTTTATCCTTCCGCATCCTTCTCTAATTGGGTTTTGTTGTTCAATTGCTCTGATTGACCTTCTTCTATAATTCATTTGCTTCCATGGTATTCTTGTTTATATCTAAAATGTCTCCATAATAAATCTAATATGACTGCATAACTCGAAGATATGTTAGTAGTAATATTTATATGGTTGTTTTCATCAAAATCAATACCTAGGGTATTAACAATCTCCCCCTTTTTGATGATGACAACCATATAAATATTTGAGAGATAAAATATAATACTTTTATATTTGACTCCCCCTAACTCTATGCACTCCCCCTATCATTTTGCCTAGTATATTAATACCTTTTCTCCCCCTTTGTCATCAACAAAAAGGGCCAAAAAGAGTCACTTAAGTCACTGCTAGACAATATGTAGAGTTTGTATATAGAGATAAATGCTTATAAATTAAACACTTGAGGAGAAACCAAATCAATTAAAAACATGAAATAAACTTATCAAATAGTAAGATGATTTTTAGAGTTATCGACTTTGCGTATGCCAATAACAAATCCTTTTCGTATTTATCCAATGTACAATAGATTCTTGTCATATGCTTTGAGCATCTGCTATCAGATATACATTGTTTGATACCTGAAAAATTATAAAATATGCACACCGGTACCCTTTTTATTCTGGGTCCATGGGGTTAAGTTTTGGGACGCCAAACCCATGAAGAGTTTGAATGTCCTTTCAAAATATAATCATTAGATGAATGAACCTTATTAATAAAATTATCAATATTTTTTTTCAATATCATCCACCCTTTTTGGAACCCATAAATTAATGAATCTATTTGGAGGTTTTAACTTTAATTTCCTAGGTTTTGTTTTGAACTTGGTAGCCTTAACAAACTTAGTATTTTGAATACTGTTTTTCTTTAATTTAGCCTTAGGGGTGTATCCAAGTCCATGTTTATTCCTAGTGTGTTTAGATGTAGATAACAATTTTTCTAGATTATCCTTCCCTTTGCTAAACTTATCAACATCAGTTTTCATTTTGTCAAAATCCTTATTACGGTTAAGAATAACATTGTCTAGAGATGTTATTTTGTCATTCAGATCAGTGAACTGTGACTTCATTGTAATATTTTCTGATTTTAAAGATTCATTTTCACTTTTTAGTTTTTCAAAACTTCCACGTGTCAAATCCTTTTCATCGTTATACCAATTAAGTCTTTCAATTTCATCTTTTAGACATTGTTTTTCTTCAGTTAACCTTTCATTAAATATTTTAATCTATCTATTTCTGCCAAACCATTGTTGTACTCTTTCCTAAGTGTTTAATATCCCTGATTCGTATCATTCAAAACATTAGCAATTTCTTTATTAAAATTCCATACCTGGTCATCCTTTGCCATGAAGCACATGTTGGCATTTTCTATTTCTGAATCATTATCACTTGATGATGTATCTGAATCATCCCATTTTGCATTGAATGCATGTTTCGTCTTCGTAAGTGTTTGACTTTGATTTCATCAGTTTGGGACAGTCTCTTTTCAAATGACTAGGTTTATCACATTCGAAACACTTAACAACATTTCCATTTCTAGTATTATTGTTGTTAGTTTTTCGAAGTTTATTTGTTATCCAATACTTCAAGAATTTCTTGAACTTCTTGGTCATAAACTCGATATCATCATCAATAGCATCATCATCAGCTAGTTCATCTTTGTCGATCATAGCATTGAGTGCTAGTGATTTCTTCTCATTTGCCTGGTTCTCTTTTCTAATCTGCCACTTTACTTCATAAGACATTAGGTTACCAACTAAATCTTCTATTTTCATAATACTAATATCATTGGCTTCTTTTATTGCCAGAGTCTTCTGATCCCATTCACTAGGAAGTGAATTCAGGATCTTTCTGACTTGGTCTTCTTCAGTAATTTTCTTTCCTAATGATATTAAGACATGTATTATATCTTGAAATCTAGAATACATATCAGAAATAGACTCATTTGGTTTCATTTGAAAGAGTTGAAACCGGTTAGATAGCATAGATATCTTTGTTTGTTTTACTTTATCGGTGCCTTCATGTATGACTTGCGGTGTTTTCCAAATTTCATATGCAGAACTACAAATAGACACTCGATTAAATTTATTTCTATTTAAGGAGCAAAATAAAATGTTCATGGCCTTATAGTTATTAAGTGCTTGTGTCTTTTGGTCTAGTGTCCATTTTGAATATTCAGTTTGAGGCTCAATATACTCTATTTGGTTAATGTTCCAAATATCTGAACCATTAGACTGCAAATAAAATTTCATCCTCCAAGCCCAATATGCATAACTACTACCATCAAATAGAGGGGGTCTAGTGGTAAATTGCCCTTCTACAAAAGTGTTAAAAAATATGTTACTAGTGTCATTAGCCATTTATACTTCTCAAAAACCAAGTTATGAATTTTTGAAAACCAATGCTCCGATACCAAATGTAGAAAACTGGGGTGGCTATAAAACAATGTTGGATCTTAATGCTATTCAGACACTAGAAGTGGTGAATTGTGTATTAGCAACTTACTTATGAATATAAAACCGTATATACTCAAATTGCAAACAGAAAGAAGTAATCAGAGAATAAGTAAGTAATAAAGTAAAATGCAGTAATGTAAATAACACCTGGATTTTTGTACCGGTTTGGATTAACCAATCCTACATCTGTCATGCACTCTATCATGCAGAATTCCACTATAATCGCTTGCTTTCCATTGGTGGCAAGAACACCTTTACAATCTTGGTTTCACGGGCTACAAGACACGCCCTCTTGATTTTATAGGCTACAATAACACCTTCTCCTTATCAGCAACAACAAACTATGGCAAGTACTCGTGTCTTCAATACAGATTCTCATAGATTCAGTACAATGATCCTATAGACCTCCAATGGCAATATATCTTTGAATTCTTTGAGGAATAGGATGAAATCAGAGAGAGAATGATGTGAATTAAAGTACAACTCTCTGATATTGTGTGTCTTGCAAATCAGTGAAGAAATGGAGTGAAATATTATCAATTTGCAAGGAGATTTGAAGAGTATGCAATAGATTTCTTTTGCAAATGTTTGGAGAAGAAGGAGTAAGAGAAAATGAGAACTCTTGATGTTAAAATTCATTTTCAGAAGCCTTTATATAGTGGTTGAAGAGACGTGTCTTTTGGTGAAGAGGTGGAGGGAAATGTCTCTTCATTTAAAATTTGAAATTCTTAAAAACTGCTAGTATGTCGACATGCCCAAGTACACCATGTCGACATGGGTGTGTTGCAAAATGAACGGCAACACTAATAAGTGTTGCAAATTTTCAGCATTTCAAATTACCTTCTATTTGTGGATTTTTACGATTCGGTTGAGGTCAATGGTTGATGATCTTCAAGTATAATTTCCGTGAGATCTTTAACAAGATATTCTAAGGTTCAACCAACTCCTCATCACTTCAAACACCTTTATCCATCAGCATTCTTCTCTAATTGGGTTTTGTTGTTCAATTTCTCTGATTGACCTTCTTCTATAATTCATTTGCTTCCACTGTATTCTTGTTTATCTCTAAAATGTTTCCATAATAAATCTGATATGACCGCAAAAATCGAAGATATGTTAGTAGTAATATTTATATGGTTGTTGTCATCAAAATCAATACCTAGGGTATTAACACCTAGCGTGGAAGTATAAAACGGCAAGGCTGACCCAAATGATCACTTGATGAGATAAACCAGACACATGGAAGTGCTGGGGGCATCGGAGGAAGTAATGGCCCGATATTTCCCTTTATACTTGACGGATATAGCTGCGATGTGGTTCGGGCATCTGGAAGAAGGATCTATCAGAACATGGACAGGGTTGGTGGGTAGGTTTTTGGGGCAATTTCGGGTTCATATCAAGAGGCCAAAGAATGTGATGACCCTAACATCAGTCAAGCAAAGGACATATGAGTTACTCAAAGCTTTCCTAACTCGGTTCAATGCGGTGGTTGCTTCATTGCATCGGCCGGATCCATCGGTGGTTCTAACGGCAGCAGTTTTAGAACTTAGAGAGGATTCAGATTTCAAAGTATCTCTGATACGTGACTCACCACTGGATCTTGGGAAATTCTTTCATGTAGCTGAAAGATTCCTTCGGCAAGAGGACGTGTTCATAGATTTAAAGCTAAAGGAGGTGAATGCGACTGAGGGTGGAGGACCATCCAGCGGAGGATTGGGCAGAGATAAAGGAAAGGAAAAAAGGAAGCTTGTTGACGATTCAGAAAAGGCCAAGAAACGATGGAGGGAGCCGAAGTTCTCCACCTACACTGGATTGAATGAAACATTGGAGCGGATATACATGGAAACCCGTAATCGCCTTCCTTACCGAAGGCCAACAAGGAGAGAACCTTTTGAACGTGAAAGGGAGTCAGGAAGGCACTGTCTCTTCCATGAATTGGATGGACACGATACCAACAGTTGTAGGCACTTAAGGGACATAATTGAGGAGCATGTGAGGAATGGACAATTGAGGCAGTATGTTGAGTCTTGGAATGCAGCGGTGGAGTAGGAGCGAGCACCATCTACCTCGAACCATGATGGTGTGAGGCCCAGGGATGATGGTCGATTGATTATCAATTGATTGGGATGTTATGAAATAAGTAGCAAGCCACTGGCAAACAGCAAAATCATTTACACCTGTATGGGGACGGAGATGGCCCCTAGGCGTGCTCTGAATGGTGGTAGACCGCGATGCTATGGTTTGTGAAATCTGTTTTCCATTTGTGGGTTGGATACTCGTTTTTTCTGGTTTGGTTTTGGAGTTTGGTATGAACTCCTGGTTTTGTTTGCTTTCTGGCTTGAAATCTCGTTTGGATGATTGTTTTCTATTTTGGATGTTGGTTCGGATTTTTGATTTTCTGATTTGATTTGGATTTTGGATTGAATTTTGATTGGATTTCCATCTGGTTTTTGGTAAACGGTCGTCAGGTATGGATTATACCTGGCAAGGGGTGAGTCGCTTTGCCCAAACGTGGTAAATCGGCTTGCTCAGGTCGTCGAGTATGGACTACGCTCGACAAGGGTCTGGAGCGACCAGAATTCGGCCTAGGATTTAGGCCATATACTATCGGCTATTATTTCAGGCCGTTGAGTATGGACTATGCTCAACAAGAGTCCGGAGTGACTAGGATTCGGCCTAGGACTTAGGCTCGTATTATTAATTATTATTTCAGGTCGTCGGTATGGATTATACTCGACAAGGGTCCGGAGTAACCAGGATTCAGCTTAGGACTTAAGCCATGGCATTATTCAACGTCCAGGAACACTGGACCACGTTCGTCAAATGTGGACTGCATTTGGCAAGAACCTGGAGAGGTTACAGATTTAGATGTTGACCCGGAGAGGTCAAGGATTCGATTATTGGCTATCGGATAAGGATGGATTAGGACTCGGTTGTCGAGTTCGGATGGGTATGGAATTGACTAAAGGCTTTGGTTACTGGATTTGGGACTTCGAACATCGGATTCAGAATTATTCAAAACACACATTCTTATCACAAGGCATGTTTTAGGAGGAAAATATTATTCCACCTTTTGGTCAAGGCTGGAATATCAACAAATTGGCAAGAAAGGATGGATATCAGGATTGAAGATCGATTGGAAACAAGGCTGCAATCGATGTCATTAAAATTTGGCTGATCTCCTATCAAGTCGGAATCGATTGGGGACGATGATCAAGGCTAGGAGAGGCCGCATTTCAAATTTTAGATCAATCAGAGTTCGTATGATCAAGATATGATCGATGCAAGTTAGGAAAAAATGCTGTTCGAATCCATCATATAACTCATTTCGAATTGATGCTGTTCGACTCCATCTGGGGTTAGATTCTTCACACCGATCCAATAATAACAGCGTCGTATTGATTGCACTTCATATCCATCGTGATAGAACTACTTCGTATCGATTAGGGTGCAATACAGTTTGTATCGATCACAGGTAAGCATAATTCGTATTCATCCAGTTCTTGGTTGTTCGAATCGATGGCATCCGAGTCCTTGTTCATATCCATCATGCTCAAGCGAGTTCATTTCATATCGATGGTATCTGCAGCGATCGATACGAAATATACCCACAACTATCGATATGAACAAGGGCGACGATGAATGGATACGAATTGATTATTGATTCGTAGATGGACTGAAGTGAGTGGATGCGAATCAACGGTCGATGCGAACGAAGCTCCGGTAGTGGGTGCGAGTTACTCGGTCAACTCACTACAAAGATTGGATCGATCCAGAAAACTCGTGCCACGTCATCCTATGCTCACGTGCCTTTGATTGATGCGAAGGGGATGGATACGAAACCATGGATTCGAAATCAGCAGCCTTCGAAGAATACAAGATTGCATCGATCATATCTCCTAAACCATAGGTCCAAATGTTTTGAAATTTTCATAGGAGCTTACGTACAAGCTAAAGAATGTTCCTGCCAAGTTTCAGCTCGATTGGGCGATTTCTTGATCGATACAAAATTGATTCATATCGATCACGGATCGAGTCGAAACTTTCTGGGATCAATCACGTGGGCCCACTCATGTGCCAGAAGGAGTCTCCCGAGGTTTGAGCACGATATCAGCCTCCTACACCTATAAATAGCCCTCTATAACCTACAGAAAAGGGATCATTTGGCCATTGACGCCCAGACGCTGCCGGATTCAACGGTGCCCTTCATCATCGCTGTTATACTTGAATTTCTTCATTGTAATTGCTGTAATCAATTGTAACTAGCATGGATAATCAATAAAAGACAAACCTTTAAAGTGGACGTAGGCTGGAGATAACCGAACCACTATAAATCTTGTGTTTCTGTCTGCTTCTTTCTGTTTAATATTGATTATTCTTCATTTTTTATCCTCTACATCACTTAGATATGAGATTTGTGTTTGAATATTGCTGATTTGCATTCATACACTGGTGCTTTCATGACATTTGGGGTTTGTGGCCAATTTTGGCGCAAACATGTAGATGGATCTCCAAGCGAAGCTACAACTCCAAAGGTGAGTTTCAAAAGCTCCATCGCTCAGTCTGACCCGAGCGTACAGCAAAACATAAAACACTCGAGTTAGGATTAACATTCTTATATCAATAATCCAACTCAAGTGAAAAATCAACTGAAATACATGTAACTCAAAGGATGTTTGGGATAACCATCCTCTAAGGATCCGTTAAACTATCTACTATATAGTAATATACGCTATTATAATAATGTCTAAAGTAAATTATACTATTTCAAAATAGCGTTAAGGTTTTATATTTTCCACCTTAACATATTTTATAGTGCCAATAGTCTATACAGTATCGCGGTACCTCCAGATTGGGAGCCTACCAGAGGATACTCCATAGGTACGACACAAATCAAACTCGTAGAAAGCAGGCTAGGGTAGGTGACACGGCACAACTAGGCAATGCTAGGGAAAATATACCAATTACACTTCTGAGCTAGTGGTAAGGCATAGCGGCTAGAATCGCCCACCTCGAGCCACACTTCCAACTCAAAAAAAATCAAAAGTGGCCACAAAATCAATCACAAAGTCAGAATATAGCATCGAAGGAGTGTGTCCGATCGAAGGAGCTACCTCACTTGGCCCGTCAATTTCTCCTATTTTAGCCACCTTATGCCAACACATGGGAGTCGGGTCCGCGTATATACCTCATATAGGATCGTCGCCACCATCCTACTTCATTCTGGAATCTCCACCGCGTATACGGTTGTTAAAGTGGTTTTCAGCATTGGCAGAGAGTAAGACTGTGACGACTCAGAATTTTTGAACATTTGAAATTGAAACATTTAATTGATTTTAAATATTTGAAAGCTAGTTTAACTTGAATTTAAAAAATATCTGTTTATTTAGCAATTTAAATAATTGAATTTAATATGTGAAAATTGAATGAATTGCTGAATTGGGAATTTGGAGCTTGTTAAAAATAAATTAAAGACTTAGAAAATTCATATTGAAAATACTGAAAGTAGTATAACTTTTAAAATTTTAATTTGAAAGTGCTTTGATCAGTTTTTGAAAATTTATCGTTTAAATTGATATTTAAAAATAGCCTTCCGGGGCACAGTCTTGGAATTCAACAAAACCAGTATCATTGCATCCATAATATTGTATTATTATCGAATTTCAATTTTCGTAGTGTTTGGAGTGCTCGTTTGGTCATACGAAAGATAAACGCGTTGAAAATTATATCGAAATTTAATTTAATAACTGGGTTCAAAAAGCTATCTTCTCCATACGATCGAATTTGGACTCGGAACATTTTCCATCGTAAGGGCATAATCTTACGAACGCCTGGTGGCACGCTTCGATTGGAGATCGAGAGTTGAGTTGCATTTATCGAAGCGTTTTGAATTTAAATTTAAATTAATATATATATATATATATATATATATATTCACATATATGGGCAAGTTGACACGTTGAGGAAAATTCGAACATGTGTTTCTTTTATTATGTGAAATTTTTACACGCGTTCGTTTAAAAAATATATATATACAGAACACGCAAGAAAAATAAAAATCGAGAAAAGGAAATTGGCCGAAGCCCTTTCGTTTAAAAATAATAAAATCCATGGCCGAGCTATCTCCTGTTTATAAACGAAAATCATAGAAATCAATGGCCAAAGGCAAAATACCCAAAGGCAAAATACCCAAATTCAAAAATAGATCACAGATGAACTCGGAGATTTATATCACTCAGATCATGGGTTCTTCTCCCCCTTCTTTCAGATTCGCGAGAAGAACTCGAACCATTACATTCGAGATTTTATCAGGGTTTCTCAAGTCAATTTTACTTATTAGTCCCAGCATTGTAGCACGTGGGAGGGCGCGCCAGTACGGGTCGCGTAGAAGGAGGAAGGTGTATAGGGACGCGCACGCGCTAGCTCATGATGCAGGATGTGGCCGCTGCACGTACTGGCAACGGCAGTGGAGTCTCGGGGAGGCGTTTGATGGGAGCTAGGGCAATGAGGTGACTGTTTTTTTATTTTTATTATTAATTTAAATTTATTATATAAATGTTTATATATCGGGAAAAAAGATATAATGCATTTTTTAGTTTTTACGTACATTTAGAAATATATTTTTTACAGTAAGGAAAAATTTATGTATTGTTTATATAAAAAGAATAAAATAAGTATACATATATGCATTCTTTCAATTACTAATTATTCCAAATAATGTAATATGGGATAAATTGTTTAATAAATTTATTAAAAAAAAATTAGTTGATAAAATAAATTTAAAATTAAATTACTAGTTTAAAATCAAATTTATTAATCAATTAAATTAATTAAGAGGAATTGGTTTAAAATTATAATATTAGTTTAAAATAAAATCATTGATTAATTAAAAATTAAAAAGAAATTTAATTTGTTCGACAAATTTGAATATTAATAAAATCGTATAAATGTTTATACAAGGTCAAATCTTAAAGGAAGTAAGCCGGATTGGAAATGGGTTGCATGCGTATTCAAAGGTGAGATCTTCTCACTCAATTGAAAATTCAGAATTTAAATTGATTGATTGATTGATTGATTGTTATAGTATATATGATAGTGTGTGTATATACATATATCAGAGTGATTGATTTTCTGTATTATATAGCGAGTGAGACCCTATGCGCCGCATAATAGCGGATGATATGATATAATCCCATGTACCATGATATTCCACCTCGAAGAGGAATTGGTATTTAAATTGTTGTACTAACATCTGTGGGTGCATGGAAATAAGTTGGAGGGATCCAACTAGATTCCTCAAATATTTGAATTTATTTTCATGTTGTGATGTGATTATTGTTAATCTATGAATGATTATATTGGTTGTTGGAATTTATTGAAGGCTATGGTTTAGCCAAATATATATTTGGTATTATAGGATACCAAAAATATATAATTGGATTTTTGGAAGTTAAATTAGAAAATTTTAAGTAAAATAATATTAGAGAATTGAATAAATTTAAAAGAAGTAATTTTAAAAGGGTAAAGATTGATTTTTGAAATCCTATCGAACAAATTCCAAAATATGGGGAAAAGATTTTAGTAAATGGATTTTGAGTAATATTGTATAACAGTTGAAGAATTTATTTAAAATTTGGATTTTAAATAGTTTGGGAGAAATAAAGGAATTGATTTTAAAAGATAGTGATTTTAGAAATCAATTTGGAACTTGATTTGGTGTTTGAAATAAATTTAGAAATCAATTTGGAATTTGATTTAGTGCTTGTAATAAATTTAGAAGTCAATTTGGAATTTGATTTGGTGTTTGAAAGTGAATATTTGGAAATCGATGTGAAAATCGTATATCAGTGGATATTTGCAAATTTAAATTCACAATGGGAATTTATAAAGGAAAGGGAAATTTGTTTTAAAAATAAATATTGGTTTATTTTTTTTCAAAAGTGTGGAAAGAAATTTACGGATTTGGAATGTAAAGTAAAATAAATCAAGAAGAATTTATTAATTGATTTGAATGGACCATTTTGAAATGGAAAGTGTATTTTCCCTTGAAAGCCAAGTATATCTTTAAAGTAGCTTTTAAAATATAAATTAAAAGTTCTAGAATTGGTTTTAAAAAGAAATTTGTTGGAGAAATTATTTTCGAAAATTGTTTTTAAATCTTTAAAGTAAATATTATTAAGTTGATTATAGAAGTGATTATTTTAAAGATTGAATTGGTATTTGATTTAGAAAATGGTTATTTTAACAATTACACTTTATCTAATAATTCTATATTTAAAATTGTTTGGACTTAAGTTTTATATGAGATATTAATATAAAATTTCATAAATAATATTTTAAACAAAGTGTTTAAAAATAGTTTTCATTTTAAAGTATTCCCAAGTATATAATTTGGGATAAGTGATTATTTAAATTATTTTGAAGTATCCGGACTTAGCAAAATTTTCAGTGGAAATAAATATTATTTGAAAATTTATTCCGCGTGAGGAAAGTGATTTGAAATTTGTCTTCAAAGGGTTGAAGTGTGAATTTATATCTTGCGAAGATATTTTGAAATAATTAATTTAGGGAAAATTATTTAAATTTGGTGATTGTTGTGAATGTTGTTTGATAGTTAAATAACCGACTATCAATATTGGCCTTTAAATGGCATTTGAATTTCGATGCGACCGAGGGTCGGATTCCAAATGGTTATCCGAAAATAACATCGAATCATTGTGATGGATCTTTTGTTTAAAAGATCAAAGTGGAAA
Organism: Allium cepa; assembly: GCA_030765085.1. Classification (NCBI taxonomy): domain Eukaryota; kingdom Viridiplantae; phylum Streptophyta; class Magnoliopsida; order Asparagales; family Amaryllidaceae; genus Allium; species Allium cepa. The sequence continues at coordinate 108,041,319 of CM060942.1, read as the reverse complement.
TTTGTTGTGATTTACTTGAAATCTGAATGTAACACTTATTTTTAAAATAAGTGCTCATTATTCGGTTAAGCTGGGAGATGACTTTGTGTCATAAAATCCATTCCGAATAATGGTACGACGAATTGGATTGCATTTGAAGACGGTGTTGAAGACCGGTATTTTCGAAAATGATAGGATTACCTATCGAATGTCTCTGCACCGAGTCACTCCAGTATAGAGATTTTATCACCCTTTGTGGTGGGGAGTCCGAACGTGATTAGTGAATATCCGGATTTGTAAGTGCTTCTTTCCTTAATTGGAGAAAATGCCTTCGGTTCCGTTCGAACCCAGAACGGACTTGTATGGATGTATGCCTGACATTACACTTTGAGATGTAAAGCTGGTTTCTATCAAATACATTTCTGTTGGTGGCAGAGAATTTATTCTCTTAGCTTAACACCCTTCTCTAAGACGTACGAGCTTAGAGGTTGTGTAGTTGATGGTTACTAGTGATATATTCTCAATTCGGTAATGTGGCGTGCTAAGTGTTGCTGATCATTTGTTGATTGAAGCATGGCTTTGGTGAAAAGCGTAGATTTGTGGACGAGACTTCGTTGAACCTCACACGTCGGAAATGGTTGAAACAGGAAGGATACAGCAAGGTTTTGGGGGTCGCGCCCCTTAAGGTACGTTTATCTCCTTCTTGATAAAAAGTGGCATCGGGTATGGAGTCCAGATATTTAATTTGTATGGATTTAAATGTGGTTTTCTGATATGGATCCCAGATTATTTACTTAGTGGTTGTTGGCTGAGAGGCGCATCGGATAAAGGTCAGTCTAGACCGGGGGTGGCGTACTCGTGGCAGTTAGTTACCAAATTACAGAGGTAATCCGACCCTATGTTGGCAGAGATATGGTTAGGTTCTCAAGGCGTCCCTCCAGAGGCATACCCATTCGGTGAAGGAAGTTCCTTAGCCTTGATCATTTGTTGGAAATCCAAACAAAACATTACAAGCCCTTTACGATTGCAGTTGTATAACCTTCCTTCTCAGGAGGTAGCTATAGCAGGCATAATATAATGGTACCTATGCTTTCTAAGATTAATATAATACTTTCGAAACGTTTTCCACACTATGCACTAATAATAATAAATAAATAAATTTGCTTATCAAGCATGTTTGACTATCATAAGAAGAAATCTCCAATTGTGCGCTTGCATTATGTGTGTGTGGGAAGGCCTTATGGTAGTTTCATTTTTCAAAAGTATAGTGGATTTCTTTTTATTTCCTTTTGTGAAAATAACTGTTTTAAGATATCACACGAGTCCCATGACTGACCGGAGTTTATTGTTCCCTTTCTAAACTCTGGGTGCCATAATTTTCCACACGGGCAGTCTAAAGTCGGGTTATCAGTTGTTCAAAGTCAGAAAAGATATGCTGCAGAGATCAGAAGGCAAGCTGGATGGCGAGGCGTATCACTAGTATATGATATTCTTTTCCGTTGTTTTGTTGTTGTAATACTCTGATGATGTAATGTATAAACTGACATAGTTCTTTTGTTTAAAGATATTCATTTATCTATTATAGATTGTTCCGCTGCGAATGTGAGATTTTGATACTGTTTCTTCTTTCTTCTTCTATCTTCTTCTTCTTCTTTAACCCTAACGACTCGGTTTTTCGGCGTTCGATTGTTCGGCATTTGATACAGTGGGCGTATTGGTGTCGACTTTCGAAAGTCGAAAAATTTGGACGTTACAAAGTGGTATCAGAGCATTTGGTTAAGCGACAACCTTGGCTCTGGTGGGGAAATTACTCATTAGAGATAGAGTCAGTAGTACTCTAGAATGAGTTTGAGTGTATTAATAGATATGAGCGTGTATTTGTTAGTGAATATAAAATTGTTTTTATATTGTGTGGATTGGTTTGTTGAGTGGTATATGGATTCTGGTCAGTATGAGGAATTAACGTTAATGATAGGGATCTCTAAACACTTGTACAGAATAATTCAACACGATATTGTTTCAAAATAGAATAAATGAAATAATTTTACCCAAACTATTTTCGTATATAAAAGGAAATAATTTTTGAAAAATATTATAGTATATGGTTGCTTGATTGTTAGGAAGTGACAATATTAAATTATTATCATTGTTATCGAATAAGTAATTGAAATCATAACCAAAAACTGAGAAACAAATTCATATACCAATGGAATTTGTAAATGTAAATTGTAGATGTGATTTATAATTCGAAATAGAATTCCAGGGTTATATTTGAAAATAAATTGAAAGGATTTTGTTGGGCGAAGTCCCACCGGACCAGGGCACTACCGAACCAACCTATCTCCAAGGCCTAACCGAGCCACTCACCACCAGATCAGGGCACTACCGAACCAACCCATCTCCAAGGCCTAGCCGAGCCACTCACCACCGGATCAGGGCACTACCGAACCAACCTATCTCCAAGGCCTAGCCGAGCCACTCACCACCGGATCATGGCACTACCGAACCAACCCATCTCCAAGGCCTAGCCGAACCACTCACCACCGGATCAGGGCACTACCGAACCAACCCATCTCCAAGGCCTAGCCGAACCACTCACCATCGGACCAAAACACTACCGAACCATCACCGGACCAAGGCGTTTCAGAACCAACATTGCCAGGCCAGATTACATCAACCCAGGCCCACCAGCGGCTATACACATCTAAGACCCCTACCCCCAGCCTCACTCTATAAATAGAAGGGTAGGGGTACAACAATGGGGAACAAGTTGGAGAGCTCAAGCACAGACATAACTTTCAAACAACTTTCATACACTTGTAATCAAAGCTTTGTACTTGTAATCTGAACAGTGAAAGAGAGTAACATATGAAGTAGACATAGGCACATTCTGGCCGAACCACTATAAATCTGCGTGTCTTTTACAGTTTAGTCCCTGCATTTTACATATTTGTATAAATCACCCAAATCACTAAGAACAACATAAAATCGACTAAATCATACGACTTGGAGGTGTTTGCCCATTTTTTGTGCAAACATTTTTGGTGCTTTCACTGAGAACTCGAGCTAAAAGCTTCGGCTTCTCCCACTTAACCTTCTTCCCGACAGCATCGCTCACTGCTTGGAAGACATGCCTCCCAGGCAGAAGAAAGATGTTAGCGAAGGAAAGAATATCGCAACTAGCAGCGTTCCAGATCCAGTGATCACAGATCAAGAGAACCGTCCCGTTCCAACAGTAGTACGAAATGGAAATCAGGTAAATCCGACAGCCCCTGCCACGGAACAACCGACAGCAATTACTAGGGCAGATCTAGACAGGGTTGTGGCTGAAGTGACTAACCGCTTCACATCCCAACAAGAAGCCTTGGTGGACCAACTCATGTCACGCTTAAGGGATGCTGAAGAATCCAACCGCAACACTCAATCATGGGATGAGTCCCAGTCTGGAGGATCTGGGAGGCGACAAAGATCTTTCTTCTTCGAAGAAGCTAACAACAGAAACAGCAATGGTAGGAGCCGAGCCTGGACTCAGCCCGAATTCCGACCTAAGGAAACACTTGGAACCAAGCCCAACAGGGGAGGTACCAGGCGAGGGTCGAATATAGCTAAGCCTGTCATGCTACCTAGCCAGGGAAACACTAATGAATGGGGCCGAGCTAGAGTTCAGCCCGAAGTTGGACCCGAGGAAGTGCCCGGAACAGAACCCAAAAGGGGAAGATCAAGGCAAAGGCCAACTGTAGCTGACCCTAGAATGCTCCCAGAAGACCAGAGATAGCCACTGGAAAATATTAGGAGTGATAGACTATACCATCCCTACAGATCATCTGGACGGAACCAATCCCGCAAAGAAGAACCAAACTCATTTCTATCTGCTCCAAATTCTGATGAAAGGATGGCTCGATTATTCAGAGAGTGCGTCCAACGGGATCAAAGAGATCGAGGGATAGGCGCTAGGGTAACCAGCTCTTTCACCCGCAATATAGAAATTGCCATCACCCCCGAGAATGGAAAATGCCAACAATGGAATCTTACAAGGGAATCTCTGACACCGTTGTACACTTGCAGAGATACACACAGCATATGCTCATGAGTGGAGCCATAGAAGGAGTATTGTGCAAATGCTTTCCACTATTCTTGGCAGATCTAGCTACCTCCTGGTTCTGCCATCTACCCCAAGGATCCATCAGCTCATGGGAAATGTTGAAAGAAAAGTTCATCAGCAAGTTCCGAATTCATGTGGAACAACCCAAGGACGCTTATTCCCTATCTAATATCAAACAGAAGCCTGGAGAGACAGTGCAGCAATATCTAACCCGATTCAATGCTGCTGCGGCCGCAGTCCAAGATGCCGATGAGAATCTTATCTTAATGTCCCTCTGTAGTGGTGTGCATCCGGATACTAAGTTCGCTAGAAGATTAATGAAAGAAAAACCAGCTACCTTAGCCGATTTCTTCCATGAAGCCGGAAGATATATGAGACTTGGAGACGCTGCCACTGAAAGACATACAGGGCAACAAACCAAGGCAGCTCATGGCGACACACCCGCTGTAGCAAAGGACATTTGAAGAAGTGACTCTAGAAACAATGCTGGGGGCAAGAAGGGAGAAAAGCGTCTATATCGGCAAGGACCGAGATTTGACGCTTACACTCCCTTGAATGAAACAATCGAAAACATCTTCCTGGCCACCCAAGATGAAGTTAAATACAAATGCCCCCCGTACAAGAGGGAATCAGATAACACAATTAAGTCTGGAAAGTTCTACCGTTCCACGAATCTCATGGGCATGATACCAATGAATGTCATCATCTCCGGGACTTAATTGAAGAACATATCAGAAGAAAGAGACTGGAACGCTATGTAAAAGGTCAGAACAGGACTCCATCCCCTGCCAATGAGAACCCAAGGCTACCCCTCCCAGAAACAGGATGGGGAAATCGCAACACCAGCAGCTCCAGTCAAGAGAAGATAGTGGTCCATACCATATCGGGAGGACCACACATCGTCGATAGAAACTGGACAGAGATGGAAAGATAAGGAAAGTCACTTAGAAACAATGAAGGCTGCGTTAATTCTGTTATGGAAGAATGCCACCTGAAGCGAAAAGAGAATGATGACAATACATTCAATAGGCGTGACCTAGAGGGAAGGCAGTACCCTCATATGGATCCTATGGTCATCTCTGCCTGGTTCGGTCCAGCCAAAGTTTTTCGAATTCTAGTAGACACTGGAAGCTCAATAAATATCCTATTCAAGCATGCTTTCGACAGAATGAAGCTGTCAATGAAGGATGTGTCTCCCTGCAACAAACCACTACACGGTTTCACTGGAGATGCGAAGATGCCCCTCGGGCAACTGGACCTCTTTGTTGAAATAGGAAGTCACCCTCGCTCCGTTGTACGGAAACAAACATTTGTGCTAATAGATAACCACACGGCCTACAACGCCTTTTTAGGAAGACCAGCCTTGTCTGACTTCCAAATTGTCCTGGCCCCGTGGTGCCTGAAGATGAAATTTCCAACAGACAATGGAATAGGGGAAGTAAAGGGAGATCAAGACGCCGCTCGAGATTGCTATGTAACTGAACTTCGCAATAACCACAGGAAGGATAAAGGGAAAAATGCAAAGACTACTCTCTGCATGAAAAACTTGGAAGCATAGCAACTAAATAAAGGCCCTCCTCTTCGATATACCAGTGATCCTTTCAATGAATTAGACCCCGGAGACAAAGAGGAGGAGGCCACCGCCGAGCCTGCAGAGGCTATGTAGTTTGTATCTGTAGACAAACACGACTCAAGTAGACTGTTGAAAATCGGATCTCAGCTAAGAGCGGAATTGAAGGATCAACTCATTGATTTTCTCCGCCACAACTTGGATGTATTTGCATGGACGCACGCTGACATGACTGGAATCTCCCCAGACGTAGCATGCTACGTACTAAACATCGATCCTACTAAGGTGCCAGTAAAGCAGAAAAAGAGAAGTATGAGGGCAGAACGATTAGCAGCCCTCGATGAAGAAGTAAAGAACTTACTTGCCAATAACTTCATACGAGAAGCCATCTACCCAGAGCGGATCGCTAACCCGGTACAAGTACAGAAGACTAATGGGAAGTGGCAAACATGCATTGACTTCTCCAACTTAAATGACGCTTGCCCGAAGGATTGCTTCCCACTCCATCAATCGATCAGCTGGTGGACAGTACAGCCGGACACGAACTCTTATCTTTTATGGATGCATACTCAGGATATAACCAAATCCCTATGCACGCCCCCGATCAAGACCACACTAGTTTCATCACTGACCAGGGATTGTACTGCTATAGAGTAATGCCTTTTGGACTTAAAAACACCGGAGCTGCCTATCTGCTCTCGTCAACAAGATGTTTACGGAAATGATAGGACGAACTATAGAGGTTTATGTGGATGACATGCTAGTAAAATCGAGGAAATCCAACGATCACGTAAGCCACCGGGGCAAGATGTTTCAAGTACTTCGCCAATATGGAATGAAGCTGAATCCTCTAAAGTGCTCATTTAGAGTATCATCAGGAAAGTTCTTGGGATTCATCGTCCATGCCAGGGGGATCGAAGCAAACCCCGAACAAGTTCGAGCTCTAAGAGATATCTGGATACCTTCCACTCGAAGAGAAAAGCAAAGCCTAAATGGGAAAGTGGTCGTCCTGAGCAGATTCATCTTTAAAGCAACTGACAAGTGCATCCCTTTCTTCGAAGCTCTAAAGAAAGACAAAGGAAAGTTTGAATGGACCGACGAATGCTTAACAGCCTTCCTCAACCTAATCGAACACCTCCAGAGACCACCAGTACTCTCAACTCCAAACGAAGGCGAAGAGCTATACATATACCTTTTTGTGTCATCTCATGCTCTGAGCGCCGCTTTGGTGAGAGAAGACAACCGCGCATAGCGACCAGTATACTTTGTAAGCAAGAGGTTTACGGGGGCAGAAGCCAGATATCCTAAACTTGAGAAGCTAGCATACTGTTTACTAATCACATCACGGAAACTGTGACACTATTTCCAATCCTATTCCATCAGAGTTTTAACCGATCAACTGCTAAGGCAGGTACTCCATCGTCCCGACACTTCTGGGCGACTACTTAAATGGTGCATTGAACTGAGTCAATATGATATCACCTACCATCCTCGCACTGCCATCAAGGGACAAGCCATGGCCGATTTCATTGCCGAATTCACTACCAACGAAGGTAAGGAGCAATCTGAAATAGCAGAAGACATCAAGTGGAGTCTATTTGTTGATGGGGCCTCAAACGAACAAGGCTCGGGGGCAGGTATTGTAATAATCACTCCCAGGGGAAGGAGGCTACATTATGCTTTAAGGTTGGAATTCGCTGCCACCAACAACGATGCGGAATATGAAGCAGTAATAGCTGGATTAGAACTTGCCTTAGAGATTGGAGTCGGTTCTTTATGTCTTCATAGTGATTCTCAACTTATTGTAAACCAAATACTAGAAAAATTTCAGACTCGAGGAGAACGACTCACAGCATATCTAAAGAAGACCAAGCTGCTACTCAGACAATTGAATCGCTATTTAATCAAACACATTCCTCGTGAAGAGAACCAAGAGGCCGATGAATTGGCAAAGCAAGCTAGCATGAAAGGCGGCACCATTTCCGGAACTGTAGCTATCTCAAGGCAACTAACCTCGAATTTCGGGCAAGTGAATCTGATAGCTGCAATAGAAGAGGAAACTTGGACGACTCCCATCCGAAAATACTTACAAGATGGCACACTGCCCGACGAGCGTAACGAAGTCAAGAAAGTCTTGAGGAAAGCTTCCCGCTACACAGTACAAGAAGGCATCCTCTATCGGCGCGGCTTCTCTAACCCCTTATTAAGGTGTGTCGCTGGAAGAGAAGCCAAGGAAATCTTATCCAACATCCATCAAGGAAGCTGTGGAGATCACACTGGAGGGCAGACTCTGGCAAAGAAGATACTCCGATACGAATATTTCTGGCCCATCTTAAACAAAGACGCCTTAGACTTCGTCAAAAATGTGACAGATGTCAGAAATTTGCTAAGATTCCTCGACTACCAACAAGTGAGATTACTCAAATGACCAGCCCTTGGCCCTTTACAGTATGGGGAATTGACTTGATTGGCGAGCTGCCAGTGGGCCGAGGCAGAGCCAAATATGCTATAGTGGCAATCGACTATTTCACCAAATGGGTGGAAGTGGAACCTCTAAATAAAATATCCTCGGCAAAAATTATTAACTTCTTGATCAAAAATGTTCTATGCAGGTACGGGGTTCCACTCAAAATCATATCGGATAATGGACTTCAGTTTGACAGCGAAGAGTTTGCCGACTGGTGCCAAAAGCACAGAATTCACAAAAGCTTCTCATCTATGGCTTACCCCCGGCAAACGGACAAGTCGAAGTTGTCAACAAAATTCTCAAAACTCTAATAAAAAAGAAGCTTGAAAAATCGAAAGGCGCTTGGGTGGATGAACTTCCTACAGCACTTTGGGCCTACCGCACATCTTTCATAGCATCAATGGGGCATACTCCTTTCTCTTTGGCATACGGATCGGAGGCCATGCTCCTAGTCGAAACTGTAGTGCCTTCCCACCGCAGGATCCACTATAACCCAAAAGAGAACGAAGAAATCCTTCACATATCTTTGGATCTAATTGAAGAGAGAAGAAACGATGCAGCGCTCAAAGTAGCAGTTCACAAGCAAAAAGTGGCAGCGCAATACAACTCCAAAGTCAAGCATCATAGCTTACAAGAAGGAGATCTTGTCCTCAGGCGAATCTTCCCGCGCCCCGGCGCACTAGATCCAATCTGGGACGGACTATATGTAATTCATAAAGATCTCCACAACGGAGCTTATATTTTGTCAACAGTGGACGGAGAGGTGTTCCAGAAGGCATGGAACATCCAATACCTTCGTCGATACTTTTCTTACTTGTACCGCCCATATGAAGTGAATTAACAAAGAGAATCAGTGGACGTAGGCATTTTCGTGCTGAACCACTTTAAAAACTTGTCTCTTTTTTAACTTGTTCCTTTATATTTTGGCTGCTTGTTAACTTTATCCTTTTCTGTTGAACGAAATCTTATGTAATGGCATTTCCATTCAAGACACATCACAGCGCGACTTCATCTGGACAAGACCTAACAGGTACTATACGAATTTATCCCCTCGCCAATGAGACACTTTTGCTCCAGCATCCCTCTGCTACGGGTTAACTCATTGCTCGTGATCGACCCTTAAATCCAGCTGTAATGAGCCAATTATAGGCCACCAAGAAGGCCGACTATGGCCGAGGCAGCTCATTACGGCGTTCGGCTCGCCGGAAACCGTGAACCTACTTTAAGCCCCAACATAAGGTGTGGCCAGCCAGGGGTAGTTCATAGTTGACGATCGGCGCCCACGCTAGCCGGCCACAGTAAATCGAATAATACCCACGATTACGGGCCATAATGGCCCGGGTAGTTACTGTGCGCGATCTCGGCTCCGAGTGTCTTAAGTACGGCTGTGGTAAAAAAGAGAAACTCCCCGCGGAGGCATAAGATGGGTGACAAATGTTTCCAAGACCCATAGCTAGGGAAAGTGACTACAAAACCCGTTTGCCATGAACTTAAGCATATCGCAGGCCTTCCGTGATTGGAAGTTTTACTATTTCTTATATTTCTATTTTGTTCAAAAACTTACCTCCTATCCTCTATAACGATCCCTAAAGTACAGGACACAAAATAGGAGACGCTCGCTAATGGGAATAGGAACTCACAACTGGATGATAGGTCACTCAGCTACATTCCACGCTCAGTCATACAAGACATTCAAAGCAACCGTCTACGACTAAAACATAAAGGGCGGTACTTTCTTCTTTTGTATATGAATACGTAGCTGTAATTTATTCGCGCATCACATTAACATTGCAAGATATGAAATTATATTTTAAGCAAGAAGTTGACATCAAACATAATTGAATCACAGGAATGTGCACAACTATATTTCTTATGCAACACACCAAAATAACGATAGCATTCAAATTTGACAGAATCGGCTTAAGTTTAAAATTACATGCCAAGAATAAATTCGTTCGTTACGAATAACATAATTACAGCCTAAAAGTTACATTAATGTTTTGGTACTACCATAGACAACAATGTCAAGTAAACCAAAAGATATCCAGATCAAGTCAAGGAGTCGGCTGCATCGGAGCTTCACCGCTATCCTACTGGCCCTCCGTGATCTACTTAACCGTAGGGTTGGAACTCTCAGCATGTTGACCAGAGGTAGTTGGTGCTTCAGAGGTCCCGTCTGTCCAATTCAGAAGAAGAATCCATTAAATAAACAATAAGCAATCAAGTTGCGAAAAGTTAAAAGGGAGGACTTACCAGCATCTGCTCCTTGATCATCATCCTCTAACTGCACACCTACCTCCTCAGGAGTAAGCAGCCGCATACCCTCCTTCGCTGCCGCTTTCTCCTCCCTGGTGAATTGAGCCGTAACAACGTCCATTCTAAAGGCCACGCCACCCTCCTTATCTACATCGGCCTTAGCCTCCTATAAGGCCCTGAGATAAATCCTGGCCATGACTCGGGGATAATCATCCATCCAAGATAAGTTGCCCTGTTTCCAAGTGCGAAAGTATATATCCTGAAGCATCTCATCCGTTATCCCCTCATTATCCTCGAACTCCCTTCTTCGGTCCTCAGAAGCCAACAGCTTTGCAGTGGCAGCATCCCTCTCTGATTGGTATCGCGAGCAGTCAGCCTGAAAGGATTTCCTCATCGCCTCCATCTCCTCCTTCAGCTTGGTTTGAGCAAGCTCTACAGCTTCAAGTTTCTTGGATAACTCCTGCACCCGCTCAAGATCCGCTTTTCGAACCTCATCCACCGTTGCAATAGCCATATCAATCCATTCCTTACAAACAGCCTCCATTTTCCGTAACTCTGCCCTGTTGGCCTCTTCCATGGTTTTCTTTAATTGCCTAGAAGTGGCCTCAAGTTGAGAGATCTGAATGGCCTGATCAGCGAGTTGTTTGGCCTGGTCGAAAACCATTAACCGCAGTCGAATGTTAGCACTCTCGATTTCTTCTCCAGCCTTGACCAGTCGGGCATGATGCCCCATTAGCTTCCTGGTTTCCTCAGCAACCCGGTTAATGTTTGCCTTAGCTTCGTCCCCCAAAGTTACGACCCGAGTGGTAAGCAAATCAAGGTCCAGGGACTTAGCTTCATCCAATACTCTTACCATAGAATTACGGGGAAGAAGGTGCTCACTGCTAGCCTCATCAAAGGTAATATCACAAGAACCCCGATCCGGATCCGGATGACCTGCAAGCGGATTACGAGCCAAGCCAGGATGGCCTATACGGGTAACGGTAGGATTTTCAGACGGGTGCGGAAGAGATATAAATTCAGTATTCTTCTTCGTGGTATCCCGAAGAGGCTGAATTGGGGACTGAGGACCAGGTGTGGGTTCAAACAAGGAATGACTCCTCTTCTTCCTTTGGATATCTTCCTCGATAACTCCAAGAAGAGGACGGTAGTCGACTACGTCTCCAGGGCGGTTAGTCGGAGGCTTTGGCTTAGTATAAGCCTTGAGAAGTTTGTATTGTTCAAGACGGTGCCGAACATCTGATGTCTTGGCCACCTTACCCGCTTCTGTGATAAAAACCAAGTGTTACAAGCATACATTGAGCTATAATTCAAGAAATATATCAAGTTAAGAAGAGTAAAGAGACGCTTTTGTTATACAAACCCTGGGGAGGAGTAGGATATTGCAATAAGTCCTGGATCTCATTCCAGGACTTATTGCAAACCATAAAATATTCCTAAATCCTTATCATAAATGGAGTCGGCAGGAGTCAAAAATTCACCTTGAATCACAGGAATTGCCTTAGCTGAAGCGCTCTTAGAAGATGAATCAGCGCCGGTCCCGGCCTTGTCAGCTTTCTTAGGCTTCTCCACTAAAGCCGATTCTTCCTCCAACCCTTCAAAAGCTAGGCAGAAAGCGTCATCGGTCCACTCCTGGATCACACCTGCTTGCTCAGAAGACAAAGCCCCAGTGCCATCACCACTCTGTCCGTCGTCACCATCATCGCTATGACCATCACCATCACCTTCTCCACCACTTCCACTCTCCGCCTCACCTCCTTCATCCTCGCCTCTTTCCTCCTTCACATCTTCCTCCTCCGGGACATCTGGACATGTGTTGGGGAAGGGTCCATCGGATTTCTTAAGTTTCTTCCCCCCCCCCCCCCCCCCCCCCCCCCGCAATTGGATGTTTCGAGAAGGGTTTCCTTTTGCTGCTCGTCGCCTTAGCCCCTCCTTTAGCTTTGGCGGCCTTCTCCTCAGCTGTGTCTCTTTACTTGACCATAGACTGGCATGGTAGAATCAAGTTGAGCCCCAAAAAAGTAGCGTTCCTAATCAAATAAGAAGCTGCCCTCTCGTTTTCTGGAATGGCTTCTATTTCCGCTGCCATCTGAACCAGACGATCGTTCTCTATAATCACAAAGCCACCTGTCGCTAGCAAGAAATAAAGCACACAAGGAGGAGCATTGCAATCAGAACAGAAATTACAAATGAGATTCAACTTACAACCAGAGGTGAAGCGGTGGAAAGAAACAGAATCATCCTTGACAAAGAACCATTCCTTCTTGAACATGCTAAATTTTGGATATAGGTCCAGGACTGGCTTGAAAGACACGGCCGATTCTAAGCTAATATACGGAGACCCCTTCTTGTAGCCTCTCAAGTTGTACAGGTATCGGATTTCCCGGTTGGGTGTGATGACCGTATTTTCTCTGGAAGATAATGAATAGTCTCACCAAGATGGCATAGGAGTTGGGCTGAAGCTGGAAAGGGGCCACCTTCAAGTATGTGATAAAGCTAACAATCCAAGCGTTGATTGAAGGGATGGCGCCGCACATACAGTGATACCTACTGTAAGCGAAATATCCTTCAGGGGGGTTATACGGAATCACTCCTTTCCCCGGCAACATCATATGCGCTCTGTCGAACCCAAAAGATCTAGATATAACGTCAAGCTGCTCATCTTTGAGGGAGCTGGGAAAGCAGTCAAGCGGTGAGTTCAAGAGCTCTTGAGGACCGTACCCGTCTACTAACGATCTCGGGGGTGGTCCATGTCGTTCTGGTTCTACCTGAACTGGGGGCACTATGGAGGACTCTTCTTTATCCTTGAATTTCTTCTTGTCAGAACGAGTTTCTACTTTACTAGACATTATCTGCAACACGAGAAAACATATTGTTAGAACAGGGAGTGTAGAGATATAAACAAGCAAGTACATACAGTCTGGAATCTCATTCATAATTCAAAACATAAAATTTCATTCGGTAGTACGAATCTAAGGATCCGTTCGGCACCCATACTCCCCGATATCATTCAGTAGTTCATGTATAAAGTTTATTCGGCAGAAGAATGCCTCACCTGGTCCGGCAGTCGAATCTGGTTCGGTGATATGATTGATTCGGCTATTTCAAATAGTAAAGAATGACGGAGGCGTGAAGCCCATACTTATAGGCAAGCATAGGTTGACCGGACCAACTGGTTCGGCACTTGGGCCGAATGAGGGTGTCGAAATTGATCTAAAAACAAAGCGCGACATATGCAGGCATATGCCCCACTTTGAGGGGCAAATGTTGGGCGAAGTCCCACCGGACCAGGGCACTACCGAACCAACCTATCTCCAAGGCCTAGCCGAGCCACTCACCACCGGATCAGGGCACTACCGAACCAACCCATCTCCAAGGCCTAGCCGAGCCACTCACCACCGGATCAGGGCACTACTGAACCAACCTATCTCCAAGGCCTAGCCGAGCCACTCGCCACCGGATCAGGGCACTACCGAACCAACCCATCTCCAAGGCCTGGCCGAGCCACTCACCACCGGATCAGGGCACTATCGAAACAACCTATCTCCAAGGCCTAGCCGAGCCACTCACCACCGGACCAAAACATACTACCGAACCATCACCGGACCAAGGCGTTTCAGAACCAACATTGCCAGGCCAGATTACATCAGCCCAGGCCCACCAGCGGCTATACACATCCAAGACCCCTACCCCCAGCCTCACTGTATAAATAGAGGGGTAGGGGTACAACAATGGGGAATAAGTTGGAGAGCTCAAGCACGGACAAAACTTTCAAACAACTTTCATACACTTGTAATCAAAGCTTGGTACTTGTAATCTGAACAGTGAAAGAGAGTAACATATGAAGTGGACGTAGGCACATTCTGGCCGAACCACTATAAATCTGCGTATCTTTTACAGTTTAGTCTCTGCTTTTTACATATTTTTATAAATCATCCAAATCACTAAGAACAACATAAAATCGACTAAATCATACGACTTGGAGGTGTTTGCCCATTTTTTGTGCAAACAGATTTGAAATTTGAAATTTTTGTGAAAAGTGTAAATTCCCTTGAATTTGGAAATATTTTTCAAAGGTTTGGAAAAACAATGGTGAGATTATTTGGAAAAATATTTTTGAATTGGATTTGAAATCTGGTGAAATTTGGGATTTAAAAATATTTGGAAATGTTTTAAAGGAGTAAAAGACTAAACTCTTTTCGGTCGCTGGAAAATAATTTCGATGATGATCGCGACATCATCGGTGTTCATTTTCGAGTTTTCAGGAGAGTAATTGCTGCCAAAATGTTTTAAAATTGAAAATGTTGCAAACTGGTTTTGGTTTTGGAAATTCAAAAGATAATTTGAATTGATTTCAAAAAAATGATTTTGAAATGTTGAAAAGACTCTAGAATCCTATTTAAAATATTTATGGAATATAATTAAGTTTGGTAACTTGTAAAATTTGAAATTGTTAGAATAAAATCTAACTTGAAAGGAGTTAAAATTAAATTAAGTGTGAAATGTAAATAAGTTGGAAAACTTATCAAGGCTTAAAATTTAATTGAAACTGGATATTTGAATTAAGTCAAATTAAGTGAAACGAAAATTTGTCAAGTTGAACCCAATGAAGCAAAGTACTGAAGTAAAATTAGTAAGTTAAACAAATTGAAGAAATGACAAATTAAATATGGTTTGGAATGAGTCGAATTCAATATTTGTCAAATGAAAGGGAAATTGAATTCAAATAAATTTGGAAATTACAAATTTGAATAAAAGTAGATATAAAACCAAGTGGTAAATGAAATAAATATAAGAACTATATAGAATATTTATATTGAACTTAAGAAATAATGGTGAAATTCTTAAGTAAAAAAAATTGGAATTGAGTAAATATTCTAAGTTAATAAGTGAATGAAGATTTAACTGGAAATTGCGAATGGTGATTGTGATAAAAATCAATGTGAATAAAGGAAAAGAAAATTGATATATCTAATAATTAATTATAAATAAATATGTGGAATGTGTGTATATTATTTTATTCGCAAAACGATTTGATCCAGAATTCGAGCATAAAATTTCGAGATAGTTATATCGATCCGAGTTGGAATTTTTAACTCGATTTTCGACGGCGAACCTGGATATGGATTTTTGGTTGATTCTGGAAATTCTTTATCATAGTTTACAGCTATGCAAGGAGAATGATAGTTTCTGATCAAGAAACCAGATCTGAGTCCGCACTAGGAAGTCGGGTGGGCGATGCTAGTTCGAAAGTGAAATTGTGTGATCAAGTGAACGATCGAATTTGGTATTGCGTACGGGTGATATACAGATATCGTACGAACTTGAAAGAAATAAATATTGAAACTTTCGTAAAGAAATATGTAAAATGATTTTTAATGTTGTAATTGGACATTATTACAAATAGGATATACAGGTGTGTTAAGGCATAGGATAATTGGGATTTTTGATATCAGAAGACAAATTTAAATTGCATGACAAAAAGGTATGTATTTAAATTTCTATATGAAATTTGATGATTTTCTTGTCTAGCCACTTGACTTTTTGTTTTCTTTTGAAATCCGAGGTTCGTTGTGGCATTTTGTAGTCGTACTGAGCTAACCGCACAAACGAGACGTTGGCGAAATTTTTCGAAAATTTAGGAAGTTAGAAAAAATCTTGAGAAAATTTGATAATTTAAAATTTAAATTTAAATTTAAATTTGAATTGTTGAGAAAATAATATTGTTTGGAAGTTGTGGATGAGTTTAGATAGTTAGCTGAAGTGATAATAGGATCTTTGATAAAAAAAATTGTTTTAGCAAGTTGTTAAAACTGTTTGCTTTGGGAAAATAACGAACGTGTTAAGGATCATTCTTCTTAACTAGTAATTTCGAGATGAAATTCTTTTAAGGTGGGAAGAATGTGACGACATAGAATTTTTAAATATTTGAAATTGAAATATTTAATTGATTTTAAATATTTGAAAGTTGGTTTAACTTGAATTTCAAAAATATCTGTTTATTTGGCAATTTAAATAATTGAATTTAATAATTGGAAATTGAATGAATTGCTGAATTGGGAATTTTGAGCTTGTTAAAAATAATTTAAAGACTTAGAAAATTCATATTGAAAACACTAAACTAGAACTTTTAAAAATTGAATTTGAAAGTTCTTGATCAGTTTTGAAAATATATCATTTAAATTGATATTTAAAAATAGCCTTCCGGGGCACGGTCTCGGAATTCAACGAAACCAGTTGATCCGTAATATTGTATTATTATCGGATTTCAATTTTCGTAGTGTTTGGAGTGTTCGTTTGGTTGTGTGATAGATAAACGCATTGAAAATTATATTGAAATTTAATTTAATAACTGGATTCAAAACGCTATCTTCACTATACGTTCGAATTTGGACCCAGAACCTTTTCCATTATGTTTGGAATAGGGGCATAACCTTACGAATGCCTAGCAGCACGCTTCTATTGGAGATCGAGAGTTGAGTACCATTTATCGAAGCGATTTGAATTTAAATTAAAACACGTGTTGGGGAAATTTGAACACGTTTCTTTTATTCTATGAAATTCTTATACACGTTCATTTAGAGAAAAAAAAATATACAAAACACGCAAGAAAAATAAAAATCGAGAAAAGGAAATTGGCTAAAGCCCTTTCGTTTAAAAATAATAAAATCCATGGCCAAGCTATCTACGAGCTATCTCCTGTTCATAAACGAAAACCATAGAAATCATTGGCCAAAGACAAAGTACCCAAATTCGAAAATAGATCGCAGATGAACTCGGAGATTTATATCACTCAGATCACGAGTTCTTCTCCTCCTTCTTCTAGATTCGTGAGAAGAACTCGAATTGTTTCGTTCGAGATTTTATCAAGGTTTCTCGAGTCAATTTCACTTGTTAGTCGCGGCATTGTAGCGCTTGGGAGGGCACGCCAGTGTGGGTCGCATAGAATGGGGAAGGTGTGTGGGGATGTGCGCGCGCGAGCTCGTGATGCAGGAAGGGGCCGCGGCACGTACTGGCAACGGCAGTGGAGTCTCGGGGAGGCGTTCGATGGGAGCTAAGGCAGTGAGGTGACTGTTTTTTTATTAATTTAAATTGATTATTTAAATGTTTATATATCTAGAGAAAAAAGAAAAATATAATGCAAATTTTCAGTTTTTATTTACATGCAGAAAATATATTTTTCTTATAGTAAAGAAAAATTTCTGTATTGTTTATACCAAAAGAATAAAATAAGTATACATGTATGTATTTGTTCAGCTACTAACTATTTTAAATAATGTAATATGGGGATAAATTGTTTAATAAACTTATTTAACCTTTTTAGTTGAAAAAAATATTTTCAAATTAAATTACTAGTTTAAAAATCAAATTTGTTAGTTAATTAAATTTATTAAGAGAAGCTGGTTTAAAATTAAAATATTAGTTTAAAATAAAATCATTGGTTAATAAAAAATTATTAAATAGAATTTAATTTGTTCGATAAATTTGAATATTAATAAAATCGTATAAATGTTTATACAAGGTCAAAATCTTAAAGGAAGCAAGCCGGATTGGAAATGGGTTGCATGCGTAATCAAAGGTGAGATCTTCTCACTCAATTGAAAATATTGGAATTTAAATTTATTTATTGATTGTTTGGTTATGATAGTATATATGATATATGTATATATATTGGGGTGATTGATTTCCCACATTATATAGCGGATGAGACCCTATGTGCCGCATAACAGTGGATGATATAATATAATCCCATATACCGCGATATTCCATCTTAAAGCCAAATTGGAATTTAAATTGTTATGCTAACATCTATGGATGCAAGGAAACAGGTTGGAGGGATCCAACTGGATTCCTCGGATATTTGAATTTATTTTCATGTTGTGATGTGATTAATGTTAATCTGTGAATGGTTATATTGGTTATTGGAATTTATTGAAGGCTATGATTTAGCCAAATATATTTTTGGTATCTTAGGATACCAGAAATATATAATTGGATTTTGGGAAATTAAAGCAGAAAATTTTAAGTAAATTAATATTAGAGAATTGAATAAATTTAAAAGAAGTAATTTTAAATGGGTAAAGATGGATTTTCGAAATCCTATCGAATAAATTCCAAAATATGGGGAAAAGATTTTAGTAAAGGGATTTTGAGTAATATTGTTTAACAAGTTGAAGAATTTATTTAAAATTTGGATTTTAAATAGTTTGGGAGAAATAAGGAATTTATTTTAAAAGATAGTGATTTTAGAAATCAATTTGGAATTTGATTTGGTGTATGAGATAAATTTAGAAATCAATTCGGAATTTGATTTGGTGTTTGAAATAAATTTGGAAGTCAATTTAGAATTTGATTTGGTGTTTGAAAGTGAATATTTGGAAATCAATTTGAAAACCGTATATCAGTGGATATTTGAAAATTTAAATTCACAATGGTAATTTATAAAGGAAAGGGAAATTTGTTTTAAAAATAAATATTGGTTTATTTTTTTTAAAGTGTGGAAAGAAATTTACGGATGTGGAATGTAAAGTAAAACAAATCAAGAAGGATTTATTAATTGATTTAAATGAACCATTTTGCAATGGAAAGTGTATTTTCCCTGGAAAGCAGAGTATGTCTTTAAAATAGCTTTTAAAATATAAATTAAAAGTTCTAGAGTTGGTTTTAAAAAGAATATTGTTGGAGAAATTATTTTCGAAAATTGTTTTTAAATCTTTAAAGTAAATATTATTAAGTTGATTATAGAAGTGATTATTTTAAAAAATGAATTGGTATTTGATTTAGAAAATGGTTATTTTAATAACTACACTTTATGTAATAATTTTATTTTTAAAATTGTTTGAACTTGAGTTTTATATGAGATATTGACATAAAATTTCATAACTAATGTTTTAAATAAAGTGTTTAAAAATAGTTTTCATTTTAAAGTATTCCAAAGTATATTTTTCGGGATAAGCGGTTATTTAAATTATTTTGAAGTATTCGAACTTGGCAAAATTTTCAGTGGAAGTAAATAATATTTGGAAATTTATTCCACATGAGGAAAGTGATTTGAAATTTGTCTTCAAAGGGTTAAAGTGTGAAATTATATCTTGCGAAGATATTTTGAAGTAAATAATTTGGGAAAAATTATTTGAATTTGGGGGTTGTTGTGAATGTTGTTTGACAGTTAAATAACCGACTATCAATATTGACCTTTAAACGGCATTTGAATTTCGATGCGATCGGGGGTCGGATTCCAAATGGTTATCTGAAAATCACATTGAATCTTTGTGATGGATCGTTTTTTTAAAAGATCAAAGTGGAAATTTGTTGTGATTTGCTTGGAATCTGAATGTAACACTTATTTTTAAAATAAGCGCTCATTATTCAGTTAAGCTGTGAGAGGACCTGTGTCATAAAACTCATTCCAAATAATGATACGATGAATTGGATCGCATTTGAAGACGGTGTTGAAGACCCGGCATTTTTGAAAACGAAAGGATTACCTGTCGAATGTCTCTGCACCGAGTTGCTCCGGTATAGAGATTTTACCACCCTTTGTGATGGGGAGTCCAGACGTGATTAGTGAATATGCGGATTTGCGAGGGCTTCTTTCCTAAATTAGAGGAAGTGCCTTCGGTTCTGTTCGAACCCGGTACTTGTATGGATGTATGTCTGACGTTACACTTTTAGATGTAAAGCTGGTTTCTATCAAATACATTTCTGTTGGTGGTGGAGAATTTACTCTCTTAGCTTAAATCCCTTCTCTAAGACGTACGAGCTCAAAGGTTATGTAGTTGATGGTTACTAGTGATATATTCCTAATTTGGTAATGAGGCATGCTAAGTGTTGCTGATCATTTGTTAATCAAAGCATAGCTTTTGTGAAAAGCGTAGCTTTGTAGATGAGACTTCGTCAGACCTCACACGTTGGAAATGGTCGAAACAGGAAGGGTGCAGCAAGGTTATAAGGGTCACGCCCCTCAGGGTATGTTCATCTGCTTCTGGATAAAAGTGGTATCTGGTATGGAGTCCAGATATTTAACTTGTGTGGATTTAAAAGTGGTTTTCTGGTATGAAGCCTAGCTTATTTACTTAGTGGTTGTTGGTTGAGAGGCGCCTCGGATAAAGGTCGATCTAGACCGGGGGTGGCATACTCGTGACAGTTAGTTACCTGGTTACAGAGGTAACCCGGCTTTGTGTTCATAGAGATCCGATTAGGTTCACGGGGCATCCCTCCAGAGGCGTACCCATTCGATGAAGGAAGTTCCTTAGCCATGAACATTTGTTGGAAATCCAGACAAAACAATACGGGCCCTTTACGATTGCAGTTGTATAACCTGCCTCCTCAGGAGGTAGCTATAGCAGGCATAATATAATGGTACCTATGCTGGCTAAGATTAATATTATACGTTCGAAATGTTTTCCACGCTATGCGCTAATAATAATAAAAAATTGCGTATCAAACATGTTTGACTATCATAAAGAGAAATCTCCTCCAACTGTGCGCTTGCATTATGTGTGTGCGGGGAGGCCTTATGGTAGTTTCATTTTCCAAAAGCATAGCGGATTTCTTTTTATTTCCTTTTGTACAAATAACTGTTTAAGATCTCACACCAGTCTCATGACTAACCTGGAGTTTATTGTTCCCTTTCTAAACTCTAGGTGCCCATAATTTTCCACACGATCAGCCTAGTGTTAGGTTATTAGTCGTTCTGGGGCGAAGTCAGAAAAGATATGCTGTGGAGATCAGAAGGCAAGCTGGATGGCGAGGCGTATCACTAGTATACGATATTCTTTTCCGCCGTTTCATTCTTGTAATACCCTGATGATGTAATGTATAAACTGATATAGTTCTTTTGTTTAAAGATATTCATTTATCCATTATAGATTGTTCCGCTGCGGATGTGAGATTCTAATAGTGTTTTTGTTTTCTTCTTCTATATTCTTCTTCTTCTTTAACCCTAATGGTTCGGTTTTCCGACGTTTGATTTTTCGGCACTTGATACAATGGACGTATTGATGTCGACTTTCGAAAGTCGAAAAATTGGGTCGTTACAATGACAATATACGATCCTGGTCTTTTTAACAACCAAACATTATTATAATTCTGCTCCTTCCAAAATAGTTTTACTTCGAAAGCAAAATATCATTACCATTTCAAAACCATATCAATACAACATCATTTCCATTTCAAAACCAAAGACGATATCATTTCCCTTTCAAGTATATCCTTTTCCAAAATCATAGCACTTCCAAAGTTATAATACATTTGAAACCAAACACTTTAAATCATTACATTTTCAAAACATAATACTTTGAAATTCATAACTTTGAAAACCTAACTTCCACCACTTAAACAGTTTAGATATTTAAAATAGTATATAAAATAAAATAGTTTATAAAGTAAAATAGTTTGTATAAAAAGAGTTATAAGTTAGAATGGTTTATAATAAAAATAGTTTATATTAAAAAATAGTTTATAATAAAAATAATTTGTAATAAAAATAACTTATAAAGTAAAATATATAAATGGTTTTAAATATAATTCAAAAATACTATATAGGATAAAAATAGCTTCCTTAAATTTCCCAAATCAATTCCAAATCAACTCGAATTCCAAAATTCAAATTTAATCAAATCTCAAATCATCAATTTCAATTTATTTCAGTTTCTCAATAAACTATTTCAAATACAGATTTCAACCACAAAATAAACCATTTCAATTTCAATATTTTCAGAGCTTTAAATATTCAAACATTTCAAAATTAGATTTGAAAATTATATATATATGTGTGTGTGTGTGTGTGTGTGTGTGTTCAAATTCACTTTACTATTATTTATTTTGAAATATTTACTTAATCATTCAAATAACATTTAAATAAGACTTCAAATTTCAAATTTGAATAAAACTAAATATACCATTTTCAATTTATGTAAATTTGAAATATTCACTTACATCACTTTTAATCAAAAAATCAAGTTATAAAGTCATATCTTT